>JARHVA010001732.1:827500-1427500 GCA_037957365.1 Torreya grandis
AAGAGGAGGAAAGGAATGTGTCTATAAAGAGACTATACTATGACAGTTGCCATACAAATGATTGGTCTACACTATGTAATGACTAAGCTCGAGGTACTCTGCATCATATAAATTCTTGATATAATTTTTAAAGATGATAAAATATATGAATACATGATAATTAATAGACATACTCAAAATAAGATGGCTTACATTTCTCCTATAGCCTTTGAGAACTACTACAAATTGTCCAATCCTTAAATAGACCTAACCTCGATCAATAACTAAGCCAAAGAGAATGATTTAAAGAGAATACCTACCTTGTAGATATATTCTAATATCCAAGTGTTTTCATACTTCAATATAACATCCCCATTAGTTAATTCATACCTAGAATAAGGATGATTATGATAATGATGAATAGGTTGTGTGGGAATTTAACCATTACATATGTAAATAAAATTTGGGTGCCCTTAGTCTATTTTATGATTGAAAATTAGATCACCCCTCCTATAAGTGAAGTAATTATCATTGCTTTGAGTAGATAGATATTTTTAATTGTAAATAAGAAGAAAACCCAACTTTATATGATGTCATACCTTCTGGATTCCCTTCTTGCTACAACCAAGATTCTTAACCTGAGGGAATGATCACCTAGTGGAACTCAGATAGTCTCATAATATTACTCTAATTTACAAATTTTCAAGTATAGATATCATATCTAATTTATTTTTAACTATGTTTATTTGATACTTAGTGAGGCTATTTCTAGTCATCCCATGGAAAGGGTCAGCCCACTAGTCAAGAAATATGCTGAAGTTATGGGTGATATATGGTTATACCCAAATTATACAATCATTAGAATTGAATAGACTCAAAGATAACCTCTCAAGATACCCATCCATGTACCCAATAAGCTAGTAGAGTAGGAGGTAGCATATAAATTATTCCATGGCATTGATGGCTTATAGAGAATCAAAAAGAATGGAAACATCCATAACCTACTAATAACTATTGGAAGGACTACATTCAAGTAATGGGAGAACATATAAGAAACATCCAAACAAAGAAAATCCTTTAAAATTCAAATTGATGAGATGAGGTAGTGGGATCCTTATCTAAGGGTTAAGGAAAATTTAAATGTTAAAGGGATTAATTTACCTTGTGATCATTAACTTGGTGATTTTGACCCTGTGTACAAAAAATCATCCTCATTCTTTGAGGTCACCAGCAAATTGAAAGATCATAAGGTCAAGCCTAAATCTAGGCCAAATGGAAATAGAAAAGGAGATGATATATGTTAATTGGGGCCAACACCTTGTATACATCAATTAGCTCAATCAGTCAATGCCTAAACAAAGACACAAGTTAAACATAGGCTAGAGGAGAAAAGGCCCTACGAAAATTGCATCTTCTTCAACCTAGGTAGAAGAAAAAGGATCACTTTTTTAGGAGATTCACATGGTAGAATTAGACCTTGATGAAACCATATAATATGCCCTCAAAATTCTATCATTAGCCTATGAATCAAATGTTGAAGAAATGGAGGAAACACAAAAATAAAAGGGGAAGGAAGTGTTGGATGTAGTTCCTATTGCCACCCTTCCCAAGAGAAAAGTTGAATTGACCATTGTTCTAGTGAAGGCTAATAAACCCAAGGTAAATTTCACTCCTCCTTTGAGTTAATTTAACCTCTTTCATGAAGAGAATTTTATTTATGGGCCAACCATTCTAGATTGGTTTGTTTATGGACCCAAATTACAAAAGGTACCTACTACACAACACCCTTGGGCCATGATGAAGGCCATCAATATCCCAGTACACAAGGGAAGAAGAGAGAAGTATGGCTTTTTTAGGAGAGTCCAGTGGAGAAAAAAAGAAAATCCTAGATCTTAAAGTGACTCAATCCTTAGTGGGTGTCAAATTTGACCCAAAAACAACTAGATTTCAGAGGGTAATAGAGAAGAAATTCATGGTTGGTTGAGAGGAGATCAATTTCTAAAAATTAGAACCATTAAATATTTTGACTCTAGTGGTAGGACACAAGCATCGTCAAAGTCATATATTTGAGAAGAATGTGTTTGAATTAGCTCAAGCACAAGTAGAACAATTGCAAGATACCCTCAAAGGCATGAAATAGTAGAAGGAGAACATGGAAAAATAAGTGATCTTACCATTGGATCTCTAATAGGATTCCCATGATGGTGACACTTTTCCCCTTCTCACTGATCCTAAATCTATGTTGAATTTTTAACTTAATATGCACCATCGATCAAAATGTATATGCTTAATCAAGTACTATCGATCTTTAGGGACATGCTCAAGATTTATCTATATGTTGTGAGCATGACACTTGGCATCTCTACACTTGTTGGGCCTTTAATTTTCAACCTTCACCTTACACCATTAGATCATCTTCAGTCAATCAAACATGCTTTATCAGATCTCAATTTGAGGGATTGAATGCTATTGGATTTTTTCCATTATATTACCAAAATTATGACACTTAACATGTTCTCGCTCATCCTAGAGCTATGTTGAAATTTTGACTTAATACGCACCATTAGATTGACCTTACTTGAGCAAATATGCACCATCGATCTTATGGAAAATAAAATAAATCAAGTAAGGTTTGGAAAACATAGATAACTTAGGATAAAGTTTTAGACTATGGTTTTATTTGTGTTATATTATGGCTTCTCTCTCAATTATTTCATTTATAATTTAAAATTTATTTGATTCTTATTGGTTCTTGATGTGCACTTTTTCAAATGCAGAGTTGTTAAATTGTGCTAATATTAGGTTAGATGAATATTCTTAAGTTCATTTCATTATCTTTGTCTTTCAGGTGAATGTGCTTATGATGTTTACTTGTAGGATAAATATTTAATGTGAGCCAAGTATTTATCTTCATTCTTTCATTTCCTTATGTGCTTCCCTAATGTGTAGCAAGATTCAAACTTATTTTTTTTATGTTATATATTGGTTTTAATTACATATTTGGATGATATTTAAAATTTATCATAATATCTATGTTAAAGATTATCAACATGAGAATGCTCTTTATCTACCCTACCCTTCCTTTTCCTTATTTATTTGATCAATTCAATTTAGATTAGGTTCATTGTGAATATTCACCTTAGCTTAGATCTTATATTTAGTTCTTTGAACATAATTCACTTTACTTACCCAAGATTGATTTAATTTTCATAAAGATCAACTGACAGGCCATGGTTGCTCCCAAAAACCAAACACTATAAATATTATGAAATATTTCACTTTTTATACCATTATTCCACCATAGATAATAGGATTATCATAGCCTACAACTCATGCATTGGATTCTCTGAATTTAGAAATGAGTAGTGTTTCTTAAACACTTAGAACCACCTTTGATACACTTACATACATCAATAGAAACATGTCAAGGCATATAGTTACAAAATTACCCTATGTAACTATAAATGTTATTCCATACATCTAATAATACTAAATCATAGCCTAAAAAAATATACTAGCTAGACATTAATAAGATAATTTAAATACACATCATTTAAAATGAAAAGTATGAAACTTAAACACCAAATGTTTAAAAGTTCATATATCCCAATTACAAATAGTAAAAACACCCATATATCATTGTTATTCAAGTAATGTTCACAAACACACAATAATTTGTGTACTTATATATATGATATGTCAGTTCTTGGGTTTATAACATAGTCAACAAATCATATGTATATATCATGTATATATGTACATGTTTTAAACTCTCAAATATATATAAAATTCTATACAATCACAAATCTAAAAATGTATACATTATACTCTAAGAAGATAATCCATTTTCCATGATCTTAGAGTATCTCGTATACTATTAGTGTATATTTAAATTATAATAATTCATCACAAACCTTCAAAATATCAAATAATTCCAATCCATAGTACTTAGACTATCATACTCATAATTTAATGAGTTACATAACTAATAAAACTATACAGTTATCTATTCACTTAGCCATCTACATTTTTTCATTTATACAGTTTTGCCACATAAATTTGAATTCAAACTAAAAGGCCCTAGGTTAAAAGACATTCTAAGGTATAAAACTCTAGGTTTTAACATTGTTTACTTATGAATTCAATCGAACCATGAAAGACTTAAAGATTAACAAAGGGTCAAATTATTGTTTTAAGTATGAAACCCTAAACATTGTTCACGATGTTGAGACTCCATTAAATCTACAACCTATAAACATAAGAGGAAACCATTAGTAACCTTGGGTAAAATAATATAAAGATCAAATAAAAACATGTCATTTAAGCTAAATGAGAATCAATAAAGGATCTTGATCAAGTGGCATTTTTAATTCAGAGCATGAATTTGAATTTTTTTGAAACAAGGGTCCTTATTTTTAGAAATGGGGGTATGTTGACCTCAACAAATGACCAATTCTAGGGGGAACATAGCAGTATGTTAGAACTCAGAGTCTCTGATTTAGACTAATAACTAGGCTACTTACTCCACATGATCATTTACCATAGTTAAGATCAAGCCATAATTAAGACAAGTCTTACACATGCAAAATTAGGATCAAACATCAAAACATAGTCATGTTGTGTCTATGCTTTGATTCCACTTATTAATTGCCATGGGGTTTAGATAACAACTACCAAATTCATGACCTTGATCATTAACATTGACTTATAACATATTTAGAGGTTTATTAAAAATCATGCTTTAGCTAGGGAAGGCTTGGGCATTGCTCTGATGCTAGTCAAACATCCATAAAATTGATAGAGATACCTTTGGCTCCATTAAAGGCCTTGGTACACTACCAGCTAGGTGTCTATAGCCTCGGTGGAGATTACCAAAATCATATTTTCTTAGAAAGCTTTTGAATTTTGCATTAAAGATCTTATTTTTATATTTTTATAGATGTTTTGCTTTCTAACAAAGGTTGGGAACCAAAGTAGCTAGGTTTTGGGATTTTGTCAAATGTTTGATATTTTAGACACTCATCTTTGGTTGTAAACTTTGTCCTATGTAATTAATGTTTTTTAAGTGCAAACATGACTTTGTCTTAATAATTCAAACTTTTATCCTGCATAAGTAGTCCTTATCAGAATCAAACTTGGATCAAGAACAAGGTTTAAGATTTTAGGAAAAACCAATCTAGATACCAACCCTTACCAATTTATCAAAATTATAACATTAGGTTCATATTTTAGGATCCATGATCAACCATTTGAAGAAGTCATACCTGCATTCCTTATTTTTGGAGTTCCTTTTGAGTAATTACAAGAATTTGGAGCTTGAGGACTATCTTGAAAAGACTTATTGAAATTAGGGAACAAAAAAAAAACACACAACATGCAAACAAATAGTTAAACACATATTTACATGCACTAAGTACAAACAAAGAACCAGAAGGAAAGAAACAAGAAAGAAACTAATCTAAGCCTACCTACACTAAGTCTAACTAGTCTTATAGATTACTCCATGTGGACTTAAGGTGGGGTATTAGAGTAGTGCTTAAGATATTTCCCATTTTTTAGTAAGTGAACTCTACTCCTTGCAAGTCCTTGAGCTTGAAGTTGTTGTCTCCAAGTATATCAACAATATGATAGGGACCAGTCCACAAGGGTGTGAATTTTCCATGTTTTCCTTTAGGTTCAAATGCTTTGTCCCAAAGAAGAACCAAGTATCATTGTTTGAACACCTTAATTTTAGAATGCTTATCAAACCATATCTTCACTATGGTTTAATGTCTACTAAAATTGGAAAAAGCTTCCTCTCTCACATCTTCCATTTGAATAATGTCAAGTAACCTTGAACTTGAAAACTCTTGATCCTCTCCTTCCATGTAATCTTGCATTAATTTTTAGGTTGGTAACCTGATTGTGATGGGGAATACAAGTTCTTGACCATACATGATCAGGAATGGTGATGCCTTCAGAGCTTACTTGACTCTTGTTATATCATCCCAAAGGGCATACTTAAGTAGTTTGTACCAAGTTCTTGGTTTGTCAGTAGAAGACTTCTTGATGGCTCTCATAAATTTTTTATTAGTATATTTTGACACCCCATTGCCTTAAGGGTAATGGTTTGATAAAAACTTGAGAATAATGTTATTGTATATGCCCACTTAGTCATCTCAATGGATATAAAAAAAGATCCATTATCACAAACTAGAGACAATTGTGTTCTAAGTCTAGTATATATGTTATCTTCCAATAACCTTATCATATCTTCTATCTTGGATTATTTGGTTTCCACTACTTCTATCCATCTGGCATAGTATCAGTAGTAGTGAGCACATACTTATGTCCTTCTAAATAATTAGGATTGATGACCCCCATAAAAAATAATCCCCATCGAGCAAAGGGTTTATCAATCATCACTAGCCTTAATGGCATGGATATTTTGGGCTCTTTAGTGTTGAATATTTATCACTAATGACATTCTCTCACATGCTTGTGAGCATATTTTAAGATAATAGGCCAATAGTAACCATCCCTAAATATCTTATGTGTTTTTATCTTTCTTGATGGGTGTCCACTTCCAAGCTTCTCATGAAACATACTTAGGATGTTTGATGTTTCCTTATTGGAAACACATCTTAGGTATATCCCTTCATAATTATTTCTAAAAATCACTCCATCTTAGATCAAGAAATGAGCTACCTTGAGCCTTAGAGATCTCCTTTTCTCCCTTGTCAATCCTATAATACAAGTCCCATTTACTAGTAAATGAGTAATTAAATCATATCAATCATTGGGTTGAAAATTTTTCTACTCTACCTATATGATACTTAACTTGGGATTAGTATTGGAAATTAATTTAATTATCCCTTGGTACCTTACCAATTTAGCAGTCTTAATTTCTAGTTCATATTCTTGAAGTATGAACATCCATTTACCTCTTCTTTTCCTAGGTTCACATTACCTAAGCATGAGCTTAGTGGCAAGGTCTGGTAGTGATGCCTATACCTTATTTCTAAGAATATAATTCCTAAATTTCTTTAATTCCTTGACTAAAGCACATGCCTACTTGACAATTAAAGAATAGTTCAAGTCAAAAAATTTTAAATTGGTACTTATGAAAGCAATGGGATGATCTATACATATATATTCTAAGTTAGGACAACTAAAATTATATGGTTAGAAGTAAAATAATAAAGATAATAATATTTTGAAAATTTAGGACTTATCAATATTGGTGCCTTCATTATTGATTATTTTATATCCTTAAAGGCCTTTCTGGTTTCTTCATTCTAATTGATCTTGGCTTCCTTATTCAACATAGCATTCAATGGTCTCACAATATCTGAAAAACCAAAAATAAAATTTCTTACAAAGTTAATTTTCCTAAAGAAATATTTTAATTCCTTTTTGATATTAGGGGGTTCTATCATGGATATATCATCTACTCTATCTGGGTCTATATAAATCCCTTCTTTAGTTATAACATGTCCTAATAATTTTCCCTTGGTGACAAAAAAATATCTTCTTGGGATTGAGAGAAATTCCATACCTTTGATACCTTTCAAATACCTACTACAAGTGCATGATGTGGTCCTCTATATTTTTATAAAAGATAGTTAGGTCATCCATGTAAATGATAATGTGCTTACCAATCAACCCCTAGAAAGTGTGGTTTATAGCCCTCTGTAAAGTTGCACCTATATTTATTAGCCCAAAGGGTATTCTCTTGTAGTCAAAAGTTCCCCAATTAGTAGTGAATGTAATATTTAATCTATCTTCCTTGTTCACATGCAATTGGTTATATTATGAAAAACCATCAAGAAAATACATCATTGTTGAACCACTTACAATTTTAATAACATGATCAAGAAAAATAAAAGGATAGTTATCCTTTTCAGATGCTCTATTCAGATTTCTAAAGTCTACACATAATTTGATTTCCCTAATTTTCTTCCAAACTAGTACTAAGTTAGATACCCAAGTGGAGTGCCTAATAGGAAACACTATCTTTGCATATAGTATCTTCTTGACCTCATTATATATTAAAGGCTCTAGGATAGGGTTGGTAGGTCTCAATTTTTGCTTAAAAGGCTTGCAAGCTTGTTTTAATGGTATGGTATGAGTGATGAATCTAGGATCAAATATATTTAAGTCCTCATATGACCATGATACAACATATTTATACTTGGTCAACAACTCTTCAGCTCTTCTTAACTCTTCATTAGTGGTGGTTGTACCAATATTGACTAGCTAGGGTTGACCTTATGCTCCTAGGTCAACTAATTTATAACCTTTCCCATTCTACTTGGGAAATTTGGTATTTTTAGCTATTTTATCTGTGTCAAATAATATTTATAGGTAAATCATGTCCTTGGGAATTTTTTTGTCACTTAGTTACATAATTTTGTTACCAACGTTGACTTTATCAAGAGTATTTTCATTAGCTTCATCAATGATGTGAGCCTCAAATACCCTTGAACTATTCATGAAGTCTAAAATTTGTTGGTCATCATTGAAAACTTATAAATGTTTGATATTATTAGGGACTAAGGGACAAGGGACCAATTCAACACTAAGGTTTCCTATTTTAAAGTCTTGGTTGGGCATAAGATTAGCTACAGTTGAGGCTAACTCATCATCAAGCTTATTTTCTTCCCTAAGAATTGAGATAATGTTAAAATCATCAAAATACTCTATTAGGTCCCAAAATCAAAACTTAAGTTTCTTAACTTAAGATAATTTGCAGTGATACCTACTTCTAACTTGATTAAGTAATAATTTTGATTCACCATGAACCAATAATTCTTTGACTTTCTGCTTGATGGAAAATTGTAAACCTAAGATTAGAGCCTCATATTCTTCCAAGTTGTTAGTGCATTAAAACTGAAGTCTTTAATAAATACTAAATTATTCTCTAATAAGATTGATCAAGACAATTCCCACACTAGAACCAGACTTACATCTATCACCATCAAAAAAAAATTTCCATATTTCAGGCATAGTATGAATATATTTTGAGTCATATACCTTTGAGGTGTTAATAGTTTAAAATCATAAATTAGAGTTGGCCATGTTGACCCTTTCATTTATATCATTTTACTTAGTGATCATATGTTTCATCTCTGGTTCTCTTTCAATTCTAATATGATTTGGCACTCCCTTCCATGGAAGCCACATGTGTGAACAATCAGTAGACATATAACCATTCAAGGACCTAGTCCAGTCTCTACTCAATAGTATTCTATAAGCATCAAAAATATCCACTACTTGTATGTCTATAAACTATTGTATCCTTGGCTCATCTTCAATATGCATGTGGATGTTCAACAATTATCTAATTACTTTTACCCTAGATTTATCTAATTGAGTAACAACCCTCTTAGATTTAATTGGAGTCAAACCTATCTACTCATAAATACCTTTAGGAATGATTTTAGCAGAAGCACTTGAGTTTAATAAATAATTATGAAAATTCTTATCAAATATCTTAACTATAAGTAATAAATGTGGAACATCTTCTTTGTTCTTGTATATAACAAAATTATCATATGCAACATTGGGTGACTTACCAGGCTTAGATAAATATTCAAGTAAAAAATATCTTTGCTCAATTATTTAAGTTTGTTCATGCAAGGTGATGTTAGCCTTAATCTTCTAAATGTCTTTAAATATATCTTACCCACCTCTATTAGAAGTACTAGATGACTCAACTCTAGTTTTAGAGGTACTTCCCTTTGGAGGCTCAAGATTACTTTTAGTTATAGGATCAGGAAGAGTGTTAAAGTTATTTAATAGAGTAGATGTGGTCAATGGTTTCCTCTATTCCCTATTCCTTATAGGATATTTTTTCTTCAAATACTACTAAAAAACTTATACCTCTTTAGGAGTATCCTCAGGTTCATTCTCTTCTTGGAATGATAATTCAAAGGTTTCCACCATCAAGGTTGTGTCTATAGATTTGGATGACTTGGATGCAGAATTATCTCTGTTAGATCTAATTTTAGGATTATTTAACTCATCCTAGAACAATTCAAAAGAATTACAAAATTCAATGCAATCCAACTCATCATGCTTTGAATTATTGTGAACCTTGTAAAATTTAGTTAGTGGAACCTCATATATATTAATCTCAGGGTTATTCTTACTTGATAATGACTCATTACTATTATTGTTATTTCCATTATAACCATTATGAAATTGATTATTAAGCCTATTGAACCTTCGATATGAGTAATTTCTATTGGATTTCTCCCTAGTATTGCCTACTTGCTTTGTAATTATAAGAAGTCGGTACTCAACTTTTGAACCATCTTAAGTATGGATTCATTCTCATTATTTGGTGCCTCTAAATTGTAAACTTGATTGTTATTACTAGTTATTGGAATCAAATATTTATATTCATGTGGATTAAATCTAGTTATATCATTATTTAAAAATCCCAAATTTTGGCTAAGATGATCATGGATTAAGGGCAATTCAATCAAGACTAATGTCTAATTTAGGGCAAGCATATTCTGATTAGCATTAGGAATGAAATTTAGTGTAGGGAAAGTGGGGTTAACATTGGGAATGGCATAAGTAAGTTAACCTTGAGATTACATTTGATCATTGATTGTTACAGCTTTAGCATAGGCCAAGGCCAAGTTGTTTATGATTCTAAAATACCTCTTAATAAACACATAAGTCATGGGGTCTAAAGTATCCTTATAGATTTCCAAAGCTAAAGCCTTATCAGGTCTGTAAGGAACTATGGTCCTAATGAACATCTTCTATAATGTAGTGTTGAAGGCTCTAATGGTCTCACTAGAATATCTTTTAAAAGTGGTGAATTACTGATACAAAATGTAAGGACTAATTATTTCCAAATTGGTCAATAAAGATTCTATTAAAATTATTCCAACTAGTGATATAGTTCTCTAGAAGGTTGAGAAACCAATCATATAACATCTTTAAAATTAAATGGGAACAATATACATGGTACATCTTCATGAAGTACATTTACTAGTATTAAAGAGATTTGAAATATTTAATTTTTTCTTCAACTATGATAATTCCATTAGGGCTAAAATATGGAAAATATTTCTTAGAATTTTAGGGTAGATTATGTACCTAACCAGGCATATTGATGTAATATCCATCTAACCAAGCCATACCTTGATAAATATTGAAAATAGGAGAACTTCAAATAGGTGAATTAGGCCAATATTTATAAACCTTTCTCTTACCTTTGTCTGCTCTTGCTTTCCTATGATCTTCTAATGAAAGGAGAGGTATTCTTGATTTAGACCTTGACCTAGTCCTGATCTTTGGCAATTCCATCTTGTAAGCCTTGAGTCCTATTAAAAATATGACTTATAAACCTTATAATTACAAATATGAATGATATTTAGATCAATATCTTCAAATAATAATATTCCAATCCTTACCTATGAGTGAATTTGCAAGTTTAAGATTCCTAAGTTCAAAAACATTTTCACAAATTTATATATCCCTTCAAAGAATGATTTTCTTTGACTAAATAAGCTCAAAGATATATCTAAGTAGAGAATTTAAATTATATTTACAAGTCTAAGTCCAAATAAACCAAAATTTTTAAAGAATCAATCAATTTTTGAGAAAATTTATTGTTATTAATTTTAAACAAGGAAGCTTTACAGAGCTCGAGTTACCTTTGCAAACACTTACCATGAATCTTCAAAGAATGATAATATACATCTAAATGAGCCTAAATATTGGTATTAAATCATGTGCATCAATTATATTTACAAAAATATGTTAATAGATACAAAATTATGCAAAAAAATCATTAAACTTTGAACAAATTTTACCAAAATTATTAGAAGATACCACAAATTTACAAAGATTCAACTAAGGCCCTCTTTCTATCGTCAGTGGAATGCATTCTCCTATTGATTAATGTAAGTTTATCATAGATGTTTTTGATTGTTTAAGAAACACTACTCATTTTTGAATTCAAAGAATCCAATGCATGAGTTTCAGGGTGTGATAATCATGTTATCTGTGGTGGAATAATGACAAAACAAGTGAACTGTTTCACAATATTTATAGTGTTTCATTGTTGGAAGAAATTATGGCCTGTCACTTGATCTTTATGAAAATTAAATCAATCTTGGCTAATTAAATTGAATTTTTCTTAAATAACTAAATCTAATATCTAATCTAAGGTGAATATTCACAATGAAGCTAATTTAAAGTGAATTGATTAAAGAAATAAGCAAAAAGAAGGGTAGGGTAGAGAAGGAACATGTTCATGTTGCTAATCTTTATCACATATATTATGAAAAATTTCAAATATCATCCAAATATGTACTTAAAACCAATGTATATCATGGAACAACATAAGCTCGAACCCTGTTACACATTAGGCGAGCATCTAAGGAAATGAAAGAATACAAATAAAGACTTGTGTCACTTTAATGATTTATCTTGAAATTAAATAACATAAGCACATTCACCTAAAGGCAAAGACAATGAAATGAACTTAATAATATCCAACTAACCTAGCATTATCATAAGTTAACAACTCTACATTTTAAAAAGTACACATCAAGAATCAATAAGAACCATTAAAATTTGGATTTCAAACCAAACAATTGAGAGAGAAGCCATAATATAATTTACACAAATAAATGAGACAAACTTTTCAAAATTCCCTATTTATATTAATTATTCCAAAATTGGCACAAAGTTCTTGCTCAAAATCCCCCTCCCTTTTTTTACAATGAACAATACTCTTTATATAGACAATTCATGAGATATGTTGATCAGTCATGTCACATATTAAAGATATATATCCTTTTACAATCATTCTAAAACTTTTGAAACACTCCAAATGACTAACCTATAGGCATTATACTTTATAAATTGCACATGTCTTTACAAAGAAGAATATTCTATTTTCAAAATATTATACATGATTAACTACAAAAGAATATTCTTAATTCAACTAACTCTTAGACCCTTTTGTTGAGGTAGTACCTTATTTTTGCTATTGTAATATCTTTATTTCTCTCTCATGCTTCTCATCAATTAACTTTAGATTTACCATAGGTTCTATGAATATTTCATCCTATTGATCTTTCGGGGCTTTGAGATCTTTATCATCCCTTTTTAATGCTTATTTTATGCTCTTATCTTCTCCAATATTTTTCTCTATCATAAAGATATTGTCCCTGATCCTACTATTATCTACTCTGGTCCTTTCTTGCCTCTTGCTTCTAACTTCTTACATGATCAAGGTGTCTCTAAGCTTAAAATCCTCATCAATGATGAGACCTATGGAATTTAGAATGGATGGTTCAATGATCATGGTCCCAAGTACATGCTCTATCATGTCTTCAAATTATTTACCATCCACAAGGAGACTCTTCAATTTTTTGGGCCATGTGCTCAAACTTTTGATCTTCTCCACTAGCAATCCCATGACTATGTTCTAGTGGGCCATGCTAATTGTCCTAAAATCAAGAATTTGATCCTTAGTCAAGATATTGATCAAATCCTTTATTTTTTCCCTTGATATTTACCATTGGTGAATTAGGCTCTTGGCTATTGCATCCTATTGGCTTAATACATTTTGTCTAGACTTTATTGAATTTAAAGAATTAAACATGTCAAATAAGGTCTTTCAAACATTTTAACCGTAACATTTGGGATTGATAAGACCAATTGTTTCTTCAAGTTCTCCTTTTGCTACTTCATGCCTTTGAAGGTAGCTTGCAATTATTTTGCTTATGCTTGGGCTAATTCAAGCACATTATCCTCACATATCTAACTCTAACCAAGATTTTGTCCTCCCACTAGAGTCAAATTAGTCAAAGGTTCTACTTTTTGGAAAGTGATCTCCTCTCCACAAACCATGACTTTCTTCTCTGTTACCCTCTACAATCCAACTATCTTAGGGTCAAATTTGACACCAAATGTTGAGTCACTTTAAGAGATGGTATTTCCATTTGTTCTCCACTTGACTCTCCTAGAGCAGCCATAATTTCTCATCTTGATTTTGTAGAGATAGGATCCATGGATTGATCTCCTCATGCACTGTGATATTGATGGCCTTCATCATGGCCCAAGGGTGTTGTGCAGTAGATAAATTTTATAATTTGGGTCCATAAAAAAACCCCTCTAGAATGGATGGCCCATAATCAAATTCTCTTCACTAAAGAGGTTAAATTCACTAAAGGAAGAGTGAAAGTTACCTTGGATTTCTTGGCCTTCACTAGAATAATGACCAATTTAGATTTTCTCTTGGGAAGGGTGATAATAGGAACTAGATCTAACACTTCTTTCCCATTTTCTTATTTTGTTTCCTCTATTTCTTCATCATCTAAATCATAAGATAATGATATAATTTTTAAAGAATATAATATGGTTTCATCAGGTTCCAATGCTACCATGTTAATCTCTTCAATAGGTGATCTTTATTATTCTACTTGGGTTAAATAAGATGCAATCTCATCAAGCCTTTTATCCTCTAACCTATGCTCAACTTGTGTCTCTATTTGGGAACTAACTAATTGAGCTAGTGGAGGTCTAGAAGGTGCACCACTCAAAAAATGGTACTATATTATCCCTAATTACCATATATCATCTCCTTTCTAATTTTCATTTAGCCTAGATTTAGGCTTGAGGTTATGACCTTTCAATATCCTAATGAGCTCAAAGAATGAGGATACTTTTGTGTCCATAAGGTCAAAATCACCAAGCTAATGATAATAAGGTATATTAATCCCTTTAACCTTTAAATATTCCTTAACCCTTAGATAAGGGTACAACTACCTTAGCTCATGAATTTGAAGTTTAAATTATGTTCTATGTCTAGATGTTGCTTCTATATTCTCCCATTGCTTGAATGCAGTCCTTCCAATAGTTATTGGGAGGTTGTGGAGGAGTCCTCTCTTCTTGATTCTGCATAAGCCATCAATACTATGGAATAATTGATATGTTACCTCTTTCTCTACTATCTTATTAAGTACATGGATGGGTATTTTAAGAGGTTGACTTTGAGTCCCTTCAATTATAATGATTGTATAATCTGGGTATAACTAGATATCACCCATAGCTTCAACATATTTCTTAACTAGTGGGATGACCAGCTATAACCTCATTAAGTGCTGGATAAACATAGTCATAAATAAATTGGATATGATCTTAGTACTTGAAAATGTAAAACTTAGAGTAATATTGTTAAACTATCTGAGTTCCACTAGGTGAGCATTCCCTCATGTTGGGAATCTTAGTTGTAGAAATGAGGGCATTTAGAAGGTATGACATCATATAAAATTGGGTTTTCTTCTTATTTACAATTTCAAATATCTATATTCTCAAAGAAATGCTAATTACTTCACCTAGGGAGGGGTGATCTATTTTTCATTCATGAAATAGACTAAGGGCACTCAAATTTTATCTACATATGTAGTGGTTGAAATCCCACACAACCTATTCATCATTGTCATAATCATCCTTATTTTAAGTCTAAATTGACTAATGGGGATATTTTTATTGAAGTCTAAAAATAGTTAACTCCTAGAATATAGAAAATGTGTAAGGATTCTCTTTAAATCATTATCTTTATCATAGTTATTGATTGAGGTTAGGTTTATTTAGGGTTTGGACAATTTTTAGTAGTTATCAAAGGCTATGGGAAAAATTTAGGCCATATTCTTCTAATTATGTCCATTAATTAGCATGAATTTATCTATTTTAGAATATTTAAAAATGAGATAAAGAATGTCTATGTAGTGGAGTACCTTAGGTTTATCCATTGAATAGTGTAGACCATCCATTTGTATGTCAACTATGTTGTAGTATAGTCTCTTTGCAAACATGTTCTTCTCATCCTCTCTTGTAATTGTTGGTTTTTCTTTGATGGTCTAGAAAATATTATACCATTTTTTTTTATATTTAGAGTTGTGGCATCAAACTCTATGTCCTTGAAAATCCTCCATTCTACATCTAAGGTTAAATAAAGCTCCACATCTTCTTTTGAAACACCCCTCCTAGCTACCATGGCTGTGAATTATTTTAAATTATTCACTAATTGACTTCCTTTGGATCTAGATTGAATTTTCCTTCCATAGATGAATATTGGATTCTCCTTAGACTTATTATGATGAATACAGGGTCAAATTAGGGCATATGTTTATGCTAGGGATTTTCTAAAGGTCTTTATAGAGCTTTAATGGTGGAAACCATTCAAATTATGTGAGCTTTATGACTTATATTTTGCTCAAATTTGCACATTTATAGCTTTACATTTATAGGTCCACAAAATATTTTGAATTGACATGTATGCCAATGTGGAATTTCCATGTCATTTTACCTATTAACTTTCAAAATGTGATTGTTGCCTATAGGACACATGTCAACACCTCACTGGCCCTAGATCTTTGAAAATTCCACCTAGGATCACACCATTGGATCTACTTATATGGATCAACATGGTTCATTTATATTGATCTTGGAGGTTGAATGCCATTAGCTACTTTTCTATATTCCCCATGGTTGTGACACTTGTCACTCTCTCATTAATTTTGAGCTTCATTAAAATGTCAAAATTGATCTCAATTACATGGATCAATTATGCTCCATTGATCTTTCTCCCTTGGGTTATGTCATTACATCCATATACCATTAGATCTATGACATGATTCCCATGATGGTAACACTTATCACCTTCTTGATCACCTCGAAGTCACATTGAAGTTTTGACTTAATATGCACCATCAATAAAAATGTGTATGCTTAGCCACATACTATCGATCTTTAGGGACATGATTGAACTTTAATTATCCATAATGGGTATGACACTTGGAATCTCAACACTTTTTCATTGGGACTTGACTTTTCAACCTTTACGATACACCATCTAATCATCTTAGGTTGATCAAATACACTCCATCAGATCTCAATCTGAGGGATTGAATGCTATTATATGCTTGCCATTTTATTAACAAAATTATGACACTTGTCACCTTCTTGCTCATCTTAGAGATCTATTTAAATTTTGACTTAAAATTCACCATTAGATAAACCTTGCCCAAGTAAATATGTATCATCAATACTACAAACAATAAAATAAAATAAGGTTCAGGAAACATAAAAAACTTAGGCTAAAGTTTTATAGCATGGTTTTATTCATGTTGATAAACATGATAAAACCTTAGGATAAAATTTTAAGATAAGTTTTAAAACATAATAAAGGGGACCCTGCATTTAGTCAGTCTATGCAAAATAATAAGGAATTAAGGGGGTCTCAGGACATAAAGAAATTAGGACAAATATTTTAGAATAAGGTCTTATTATTGTTGATAAACATGAATAATAACTTAGAATAAAATATAATCCAAGATTTTAAAATAAGTATAAAATGCTCTCATGTAATTTTCAAATAAAAAGACCTGTGTAAATTTGAATTCAAACTAAAAGGCCCTAGGTGAAAATACATTAAAAGGTATAAAACCCTAGGTTTTAAAATTTTTTACTTATTAATTCAATCAAACCATTAATTACTTAAAGATTAACAAAGGGTCAAATTATCATTTGAAGTATGAAACCTTGAACATTGTTCGCAATGATAAAACTCCATTAAATATGCAACTTGTAAACATAAGAGGTAACCATTAGTAAACTTTGGAAAAATAAGATAAGGATAAAATGAAAACATATAAATTAAGATAAATGAGAACCAATAAAGGATTCTGATCAAGTGGCATTTTTGATTCAGATAAAAAATTTGTAAAATTTTGAAACAAGGGTCCCTATTTTCAAAAATGGGGGTATGTTAACCTCAACAGTTTCTTACCTACATGGTATGATACTTATGTGGGATATTTATGAATATGTTTATTATTATTATAAAATAAATTATATGATTTTAGATTCATTTCATTAAATTTTATGGACTAAATATATGTATTTGATATTTCCATACTTGGCATATTTAATATCTACTAATAAGAAATATCTTGATTGAATCTATTAATTTTTATATTATTATATAATTAATTAAATATTGCATTTATAACACTAAATAAGTAGTGTGATAAAATCCACTAGCTTAATTAGTGTCATCAATATGAGATGAGGTGCAATCTAATTGAGTGGTGTGTATGAAATTGACTTATCTTAGAGATCAATAACGATATAAAAAATTCGGCCAAAGTAATTTTTATAGTTTAACATTGTCATTTCATGTATTTTTTATAGTTTACATATTTGTATGATAGAATGTTAAAATATATTTATTTTTGGTATACACCATGTATTAATTATCTTACAACACATGGGTTCTAATTTGTCACTCTGGATTCCCACACCATCATTATCTACCCATCCGTGAAAGGAGGTCCATTCCCTTGTAGTAGTACTATACTAAATACTACACTTGAATTTACTAATGGATAGTTGAGTTCATTAAGATATTTGTATCATTGTATTATTATTATTTCTAAAACTGTATTATTTATACATTTATACATCTATATTAGTGGTTGTAGTGTTGTATTAACCATGGCTGAAATTGTAATATTACTTTTATGAAATAAATGCACTCTTTATTATCTATTCAAAATTGTTCATGTTTTGAATTAGAATTATCATGGTGATCATTAGATAAATGGATTAGATATAGACCTTTTAAATGTTAAATAATAAAAATACATTTATTTAAATATCACGTAGTTAGATTTATTATGGTAAAATATGTTAGTTGAGTATGTGTAATTAATTTTAAAAAAATTACTCTATATCAAAGGCAAGGAGAATAGAGTTGTTAATCCTCTAAGCTCTATAATGTACATAGAATCCATGGCTACTATCAATAGTACTTTTTGAGATCAAGTAATCAAATTATTTCTATAAGATGAATTCTATGATTAGGTCAAGAAAGATTTGTTTGAGAATGCATAGAATTTTAAGTATAAAGGATTCAAGATAGAGAGTGATGGTATTTTGAGGTATAATGGTAGGGTGTATGTGCCTAATAGAGATAATTTGATGAGTATGATGCTAAAGGAAATACATAATGAACTATATTCAAGACATCCAAGTGTAACCAAGCTCATGACTGAGCTAAGACCACTCTATTTCTAGAAAGGAATCAAGAAAGATGCATCAAATTTTGTGTCTTATTGTTTGGAATGTCAGCATGTAAAATTTGAACATGTGAATCTAGTTGGATTATTATATCCACATGATACAATATAATGGAAGTGAAAGGTGATTAGCATGGAATTTGTCCAAGGGTTACTATTATCATGAAATCATCATGATATGATCATGGTTATAGTTGACAAACTAACCAAGGTAGCCCACTTCATACCATGTAACTTGATAGATGATGAACCTATGATTATGATGAGATTCATGAAAGAGGTGTATAAATTGCATGGATTTATATAAAAGATCATTTTGAAATGAGATTCAAGGATGACTTATAGATTTTGATTGACTCTAAATTTTGATTTTGGTATATATTTAAACTTTAACATTGCTTATCATCCAAAAACTAATGGACATACAAAGATAGCTAACCAAGTTTTAAAAGATATCCTTCATATGTATTTCATGGATTATTAAAACAAATAGGATGAGTACCTTCCATTGGTTGAGTTTTATTACAAAAAATCATACCAATCAACATTGAATATGGATCCATTTGAGGCATTATATTGAAGGATGTGTAGAACACCAATCAGTTGGGATAGGTTAGAGGACAAGGTAGTCTTTATAGCTGAGATGATTTTGTAAATGGAAGAGAAAATAAAGACAATTAGATAAAGGTTGGCCAAGGTGAATGATAGACATAAAATTTATGTTGATCTAAAGAGAATATCAATGCCATTTTTTGTAGGTGATAAAGTGTTTCTACAAGTTAAGCCTAAAAAAAGATTGATTAAATTTGAGAAGTCAATAAAACTTTCACCTAGATATGTGGTACCCTTTGAGGTTTTGGAAGTTATCAATCCTATAGCATATAGGATTTTATATCCACCAACTCTAGCTCTTTTGCATAATATTTTACATGTGTATTATCTTAAGAAATATGTTATTGATCCTTCACACATGTTGGATTGGAATGCTTTGTAGGTTCTAGATCTTGGCGTGGTCATGGTAGAACCCATTAGAATAATTGACACTCATAAAATCTATTTATATAATAGAGAAGTGTCATAGTGTAAGGTCTAGTGGAACCAATATTCTAACGTTAATGTTACTTTGGAAGACTATGATGAGTTTTATAGGTTGTTTCCACATTTATTTTCTTGATTTGTTGTGACATATTATGTTATTTTTTGCTGAATAATGTTTTCAATTCAGAACTTATGTTTTAATAAGTGTTATTGGGATGATGACCAGCTTTAGGGTGGAAGGATGTCACATCTTGATATCTCTATAAGATTAATAACCTTTTGATCCATAGATTTTCAAGGTTTTTAATTGATTAACTAATATTTGATTGAGTTTTATTTCATGTGATGATTATGGGACAATTATATGTTGTATAATTTATATGATTGATTAGATATAGAGTTAGTTATATTTTTATATTTTGTACATTATGATCATATTTATTTGTTTATACATCAATATTTTATGGACATATTTATGTTTTGGGATAACTACCTTCATTATTGTGAGGTGGATGTAAGACATATCCATCCCTCGAGAGTGATAGAGGGAGGGCATCATCAAAGAAGATGGTGTTTATAGAGGCATTGGGGGATGGCAAAAGGAAAATCTAGAAACCCACACACACACCATGATATATTAGCATGCTTTATGTTCATTACTTGAGTTAGATAGTTGCAGTATGTCTTGATTTTTGATATATAAATTTTTGTTGTGATCTTATTTACTATTTGATGGTCATGTCAATTTCACTAATATGTTTTTTGTATGTATCTTATATTTTATGATGTTATTGCTTGGTTGAATGAATGAATCTATACATATTTTACTTGACTTACCGTTGTCTTGGATATAGCTGAGTGTTCTATAAATAATGTTTTTTTGGTATTAGATAGATTATAATGCTTTATTTTATTGGGTTATTAAGTTATTATTGATGCTTATAAGGTTACTATTATTATTTATAATAGTTGAATAATATGTATTAATTCATTAATAAATTAAATTTCCTTGTTAACAATTATGGAGGACATTAATAAGAATGATAATTATGATATTAATGTTATTGACTAATGATTGTTATAAAGCCTTGTGCCTAAGAAATAAACATGATTATATGCAATTTCAATATAGATAGTTTCATTGTTAACTAATTATGTCAACCATATAGTGTATGATGAATCTTTGCTAAAATCAATAATTATATTATTCGACCTATGAAGCTAACCACTAGTTATAAGGTCAAATGCTTTGGTAATGGTTATTATGTTTAATGGAGTTGATATTAATGTTGATGTCCTATTTTTTTTTTGAAGTTAGTTGACATATATTTGAATTATATAATGATTAATGACTTTCATATAAGTCGATGACATTAAACAAAGTCATTATTTCATGAATATTTTGAAGGGGATATTTTAATTGTTATTTCACTTATTTAGTACTTTAAACTTTAGAGATGATTAGGGTTACAAACAACGATTGAATTGCTAACATGAATTATGAAAATTAATCATGGAGTATTAGTTATTTTAGGCATGATGACTATAACTATTTGAGACATGCATGAACGTAGTCTTGAATAGCTCTATGAGTTGGCAAAGAAATTTAAGGAGAAAATTACCTGAATTAATCATGTAGACCAATGAGATGGAATAAAGAGGCTGATGTGGGGATGGTATTTGATAGAGGTAGAAGAGAAAGAAGGATTTGGAGTTAGGATAGAGAAGCAAATTCAGATTTGGCATTAATTGGTGTTGTTACCAGGTTGTTGTAATTATTTTTCTGGATGAATTTTTTTAATGTTTTTCATAAGGTTTTATTATTTCATGATAACTATAATAAAAAATAATATGGGATAGATGTCACTCCCTATGGATTTCTTGGACATCTACAAAATCCAACATTTAACCTAGTAAACCCTGTTTGGAATGGCTAGGGACTTATATTCTTTGCCATGTAAATTGAAATACCTTAGAAGCCTATGTGTATAAATTGGTTTCAAATTTTTAACCTAGATAAATCCTACAAGGTATATTTATGAGTATAAGATGAATTGTCCTTCACCTAAAAACCTAAGAATCCTTGATTGTATTTTGGTTGAACTAGGGAAACATTTTTAATGGACTTAAGATATAAACCCATTTAGGGTATGATGGTATACTTGGGGGATTTCAAACTCTATGTTGTTATGAATATCTTTTCAAAAAAATATTTATTGTGTAGAAGCTTTGGATAAT
Source organism: Torreya grandis (assembly GCA_037957365.1). Classification (NCBI taxonomy): domain Eukaryota; kingdom Viridiplantae; phylum Streptophyta; class Pinopsida; order Cupressales; family Taxaceae; genus Torreya; species Torreya grandis. Next base: position 849,856 of record JARHVA010001732.1, read on the forward strand.
TGAATAATATATAAGGTTAGATATTATTCCCATGTAGTGCTTAGCTATGTATTTATCAAACCTAAAAAAATGTGAGTAATGAAGTTATAGGGTTTTATACCATTATGAAAATATAGTTTTAATATATATACATAGGTATATGTATATATGTATGCTTAGGACTTAAATGACCTTAATATATATATATATATATATATATATATTATATATATATATATATATATGTATGTATGACATGTGTGTGTGTTTATATATATAAACACACACACACACACACACACACACATGTATATATGAGAGTTTAAAATGTGTACATATATACATGGTATATACATATGATTTGTCGACTGTGTTATAAACCCAAGAACTTATATACCATATATAGATGTACACAACTTGTATGTTTGTGAACATTAATTACATAGCAATGATATGTGAGTGTTTTTTCTATTTGTAATTGGGATATAAAAACTTTCAAACATCTAGTGTTTTAGTTTCATACTTGTCATTATAATTATGTGTAGTTAAATGATCTTATTAATGTATATCTAGTATATTTTTGTTAAGTTGTGATTTAATGTTATTAAATGGATGGAATAACATTTATATTTACATAGGGTAATTATGTAAATAGATGTCTTGACATGTTTCTTATCCAGATGGTATGATACTTATGTGGGTTGTTTATGAATATGTTTATTATTATTATGAAATAAATTAGATGATTTTAAATTCATTACATTACATTTGATGGACTAAATGTATGCATTTGATAGTTTTGTACTTAGCATATTTAATATAATAAGAAATATTATGATTGAATCTATTATTTTTTATATTATTATATAATTAACCAAATTTGGCATTTATGACATTAAGTAAGAAGTATGATGGAATCCACTAGCTTAATTAACACCATCAATTCAAGATGAGGTGTAATCTAATTGAGTGGTGTGTATGAAATTGACCAATCCTAGAGATAAATAACTATATGAAAACTTTGACCAAACTAATGTTTATAGTTAAACATTGTCATTTCATGTGTTTTATATAGTTTACATGTTTGTATGATATCATGTTAGAATGGATTTATTTATGGTATACATCATGTATTAGTTATCTTACATCACATGGGTTCTAGTTTGTCACTCTAGATTCTTACACTATCATTATCTACCCATTCATGAAGGGAGGTCATTCCCTAGTTTTGAGATAGTGTGGGGGGTCGATGGTCCACGGTCGGTGTGAAAAATCACTCAGATGATGCTCTCCCTCCCCATAGAAGTACTACACTAGAGACCACACTTGAGATTATTGATGGATACTTGAATTCATTGAGACTAATGCTCTATGGAGCTTTGTATCATTGTATTATTGTTATTGAGACATTATTATTGATAAAAATATACTATTTATTCATTTATACATCTACATTAATGGTTGTAATGTTGTATCAACTGTGGCTAAAATTGTAATTTTACTTTTATAAAATAAATGTAGTCTTTATTTTTATTCAATAGTGTTCATGTTTTGAATTAGCATTATCATGGTGATCATTAGCTAAATACATTAGTGATAGACCTTTTAAAGGTTAAATAAAATAATACATTTAGTTAAATATCACTTTGTTAAATATCTCGTGGTGAAATTTATTAGATGAATATGTGTAATTAAAATTAAAAAAAAATACTCTATTCTGGTAAAACCTAGTGGGGTTGTTATAATGACCTAACTCCACATAGGTTAGTACTAACTAGTAGGTCAATATCAATCAAAAATTTTGACCTAATCTTTTGGAACTGACCCAATTTAGACAAGGAATTAGTTTTAGAACCAAATAAACCTTGGGTCTGCTTTATATTGATTTTCACTTCTAGAATACATTGACAATCAGATAGTCAACTATAAAAGATAACTATATTTATCTCTTTAGTATTTTCTATATTTATAATATTCCACTTATCAAATTAGAAGAATAAATCTCAATATTTTACATTTATATGTATGCTTGAATGCTTATATTAATATCTGAGTTAAATTTCAATGTTTTATCTTAAATATATTATCATACCCATTAATCCAAATTAGGGTACAAAAATAGGGAATTGTGTGAGTATATTGTGAGTGAATCATTCATACAATAACTATAATTAGTATGTAGATAAAAATAAACACAAATTATTGATATAAACTTTCCCTTTTTTTGAATGTACATGATACGTACAATCTGTGTATACTTAGTAGTACCATTTCATTTTTCCAAATTAGTGATTATAGAAATAAACAAACATAGTAAAACTTGCATGTATTTAAAATGAGATTATATATAAATTAATATAATAATGTATAAACCTATGAGACTTGAAGCACCTATTGACCATCAAAGACTTAATCACAAATTAGGAATTACTCATTGAGAAACCTTTTATGCAAAAAAATACAATATGTTTAGGATGCCATGTGGTGTAGTGAGGATCATTAAATTTTACTATTTAATATAGTTTATCCATCAAAGAAGGAGACAAAATATATAAAACATGGTGATTTTTGTGGTGAAATGATGGTTGTTAGTGTAGGCACATAAATTCCAGCAATTTAGTGTCACAATTAACTTTGTTTATAATAGACACACTAACTCATCTACCATGCCACAATTAGAATTTACCACTAACATTGTTTCCATCCCTTTTTCTAAGAATTGATAAATATATACTAATTAATTAAATAATGAACACATAATTCTTCAAAATTAATTAAAATCTATAATTTCCACCTCATCTAGACATCTTCGACACTCTCTTAATCAAGTGTTGAGTCATCCAACCAAATCCTTACTTACTCAGAAAATTGTTGAGTCACCATTGAATATTTAAACTAACTTGATGAGTCATCCAACTACCTTTAATCCTTCCTAAGACATTTTCAACTACCAACTTTCCCCTTCTCTTTCACACACATGGGAATTAGTCATCATCCATTGAGATGAGGACTCAAATTAAGCCATTGATAATTATCATAATTTAAAAACTCTAGATTATTATAAACCATTCATCTCATCACCCTGAAGTATATAAATGGAAGTTTCATCCTTAATTTTTATCATCCACCTTAAATATATCAAATTGATACCAAATTTAACCAACACACATATTGAGAATCCAATCTATTTGCACTCATATGTTGCCCAATTCACCTTTTTTTAGATAAATTAATTAAACATCAACATCTAATAAAATAAAATAAAAATAACATGTTCATAATGGATTGAAGATGATGAGTGTATTTTAAATGTTTTATAAGTATATATTTTTTATCTTTATTTAAATTTTATTTCTATATCAAAGGTTTAGTTTAGATTTAGAATATGAAGTTTGCATTAGTTTCATTTCCTAGGTTGAATTAGAAATTTAAATTTTTAGATAACATACCTAAATCTAGTAGATCAATATGGATCCTCTATGGGAATGGTATGAGTTAGGTGAGATTAATTTAAAAATGGTCATGATGTAATATGGACCATTGGTCTTGAATGGGCATGTCTTGGACATTCACTAATGTAGTGAAAAATATGGAATACATATAAGTCATTCCATTTGGTACAACATAGAATTATGATATGTTATATGATGATATTAATCATCCATAAATTTAATACAAACAAAGGTATGAATGAGGGATATATTATGCAATAAATTTTTAGAATTTATCCACATAATTAGATCTAAGGCATTGATATAGAAATATATCACATAATATTACCTACCATTTATTTTGGGTGACTTGATTTGAGACATCCATCATAAAACTAAATGAGATTTGGGTTGATAAAAATTAATGTAATGATTTAATGTTCACCATTAATCTCCACCAAATAAATTAACATTATTCATCACAATGTCATGGTGTCAAGATAATTAAGTAATGGTTGTCATGATTTAACAATGGTCAATGATATGAGAATTATGATATTAATCATTGATCATTTAATTGATGATAATAATTATATACAATGATATCATAGCACTTCAATGATAACTATTAATTTTATTTAATATAATCTCAACCATCTATCACTACTTTATGGGTGTTTTTTAATCTCATCTATATATTATATTAATTAAATTATATTGAATTATTTTTTAGATTATTAGTTTTATATATTATAAACATTTTTTAGATTCCATTATCACTAATTATATTTTATGAACACCTATAGATTAAAACCTCTTAGAGCTACCTATTAGAAATGTTTGTTTGTTTTTTATATTAAGGGGAAAGTGGATTTTTTTGAAATGGATCTACCCTTGTACAGAGAAGATAAAGATATAAAGTAAAAAATCCAAGAGGCTCCTTTGATTTTGGAAAATGAAATAGATAATAGCCAACTTGTGACTACATTATGAAAGCACTATAGATCTAGTAACAACCCCTTATAAACATTTTATTTTTTGGATCTAAGGGTCATATTAATTGGTTACACCTTCTTCTTTCCTTTTCATTTCTTTTTACTCACCATGACCTAATCATCTCCTTCAAAATTATTCACTGATTTATGGATATTCAAACCCTTAAAAGCATCTTAAATATAATCAAAAAAATCTCCTTATGAATATGAATTATTTTCCTCCATGGGTCCCAAAGATTTGATTCCTTTCCCCTCCTCCCTATATTTCACTTCTTCATGGAGCACATCTATTTTCATATTTGAAGATTTATCCTAATATTTGCACTGTAGCCCATATGTGGCTTCCATTATGAGATGATATGGAAGGGCATCCTTCCACCAAGAAGTACCCCTATTTTTTCTAGAAACTTTACATGAATCAATCATATGCCCAATAGTAAATAATATTCTATAATGAAAGGGAAGTCCTTCATAATCAAGATTCTAGGTCCAAATTTTATAATGGACTTTCAACTCAATGGAGGCAAGGAGGTTAGAAGACATGTCCATGCAAACTAAAATCCTGGCATATGTCATGTGGAGATAACTCTTGGTAGATCCTTCTACCCCCATCATCTCACCCAATGATTTACCAAAATATGATAAATAAGTTTTAGACTAAAATTAAATGGGAAGATATGGTAAACTTACCCAAATAGGCTTGAAATTAAAATATTTGGTCAAAGGGTTGAAGGAAGGGAATCATGGCTTTGTCCAAAGGAAATGTCGATCCATAGACCAAATTTGATTTTGAAATACCATATTTTTGTTTTTTTGAAGATTAAAAAAAAATAACAAAAATAACACATAACACATGGGTAGATCTCCAAACTATCCTTCATGAAGGTTTTTTATTTTTCATAGATCCAGTTGTGAAGCACCAAAAGAGTAGGGAAAAACTTGTCAAATATGAAAATGATACCCACTATGTGAACTAGGCTTCATTTTCAAGAAATTCTAAAAGTACTATTCCTAAAAATAGATAGAGATATTGTTCTTAATAGGTTTAAACTACTTATCCTTATTCGATACTACTTCAATAAATGTATTTTGGACTCCTCCATTTTCCAAACCTACATTATATGGGCCATCAACTGGAACTAGCCCTAAAGGCTCCCTATCTCTAATACTTCCTCATATCACTTTCAAAATAACATTTTTAGGGGTTTTCCACCTTCAAAAGGGATAAAAAATAGCAACCTAGGGCCTAAAAATCACCTTCCTCTACATTCCTTTGTCTCCTCTACTTAGAAATAAGAGCACCCTATACATAAGAATCTAAAACCTCCAATCCTTTAGCACTAATAAAGTTATATAAACTTTCCTTCACCATATATGCAATGATAGATTTCATATCTTTCATTTGAGGTGACTTATAGTCATGATGTCGTCCACCATTCATATATCTAGTCACAACCCGCATTGGAGAAACAATCATATCATTTCAATCATCAAGGGTAGAAAGTTCAATCACAAATCTACTTGAGATTATTTTTTAGAAATGGATGTTTATTATCTTGAATTGACCTCTAAAATTAATTTTGAAAATAATCTACCTGATCAAATATAATTTAATTAAAACTCATTCCTAATGACATAATTATCTCACATGATATTTCCTTTTAGTATTATTGTGTACAATTTGAAAATTCATAGGACCCACATAATTATCTGAATTAATGACCATTCAATCAAATAGTTTCCAAGGATACTTGATTTTGGCATGAATGATTAATCACAAAATTTTATCACCAACCTTTAGAAGGATAAATTATTATCATGAATTTATTATAACTGAATCTACATGGATAAGAAAAATCAACTAATGATTAAAACATTAGGTAAAATAACAACATTTAGAATCTAGATAATATTAATTTAATTTTGATTCCTTGTTACAATAGTCCTTAATTATTTTTTAAATGAAGATATCTCATTTCAATTTATTTTACTCATGCCTTTTATAAATATAAATATATTTTAGTGAGCTCTGTGTTGGACATAGAATGGAACTTGATAAAATTATGAAGTATATAGGATAAACACATGTGTGAAGTGTTTGATTTTTTTATTTTGTGTAGTTTTGTACTTATTCAACCTTAAAATTCTAATCAAATAATTAGAGAATGTCAGGACTCTTTCATTTGGTTTCTCAGAATGTTGGAAGGTGAAGAGACATTAGGATTATAAAAGACTATAAATAGTACTTCAATGTAATAGAATCTAGTTTATTGTGTTGATAGAGATTAATAGAAATTATCTTGTTATGGTTTTCCCTTATTATCTTTTATGTATTGTGTATGCAAAGTCAAGTAATCTATTTTGATTCATTCTATAATTTAATGCAATCTAAATAATGGTCCTATTTTTTTTTATGGATGCCACAACCTAATTTTTAGTCTAATTCAAGATGTTATATGTGGTATACCTGATTTTCATCTATATTTAAACTATTATCCTCTCTATTGTACAATTCATCCTTATAATTTGCATGTTCTAGTGATACTATCAGAACCTCTACCAATAATGGTGCAGTGAGCATGGAACCAAAATGGATGAACTATGGTTAGATGTTTGTTAGGGTTGAGAGATGTAGAATGATGGCTAGACAAGAGAATTAATAATTTTACAGAGGAAGAAGTGTGAAGAGATAGAAAGACTACAAAGGAGATCATCTAAGAAAATATCTATGGTGAAATCTATGAAAATTTTTAGTGCAAATTGCTTGGACTATTATCTATGTGGATAGACAAATCAGAGTACTATTTATTTAGTCTAAGGATAATATAATTTATAAGTTATAATGAGGACAAGTTAGAGATATTACATAATCTATATATCAACTAATCTTGATTAGTATATTACTAAATGAAGATTATGATCGATAGATATATCACAAAGTTTGTAGTATAAGGATACATAGTTTTTCAAACTATGGATGATCATTTTGTTTAAGGAATTATAGGGAAGTTTTTTCAATAACTAGCCTTATTGATAAATATGTTGGTTGTGGAAAAGGACATGGTACTACTCTATCCAACATGAAGTAGTCACTTTGAGCACCATGTAATAAAAATTAGATGATGAGGAACTTGAACCTAATCTCAAAAAATGGAAGGTGAAAAGACTCTGAGTGAAAATAAAAATTTGGGACTCGAGAGAGAGATATGACATCAAATAAGATGTAATAATACAACTGACCCAGAAGTGACTGTGAGTAGGACTGGAAGTAAAGTAGAAGTTGTTAGAGCTAGAGAAGTACAAGACAAAGATGTTGGAGAAGAAAGGTTGATGAAAGAAGGTGTAGAAGCTACTGAAAGATAAGGGAATGTTGCATATGAGGAAAGGATAGATGATAAAAATGATTTTGGAAGTAGAGATACTAATGTAGAGCAGTTAGGAGATAGAGGTAGGTCACAATTAACTGAGGGGATTTTCATTGAAACTAGGAAGGAAAGTTCCTAGGAAGATGTTAAATTTGAAGGTAGTACTATTATAGGTTTAAGTTCAAAGTAAGAAGAAGCTAAAACTAAATGTCATTAATTTCAAGAATATGCATCCCTCAAGCCCACTTTATTTATAGAAGGTATACAAAGTTTAGAGATAAATTGACTCATGATGGTTTGATTCCTTTATCAACAAGTTTGTAAGGCTCAATACATAAACCAAATAGGTGCTAGAAATAAATAAGTTACAAGAAGCAAAATTCCTAGTTACCCATAAAAATAATAGTGTGAAACATCTTATAAGTACATTAACCACTACATAGTCACTCAAATGCATAATGACTAGTGTACAAACACTACTAGTTATAGTTACCAATATTCAGATGCTTGAAATAATAGATAATAATCCTTCAAACATGGCACTTCATGTAGGTATGTTTATAAATTTAATGCCATATGATGGATCTATATATCTATAACATTACTTAATCACATGTGAGATCAAATGGGTTATAAAAGGGGTTACATTAAATGATTTGAAGAAATGAAAACTCGTATGAGCTTTAGGAGGACATGATTTAGGGTTCATTTGAAAATAAATGTCAATAACCTAGATTTAAAACAAGTCAAAGATTTTATGATATAAAAATTCAAATTAAAAAAAATCTCTAGTCAAGTGATCCAAGATCTAAAGGAGATTTACAACAAAATTAAGAGAAATGGTTGGAGAATATGATTGCATGTTCTCTAAGTAATGAATAAGATTGATTTTATTTTATAAGATAAAGATAAGATTACTTGGTTTGTATAAGGTTTATGACCTAGAATAATGTTTTCTATTACACAAACTCAGTTTTCCACCAAAGCTAATGCTCATTCTACCACCCTCAGGGTTAAGTAGATATAAGACTATGTAGATATTCCCTCATTAGGATCAAAATTAAAAGCTAATTTAGATGATTTTATGAGGAAGATGAATGAAAATCATGAAAATGACATCATAGGAACAATTTTTCAACAATCATAGGAATAATTTTCTAACAATCAAAACAAAATTTTGTGAACTTTGTAGGGTAGTGGGGCATCCTACATTAAAATTCCATCTCTTTCAACAATATATTTAGAAATCACATAGTTTGTATTGAAATTTTTACAAATATACAAGTCATGATGAGACTAGTTACCATGTATTATAGGAGTTGAATAAATATATCATAAATAACATATTCACAATTGTAGCCTAACAAATACCCATTACAAAGCAATAAATTATAGGACCAGATGTGGAGATGACCAATGTGACTCAAGGTAGTCTAGTATGGGTGCCTTTATCACCACAATATCATATGCCATCATCACCATAGTACCAACCATAAGGCCTAGTTATATGGAATAATATGTCATTTCCATCGTATAGATATTCTGGTTAGTATGCACAACCATGGAACAAGATGAATCTTCAAAAATAATAAGCAAATTGGACCCTAAGTTCTTAGTATTAGTATGGAATATATGATGTGAAGATAAATTAACAAGGAGGCTATAATGGACCAAAATACCAAGGTTGGAGATATCAAAAAAATAGAGGAGGATATCAGGGAGGATATCATGGTAGATATCAAGGAGGTTGTAATAACAATAATTGGCAAAATCAACTGCCCATGCAATTTTATCTTTGTGAGACATAAAATCATTATGTGAAGAACAATCCCACCAGTTCCCAAAGGCAAGTTTATTATGTATATTATAGGATCAAAGGTAAACATCAAATAGAAGACTATCTTCTTTTGAAAAAATAAATAAAGGAGAAGCCAATGCACAACATAAACATGATTAATGTTTAGCCAAAGAAAAATGTATTTGTGCAAGCCATCATAAGGAAAAAAAGGGATGAACAAGGGTTACCTCCACTAGATATGACTTAGGATATTGGTATTATAAAAGGTTAAAATGATAATTATCCTGATCCTACAACTGAAAAGAATTTAAAACATCAAATTTCATAGGTATTATATAAAATACAATAAAAACAAGCTTCTAATGATGATAACACTGCTATTGATGCTTAAATGTATGGGAAAATTATTTGTATCTTGTAACAAGAGGGCATTGTGACTAGTTTTATAGATCAAATGAAACTAAGCACAATAAAAATTGATTATATATCCCATATTATCACAAACCTCCTTCACAATCTTCTAGAGTATGTGTAATGAGAATAGACAATGGGCAACAAAGTAGTTTGGTACATCAAGACCAATAAGCATTGGGATGTGGATTCATGACTAGACACTGAGTTGGTTGGACATGAAATCCAAAATATAGTTTTTTAACCTGGTATTACTATTAATATGATTCCTCATTCCACATGGGAATCCATTAGCTGAATAACTCTAAGTTACAGTCTAGTAACATTAATCTTAGTGAATTATGGTAGAGTCAAACCTATTGACCAACTAGAAGATGTTAAAATTAAATTAGTTAAACTTAGCTTTTGAGGAGAATTTAAAGTTATTAAAATTAAGATAGTAGATATCCATTACCCTACCTTAATCAGTAGGAAATGGGTATATTATGGCCAAATGACTATTAACACTATGCACAATTAGTTATAAGTGCATCAAAAAGATAAAATAGTAGTCATACCTCTAAACAAATCTAAACAAAACTTTACATCATTACTAAAGAACTAGAATCTCCTTATGTTTATGGGGATAATAATTAGTTTAAGGTGGGAGTGCAAATACAAAGAAAAATAGGGTGTGCACTATTGAATTTTAGAAGTGGAATCCTAATATTGTGCAATAGGAACAACTGCTAGTATTTAAACCATTTATCACAAAGTCACCGGTCAGATAGGTTCAAATTGAAGAATGTGTTTCTCCTTTAGTGCATTCACTAACAATATTTGAAGTAGAATTTTTTTATAATAATACTGAAACTAAGATGGATTACATTGAACCTACCCCTAAAGGAATCCTACCCTAGGATTCAGCCTCATCCATAAGTGGTGACTTAGATGCCCATATCTTGAATTGGTCATATAGAGATCATGATTTGATACCTTTATGCATTGTGTTCATTGTATAATTATAAATACCTCAATATTTTATGATTGATGGTCTTAATAAATTCATCCTAAGGATTTAAAACCATGTACCAAAGGTAGAACAATGATTGAACACACTCAACTATGCACTAAAAGGAACTATTTCAACATGGTGGGTTGTGCACAAATTTGTGTGTGTGTGTGTGTGTGTGTGTGTGTGTGTGTGTGTGTGTGTGTGTGTGTGTGTGTGTGTGTGTGTGTGTGTGTGTGTGTGTGTGTGTGTGTGTGTGTGTGTGTTGTGTGTGTGTGTGTGTGTGTGTGTGTGTGTGTGTGTGTGTGTGTGTGTGTGTGTTTGTGTGTGTGTGTGTGTGTGCGTGCGTGCGTGCATTGGGAAGATGCCTATGAAATATTACATGCAAGGTTTTAACTACTAGATAGTATTAAAGTAGAATGGACCTTCTTTCAATAGGGTTAACATATCAAATTACACATCCATAAATGTGTGGACATATGGAATACATAGGGAGTATGGCCTTGATATTGGGTGCACATATTTAGTCCTACTCTTAAACCTCTTCTAACAGATTAGTACATGCATCAAGAGCATAGAGGAGAAACCAAACACTAGACATAACTTCAATAGAATTTTATTGAAAATTTTGTATTTGAAGATGATAATCCTTTAGTATAAAGTGCCCTATAAAATATCAAAAATTTATATGTCATAGATGTACAGAAGATTTAAATTTTTTTACTGAATCATCTTCTCATTGGGAAGATATGTAGGATCTAGATTTTGCACTGCACAATTACAAATCTAATAAAATTAACACTCCATTCAACCCTATAATAGAATAGATAATGATCTCATAGATTCTAGTGATAGTGATAGTGATGGGGATATGGATTTAGAAGTGTTCTTTGAACCACAAAGTTAAGAGGAACCTAAACTAGTACAAAGTGCAAAACAGGTAGAAAAAGAGAAGTTACATAGTATTGACATCCCATAATGGGAAGGAAAATTCATTTTATAAGATACTATACCTAATGGATCAGGCAAAATATATTAGGAATTATTAAAAAATATACAACAAAATATTGGGACAAAATTAACCTCTAAGCTTGCATCTATGGGAGATTACTGGGGACAAGAGCAGATCTCTAAAGCCTTGAAACTTTTAATAGACTACCAGGATGTGTTTCCAACTAAAATTTTTGGAGATCAAAGGCATATATCCACCCTTAGGAGATATTCACATTGAAATAAAGTAATTCACATGATAGATTTAAAAATGACCATATAAACTCAATCTTAACATGAAAACTAAAGTAAAGGATGAATTGGATCGAATGCAAGAAGCTAGAATTATTTATCTAATTGATAAGGTAGAATGAGTGGGCCCCATGGTGTTATAATCTAATAAAATGGGATAAATATGGGTGTGTGTGGATTACCATGCACTCAATGATGCCTACATCAATGATACATTTCCTATCCCTTTTATGGAATAACTATTGGAATCTATCACTGGACATGAGGTATAGTCATTTATAGATGGTTTTAGTGGATGCTACTAAATTCTAATTGTCAAATAAGATCAAGCCAAAACTACCTTTACTACTAAATAAGGGTCATTTACATATAAGGCAATGCCATTTGGCTTAAAGAATACACCTATTATCTTTTATAGATATGGTAAATACATTTAAAGACTTCATTCATGATTTATTAGAGGTGTATCTAGATGAATGGTTAGTCTTTTCTCTATTTAAAGAGCAATTTTTGAATCTCAAATTAATGTTAGAGCGATGTAGAGGGATTTTTGTATTGCCTTAATTTTAAATAAATTCATATTATTTAAAGCTTTTGGTGTCTTATTAAGTCATGTAGTGTGCAATGATGAAATTTTGGTTGATCTAGCTAAAATTGATGTTATAGTAGGAATTCCACCTCTTAAAAATTCAACTGAAGTGTGCACTTTTCTGGGTCATACTGTATATCATAAAAAATTCATGAAAGGATATACAACTATATCAACAACTATGGAAAATATATTGTGTAAAGACACCAAATTTAAATGGATACCTGAGTGTCAAAAAAAATTTATTAAGATAAAATATAGGTTGGTAAAAACACCCATATTGGTATCTTATGACTGGAAAAAGCCATTTCATGTACATATCAATGCTTTGGGCATTACAGTAGGAGTCATCTTAACATAACTTGATGAAGGTGGGATATACCATCCAATACATTTTGCAAGTAGGAAAATCTCTGATGTAGAAAATAATTACACAACCACTAAAATAGAAGCACTCACCTTGGTGTTTTCATTAAAAAAAATTAGGCATTACTTATTGGCTACTCCTTTTGAATATTTCACAAACCACTAGACATTGCAATACCTAGTAAATAAACCAAAGCTAGGAGGGAAAAAATCCAGGTGGTTGATGTTATTCCAAGAATTTTATTTCTAATTCAATTTAAAACTAGAATGAGAGAATGTGGGGTTAGATCATCTTAGTATAATACACAATGGAGAAGAACCAGAGGAACTTGAAGATGAATCTCTAGATGCATATCTATTTAGAACTACTACATTTCTTGATAACATGGAGGACATAACAAAATTCTTGGAACAAGGAAATTTTCATACACATTATACAAAGAGGGACAAGAAATAAATGGTTACTATATCTATACCATATATCCTCATTAATGGGTTCTTTTATAAGCTAGGTAAAAATGTTGTACTATGCATCATAGCTATAGAACATGAGCAACCCCAATTACTTCAAGAAGCTCACCAAGTCATTTTAAGACTATAATTAATAGGATATGATATTACTAGAAAAATACTTCATAGAAATTTAAGGTGGTCTACACTTTTTTAGGATGCACATAGAGTTACTAAACACTATGACATCTATCAACGAATGGGTAAGCCTAATCAGTGAGATGAAATGCCTTTGGTTCATATGTTTGTATAAAAACCTTTTGAACAATGGGGAATCAATTTTTTTGGACATATATCTCCACCAAATAAGTGTAGTTATGTCATATATTTTATCATGATAATTGACTATTTCACAAAATGTGTAGAGGTTGTTGTTACTCCCACTTATGGTGTAAAGGATGCTACCAAGTTCTTATATGAAAACATCATTACATGGTTTAGATGTATAATTAAGATGGTTAGTGATATAATAATGCACTTTATCAATAATAATATTAAGACTCTCATGGAATAATTCATGATATTACACCATAAAATTACATCTTACCATTTGTAGGCTAATGGATAGGTAAAAACATCAAATAAAATTTTGGGTAAGATGCTGACAAAAATTTGTAATTCCCAGAGAGATAATTTGGAGGATAACATTCATAAATTATATTGGCCTATCTCACACATTAAAAGTGAGCCACTAGATTCACTCCCTTCCAATTAATATATGGCATCGAGTTAGTAATGCTTATGGAATACATTGTACCCAGTCTATGCATTGTAATAATCATGAGGTTAGGGGATCAAGACTCTTTAAGGGAATGATTTATTGATTTCACTAATATGTAACAAGATAGGGTAAGAGCACAATACAACCAACACATCATTAAACAAATTTAGGAATCATGTCATGATAGTAATGTATGATATAATAAATTCTACTCAAATCAAACTATATTGATTTACGAGATCAGATTTAAAGCATTCCCAAGAAAGTTGTGCATATGATGGAAAGGATCCTATCTCATTCATGAAGTATCACCAAATGCTACCATAGTGCTAAAATAATTATAGTGAACCATTTACCAGGGTGAATCAATACTTATAGTCTTAATCCATATGATCTTTAATCTCTATCATGTTACTAAAAATTGAGTGGGTTTTGAGTAGTACCATGTAGTTAGGATTTTTTAATGTGTTTGTTGTTTTATATTTTATTTTGTAAGTTATAATGTTTATTAGTATTATCATTTCTATGAAACACATTAAAACTAATGCAACCAATTATCATCATAAGATGTGACCACCTGGCCAAGAAAACTCACCCAAGATAGCTGGCCACCACTAAAATCTTGGTAATTAAGTCTGGGAAGGTGTTGAAAAGATAAGTATGGAATATGGAAGGCTAATGGTCAGGTCAAACCATTAATAACATAATATCTCAAAAGATTAAAATATTTTTTAAGAATATTTGGCAATAAACTAACAAGTGGATGCATAAATTAAATTGATTAACTAAAGGGACATCTACTCACCAAAAATAACTATCAGAGATAAAAACACAAAATATAGACACCAAATGTCCCTATCAAGACAATTTACATCATCTAATATTAATTTTAAAGAGAACATTCATGCGCTTGTAGTTAATGCATTTTAAGGAAGTGGTAACATGAATTTGGGTACCAACCAACTATAAAATAAAGGGATATGGATAATGAAAAGATATTAAATTTTCCAACTATCATGAGCTTTTTACGATCAACATTTTAACTATCTATTTACAAATAGATCTTACACTAGAGTGCACTTCCTTAGATTAATCATTAGCTTTATTCATTCATCTAGACATGGATAAATGTCAACTATTGATCCCACTATTTGATTCTTAGAAGGAGGAAATGGGGATAGGGTTAGGGATTCTATAAATAAATTACACTGATATATAACCCTTTGATTTCATTGATGGAGTAGAAGATACTATATTTTATCCAAAATCTAAACCAACATCACAACCAAGAACTTTAATAATACAACATACACTCTATGGTTTTGACACTGAAAGGTTACTCAAGCTACCTACCTTTGGCTAGTTAGATGAAGTCATGTTGACATTATTGAGTTGGTACAATCAAAGTTCTATTAATCTAGCTCAATATATTACTATCTAGATCAATGTTCATTCAATGTCAAGAGTAACTAGGTTTCCCAATTAGGGAAAATATCTAACATAATATAAGTCTATAGCACCACCACTTCATTAAGATATCAAAGAATAATACACCACTAGGGTAGGAAGATGAACTCTAATTAATTCAATTTTTGATTCTTCATTTCACACCATGGTCTAGTGTATTACTAAGAGGTTTTGGCAAACCACAAAGCATGCAAATCAAATAACATGAGGTATCATTGACATTACTTACCAAATCAATAAGTTACATGAATATTTTAATTGGCCTAAAGTTTTGGCTACTGAGATCACCACCAATATTGAAAAGGTACTTATAGGAACTATGCAAAACTTTCAGTATTAATTATTGGTCATATTATTGTGTTTCACTTAGTGTAAGTCTCTCATAGGGCTAGTAAATGTTAGTGTTGATTTTTGACTAGGTAATGCCTTCACAAATATTACATGGACCAAAACTAGTCAATATTATGAATAATTAGGGTGGTTTAATGCATGGTATATGAAATCCCTCACACTAATTTTATCACATCCCATGATTCCATAGGATGTCATGCAATATCTAGGTCAACATGCACTCATTACCAAGCTACACAATGGCATACAAATAAAGGTACATGAGTTGGTTAACCCCACTATCACTCTGATTCCATTCTTCATTTCCATGGTTGAATCAAAAGCTAAGGTATATCAATATAAATCCTTAGCTATTAGGTTTATACCTCCATTTCAAACCATTTTTCCATAGGCCTTGAAATAATAAGCAGAAAAATTACCTACACAACAAGCCACACAACTGACACAATTGTAAGCTTCAACATATCTAGAGAAAGGAAAAAGGAAAACATTTACACATTGAGCCTTGCCACCTCTACCAAATAAATGAACCTAACAAGTTAATCCATGACTCAAAAACCCCATGGTTCTAAGAATATCCACTGAGTGTGACCTACCCAAGATGGGGGTAGAATAAAAATAAGTGCTTCAATTAATTTTAGAAGACATTGACACTGAGGTCTATGATGCATAAAAGGAAAATGAGTTATACTTTTGGAAATTAGTGCACACTTGTCAAGTGCACAATTAGGCAAGGAAATATCTTTGGGTTGATATCACTCAACCACCTAATTATATTATTGTTGACACTATAGGATAGGAAGTAGCTTGGCAAAAATTGGAAGAAAAACTCTTTTCAAAATAACTAGCTATGAGATCATATTCTGTACATGATATAGACTTATTTTTAAAAGACATCCCAACACAAAGATTATTCAGGTGACCATGCACACATCCATCTATAAATCCCTCATAAATAGTGTAGGAAAGGATGGTTTCTTTTATCACACTTGAAGAATAAATTACTTTGCAGGCAACTCAATAACCTCAACCTCAAGGAGCAAGGAAATAAAATAATACACTCAAGATTCCATCCAAATCCAAAAGAAATAAGTTGGAACATAAATAATAATTAAGCAAAAAAAAATCATCATAATAAACTAAATTAGATGAGATAAATGAGGAAGAAGAGGAACCCATGGATACAAACATGGCTGGTGAAGAGGAGGAACAATAACTTGAGCAGGGTACACTTGAGCCTGAGGTGAGATAACAAGAATAAACAACCATGCCACCATAATAACAATAATAAATTATGAATATTCCACCATTGAATTAATAAGATACAACCATGTAATAAAAAATCCCACCTGAGGAAGTATAGGCTACATAAAATCAAGCCAAGGACATTGAATCCAAAAAAATAAAGCTAGGAAAGCTAAAGCTACATGAAAACAAGTTGAAGAAGCAAAGGTAAAGAAGAAACAAAATGAATAAGAGAAAAGGAAAAAACATGAAGAAACAAATACATAGAGAAAACAAAGGGAGCAATAATCCAAGGTGAAATCTAAAGTTAAATCCAAATCTAAAGCTAAAGTAAAAGTTAAATCCAAGGCTGATGTAGAGGCCAAAGCCAAAGCCTAGGTCAAATCTCAAAAAAAGGTTAAGGAAGATGCTAAAGCACAAGATGAAGCTAAGAATATAGATACATTAGAGGCAGCAACCAATACCAAGGAGCTCAAGGATGTAAAATTCCAAGCCTAGGTACCATCCACTAGTTACACTAAGGGCATTGAAGAAGCAATGCATCTTCCTAGTTAGTGGCTATGGGATGTCCTTGTTATATCCACTTGGAAAATTACCTTATTTCTTCTATTTTATTATTTTACACTAGATCCTATAGCATCTACCACTACATTTATGTAACTTACCACTACTACAATAGAAACATTTTTATATGTAACTTAGTTTTTGCTCTCCAAAAAGATCGAATGAGAAACCATTTTCAAGTAATCTATTACTTAGAGGGATTTAGATTTGGAGCAAGAAGTTCTGAGATTACAAGATGAAAAGGTTGAATCAGAGAAGAGGATGATGAATGTGAGATAGAAAATCAATAATTCCTATCCTACCTTAGTTACATAAGTACTAGGTGATTAGGTTATGTCATAAGATAAATAATTCATGGAATTATTTATAGAGCTTACAAAGAGATGGGGATCTATGCAGAAATTTTTGGCACTATGCACATAAGGGAAAGCCCTTAGGCTAGAAACAGAGACCATGTTCTGACTTCTTGAGGAATATGAGTAGGTCTTAGACACCACTATAAAACAAACTAATAAGCTATCTTAGGATATGCTCAATTAGAGATAACATTTGAATCAATCTCTGACCACTATGTAGCTTGAATTTTATATTACCGACAAATCTAAATCCATGCTAGAGGATCAAATTGAAACCATGGAGAAGATGAGAAGCACACTCAACTACTAGATTCATGAAATGTTGATACAAACAAGTTGTATGGCATCATGAAACTATGCACAATAATTTTGCATTTATTTAAGCTCAAAAAATAGTAGACATATTAGATGAGCTCATTTTAGACATGCATATTAAAAAAAATCTAATTCCAAGGTGTTTCGTAAAATCATATAACATGAGGACTTAAAAAAAATGATGATGATCTAGGTACCATTACACATTCTAAATTCAATGGTACATGAAGTACTTACTAACTAAAAAATGTTTAAATAAGATCTAGCTCAAGTCGATCCAACAATTTCATAGATAGTAGATGAGCCCCAATTCATTCCTCCACATTAATTTATACAAATAAAATAGGAGAGGGAGATCAAGGTACATGGATAATATTCATAGATACCATTGGTAGTAGATTCATCAGGAGCTATTGGGATAAAAACTTCATAACAATAACCAATTTTGTAGACCTCTAGTGAGCCATCCACCCAGCCATAGCAGTAAGGTGTATGATCTACAATTTTAAAACTTATAGTAAATTCACATTTTTGTTAGATAGTATAAACATTAAGAGTGGGGCTATATTGGTTAAAAACCCATAAAGAGAGGCCAATTGGTTATGATAGTCTATTAAAAACTCAAAAGGGTGGTAGGCTAGTATGCAACTTAGTTGAAAACCCAAAAGGGTGGTTAAGTAGTGCATAATGGGTGAAAACTAACAAATAACACCTACAACAATTGTTTTCACTTTTGTTTAGGACTCATCTTTTCAATTCAGCTCAACTTACACCTTTATCTCAGGATGATACAAATATTTAAGTCTAGGAAAGTGTTGGATGTAGAATGGAGCTTGATAAAACCATGAATTATATAGGATAAATATATATACAAAGTATTTGATTTTTTTATTTTGTGTATTTTTATGCTTATTTAGCCTTGAAATTCTAAAAAGATAATTAGAGAATGCGAGGAGTCTTTCATTTGCTTTCTTAGAAGGTTGAAAGGTGAAGAAACGTCAAGATTGTAAAAGACTATAAATAGTACTTTGATGTAATAGAATATGGTATGATGTGTTGATAGATATTAAAATAAATTATCATGTTATGGTTTTTCCTTGTTATATTTTATGTATGGTGTATGTGTAGCCAAGTACTCTATTTTGATTTATTATGTAAACCAATGCAATCTGAGTTATGGTCATGTTAGTTTCTATGGATATTATAACCTACTTTTTAGTCTAATTCAAGATGTTATACGTGGTTCACCTCATTTCCATCTATATTTCACCTATTATGCTCTTCATTGTGCAAATTATCCTTGTAATTAACATGTTATGGTGAAATTTTAGGAACCTCAGCTAACACTCTGTATGTTGCATGGATTTTTATTTCATTATCCCATGGTTTGGTCTAAAGTTTTTATGATTTTTTTTATCATTACCTTGGAATAGGCAGTATTGTAAAAACACTATATATCTGATTGGGTTGAAACACCCTCATCATAATAGCTCTCACTATGAGGTGGAGGTGGTGGTTATATCATGGGGTGCATATTTATTTTATTAGAATAATAATTAATTCAAGTGGATATTTCATTCATCCTTTAGTTAGAAAAATAATGAAAACACATCAAGGGTGAGAAATTATGAAATGCTTACCATTTGTCTCTACAGACATGAACTTTTCATTTGGTGGTGTAGTTGGGTTTCAATAAGGTTTAATTTTTTTGTCTAGATAAACATTTATCTATAGATCCTTATGGATAATTATGTGTATACTATTTGGGAAAGAATTTATCCATCAAATCATAGTGGTAGTATAGTCCTTACATCATTTTCTTTAAATTTTCTTATTGTAGCTTTGACTTATGTAAAAACACTTGTAGATGAATAAATTAATTATTCATAATACTGAGTATATTGTATGTATGAATTCTATTTTATATATGTAAAATGTTTGATATATAAAGTTTATTACCACATGTATATAATATATATTAGAAATCATAACATGTTAAATTTTACTTTTTATAAAAAAACATGTTGTAGAGTTACTATATAAAAATTAGTTATTACATGTTATAGTCATATAAAATGTCATTTGAGTGCAATGAATGTCATTGAGGACCACCCTATCCCTAACTCAGCCATAAACCTATCTTAGGGCCTTTGTTGATCCTTATCTATATTTTGTATGGGTTTAACCCTTCCCCAAATGTACCAAAAGTAGTCTCAGGACAACTCCTAGGCATTTATGCCCCTAGTGCATCATATTTTTCCACCTAAAGACTAGCACGACCCTTTAGACATTGGCACACTACACTAGTGACCAAGGGACCTTGATATTGTCACTTACCTCTATTCTCCTCTAATGAACATATTTAAATTTCTCAAGACCCCTTAGGGTTGACCTATACCTATTACGCATCCAAAAAAACACCAGATCAATATATATACACCACTTTTATCTCTTTACCCACTAGATGAAAATGATATGCAAATAAACACAAAAAATCTCATGAAAAAGCTATACAAATCAAGATCATTGATCCTTATTCTACCCTAATTTTGTATACATCCATCTATAATAATCTTAAGCTCAAATTACTTAGATTTGTAGCCTCAAGTTACACTCAAATCACTCAAGCTAAAACTCATACTAGCATTCATTTGTACTTGTACCAACACTTATATTTGGATAACTACATCAGGCTTGATCCCCTCTTTAGGTATTGGTATGTAGGAAATGCTCAACATAATGGGGTGTTGATGTCATGTCAAGCCTATCCAGCTAACATTACACTTTTTTTACTTGTGTTCCTCAAATACCCTTATAACACGGAGGTCCAAGGTTTTGTATTCTAAATCAATAAAAAATAGATAAAATACAATGATCCATCATGTAGGCACACATGCATTGACATCTTTAACTCAGGTGAAGGTCAACTTGGAAGCTCATAGTCTTTGCCTGCAAGGGACACTTCCATGCCCTAGAGGACACTAGTGTAGTGTGTCACATCCTGATTTCTCTCTAAGCTAAATAATCTATTTAATCTTTGGATTATTGTAGTTGATTAACTAATATTTGATTAATCTTGATGACATATTCTAATTATGAGATAGTTTATGTTGCTTAATTTACATGATTAGTTTTCTAAGAGTTAGTATTACTTTTACATTGAGTTTATTGTAATCATGTTTGATTATTACACAGCATTACTTTATGGATATAATGATGTTTTGGCCTAACTACATTCATTGGCATGAGGTGAATGCAGGGAAAATTCTTCCCTCAGATTATGATGGAGGGAGAGTATCATTGGAGAGGGTGGTCTATATGGAGATGTTGGAGGATGAAAAAGAATGAATATGGAAAACTGTGCATACGTAACGTAGTATATCATGTTTTATAATTATTTGATATGGATAGCATAGCATGTTTTATGTAATTTTATTTTAGATGATTGTTAGTATTCATTATGGTAAAATTTTGATTGTTGATTATGATCATGTTTATTATTTGAGTGATTTCACTATTTTTATAATCTTATGCACCTCATATTTTTTTCCTAAACAAATGAATTTCTTTGTGTTTACTTATATCACTGCCTTATTATGTATGGATAAATAATAAAACATTATGATGTTGTAATGGATTTCATAATCGTTACTTGAGCTATAAGATTTAGATAATAATAATTAAAGATTATTATTATGATATTATGTTATAATGTTGAAAGATAAATGGCATTGTTTTAAAAGATATTGTATTTGTTTAACTATTTGATTTAAGTATTTATATTCATAATATATAAATTGATATATTAATGTTAATTATTTAATAATTTTATAAATCATTGTAATTTATATGAATGTTTGTGGATAACATTCAACATAAAACTCTAGTTTAAATATACCTAGTTGCATTTCCAAAGTTATATTATTCTATGTGTTTAGTCATTGTATAGGAAATACATTAGATATCGACTAGTTGATAGTCTTGCATGGAATAACCCATAGGGATTATGTGACTTATGTGATTTAGTTGGTCCATTTTTAAATTATTTTCATGAAATTTTGATAAATAAATAAAATATGATTAATTAGGGATTGTAGAGAAGCATCGAGAATGATTAGGTTAATAATCATTTGTTGACTTCAATTAAGCAGTGTTTGGGAGAAAATTATGGGGTTTAATGTGTTTTTACATGGAGGTGGATTGCGAGTTAGTTAAGATATATAGGCATGCATATTCTTTAGGGAGTTTAATTGGCTAAAGAGTAAGGAGAAGTGGAAGGAAATAGGTGATGGAAAAAATAATAAAATGAGGATATACAACATAGGAGATGATTGATGGCATTTTATGAGGAGAATCCAAATGGTGGATAAGAGGTGAACAAGTGTGAAGAAGGAATTTTTCTCAGATTCTTTGACATACATATATTTTACTAGGTTAGTTATGTAATTTAAATACCTATGTGTTATACTTTTATGAATGGGTTTTCAAATTGCTTTGGGTTATTAGTTTTTCAAGTATTTATAAGATTTGTAAATTTACATAGGGTTGTATATAAGACATGTGGAGGGATCGACCTCCACATAACCCTATATCCAACCCAGGGTAACCTGGGAAGTTTGGGAGTGGAATAGTAGGTCTTGGACATAATATAATGGGATTTTTAAACTATGTCCTATCCTTATTTAGTAATTTGAAAATCACTATTCAAAATGGGGAACTACCCTGTTAGGTATATATATAATTTGATTTGAGATATTGTCTTGAACCAAGTTGTTATATATTATTTTGGGTATGAATATTTGTATGTATGATCATTCAATTGTTAAACCATTCATACTTTTTTGGGTAAGATTATGGGTTTTCAAGGGTAATGAATACATATACACAAATATATACCTGAGTATATTTAGTTAATTATAATTACATATAAATACATATACTCATTTTATATATATATACTTGTTTGATGAGTTGAAAAACTTAAATGTGTCTGTACACACACACACACACACACACACACACACACACACACACACACACACACACACACACACACACACGTATGTATATATATAGTCACATTTAAGTTTATCAATTTATCAAACAATGTGTGTGTGTGTGTGTGTGTGTGTGTGTGTGTGTGTGTGTGTGTGTGTGTGTGTGTGTGTGTGTGTGTGTGTGTGTGTGTGTGTGTACACACAGACACACACACACACACACATATATACATACATACATATATACATATACATACATATATGTGTGTATATATGTATGTATGTATATGTATATGTATGTATGTATATATGTATGCATGAATGTATGTACATACATACATACATATACATATACATACATACATATATATATATATACATATACATACACACACACACACACACACACACACACACACACACACACACACACACATACATATATGTGTTATATATATATATATATGTATATGTATATGTATATGTATATATATATATGTATATGTATATGTATATGCATATATATGTATGTATGTATGTATATACATACATTCACACACACACACACACACACACACACACACACACATACATATGTATATGTGTGTGTCTGTGTGGGTGTGTGTGTGTGTGTGTACGTATGTACATACATACATAAATAAATATATATAAATACACACACACACACACATGCACGCACACACACACAGATATACCGTATATATATATATATATATATATATATATATATATATATATATATGTGTGTTATAATTGTTATTATTATAATAGTGAATAATTTATGCTTGTTTATATCTGGATAGTATAAAAGCATTAGAATATTTAAATATAAAGCATTCAATTTATTTATGAGTCTAAATACAAAACATAATTGTATTTTATGGATTGGCTATTATTATAGGTGTAATATGAACAATTTATTAGCCAAGGTTATAATATTATTTCATGGAGAAATAATATTATAAGTTGCTTAGTGGATAAAGCAACTGGCAGTCTAAATACTCATTACCCAGATGGTATGTTACATTGAGGATTGTTTTTGTATTCTATTTATTATTTGTAATAAACTAGATGCTTCGATATCATTCACTTCAATTGATGGAGTAAATGAATGTTTGTAATATTTATATATTTAGCATAATGTTGATTAGTTAAATTGAAATATGATGAATGGATCTATTGATTTTTGTATTATTATTTATTTTGTTGAATCTTGCATTTATGACCTTAATTAAGTAGTTGATGGATTCCACTGATTTAATTAGATCCGTCAATGCAAGATAAGGTGTAATCTAATCAAGTGGTGTGCATGAATTTGACTAATCTTAGAGATCATTTATAATTGAAAACTTTGGTTAAAGTAATGTTTGATAAACATTGCATTTCATATGTTGATATAGTTTTCATATTTATGCAATATCATATTAAAATGGATTTATTTATGATACACATTATGTATTATATCTATTTGACACAAAGGTTCTAGTTTATTAATTTAAATTCCCACACGATCATTATCTACCCATCCATGAAGGGAGGGCCATCCCCTTGTTTGGGAGAGAGTGTGGGGGATCTATGGTCCATGGTTGGTGTGGAAAAGTGCTTGGATGATGTTCTCCCTCTTAGCCAGAGTCTTATACTTGAGACTACACTTGAGATTACATATTCATAATTGAGTCATAGAGACTCTGCTCAGAGGAGATTTGTATCATGTTTTAACATTTGAGATATTTTATGTATGATTAAATTTTTTAATATTTATTCATTGTAATTCTATATCAATGACTATAATGCTTTATCAGCCATAGATAAATTTATACTATTTCATTATTGTTGATATGAAGTATTTATGGTTATTAAATATTTTTCATGATTTTTATATCTCTTCATGGTGATCCTTAGATAAGTGGATTAGCTATAACCTTATTGGTTAACTAAATTAATATAGATAGCTAAATATCATTAGATGGTATTTCTTATGGTAAAATATATATGTTGAATATGGGTAATTAAATTTAAAAAAATTATTGAAAATTTCCAAGAAATCCTAGTGGGGTTGTTACATTGTGGTATCAGATATTAGGCTCAAGCTCTAGGATGTAATGTGTATGCCAACACAAACTTATTCTCCTAATAAATAGGAAAGACAATGGTGCACACTAGACTAGGAGAGGGTACTTTTAATATTAAACTCCCTATTGATCCAAATTAGTTTGTAGCTAAGCAAGCTATGAAGTTGGACCAAATCCTCACAACCATGAAAGAGATTAGGGACCAAATCATGGCCCGAGAGCAAGAAAGTGCATGGACATGAAGAGGAGAATTCTCATGAAGAAATTGAAGAGCATCTTAATGACCAAGAACATATTTAAAAATAGAGTCATGAGGAGGTTCCATAGGATGTGAAAGCTTGAGTAGGTGCAGAGTTATCACATGACATGAAAAAGGTGAATCCACCCAAGTTTGATGAAACTATATTGGGATATGGTTAGCTAAATCATGGATAACAAAAATAGAAAATTATTTCAAGATTTTAAATTATTTTGAAGTCATGAAAGTAGTTTGAGGATTTTATCATCTTGTTGGTGAAGAAGTGACTTGGTGGGAAAATAAGAAGCTTGAGATGAACCTTGACTCAACCACCACCATGTGGGAACAATTTGTAACATTATTTAGTTCATGATGGTATTCATAGCTATAATTCAATGAGAATATTACAAATTTATATAATTTTAAGCAAGGGGATTGGTCATTGAATAAATACTAGGAGTAATTCACTCATATTCTTAAGTGTGTACCTCAGTATTAGGTAGAAAAGAGGTTCATAATGAAGAAATTCATCATGGGATTGAAACCCCAGATAGGCTATGAATTAGATGTACATGGTCCATCTATCATGGATCAAGTTTTTAAGAAGGTGGTCAAGCAATAATAGAAACCAAAATCTCCTACCCAAGTCAGAGATAAGTTCACAAAAATTGGAAGTTCTCAACCAACTTTAAAGAAGAAGAACTAGAAGTAGAAGGGCAGAGAATCCAAGGGTCAGTTCAAGAACTAGAATGCCAAGTTAAATAGTGGTTTAGGGAACATGAATCTTGATAATGGTTTCAAGGGTGGTTTTAAGGGAAACTAATAGTCTAAAAAGAAAAGACGAGTTGGAGGTTGTGAGGTTGTTTCATTTATGGAGGTGACTATTTTGCTTGAAAATGTCTTTAAGACATCAAATAACAAGGGTTCAGGTTCTCATCAAGTTATGTTTCAATAGTGGATTCATGCAACTATTGACAATCAATAGGTTGAGTATCAATATTTTTCCATAGAATTATCAGGTATTTTGTTTAATCATCTAGTTTTTATTTTAATACATATGAGATCTACATAATGTTTAATTGTTCCTAGAATGCTTAAAAATATATATAGAAAGGATGGATTAATGGAAAATGCATGGTTGGTAAAATATTGGAATGAGCCAAAATTAAAAGTTGACAAGTATCTAGTTGAAGTAGAGATTAGATTGTCTGAGCTTACAACATTAGTAGATCTCTATGCAGTGCTATTAGGATCATATGATGTGATCCTAGGAGTCAATTGGATTGTGAAGCATAAAACTAAGGTTGATTATTTTGAAGAAGATTGAGTGTCAAGATGATTTTGGAAATTAGACACAACTTGAGGTTGAGATAAGGGAGTTTAAACTAAGATATATTTTTGTAATTCAACTTAGTAAATCTCAAAGAAAGGGATGTCAAGAATTTATCATTAAGATAAATGATATAAAATAATCTAAGGAACCATCTATCAAATATTATGGTTTTTCAAGAAACTTCTATGACATGTTTTTAGAAGAATTACCAGGATTTCCACCTAAGCAAAAGTTTCATTTATCGATTGATACAATACCTAGATCAAAACCATATTCTAAGTCATAATACATAATGATAACCATTGTATTGGTTGAGTCAAAGACACAACTTCAAGAGTTATCAAAAGGTCTGATTTAACTGAGTGTGTCACCATGGGGTGATCCAGTTATCTTCATCGAGAAGAAGGATGACACACTTCACTTGTGCATAGAATATAGGATGTTGAATAAATCATGATCAAGAACACAAATTTATTACCAAACATTGATGATCTCTTTAATCAAATGTAAGGAGACACAATCTTTTATAATATTTGTATTAGAACAAGGTATCACTAGTTGAGGATATGTGAAGAGGATATCTAAAAAATAATGTTTAGATATCGATATGGGCATTATGAATTCATAGTATTACCATTTGGATTAACAAATGCTCTAGTGGCATTTATAAATGTTAAGAATAGTGTGTTTAGAGATTACCTATATCTCTTTGTGTTTATATTTTTTGATGTCATCCTCATTTATTTCAAGTATGAGGAAGAGAACTTGCATCATCTTGAAATGGTTTTGCAACATTTGCAAAATCATAGATTGTATGGTAAATTGTCTAAGTGTGAATTTTTCCAAAAGAAAGTGCAATATTTAAGACATATCATCTTTGTGGATGGTATTTTAGTAGATGTAAAAAAATAAAATCCATTATTGAGTGGTTAGAACTAAAGAATGTACATGAGGTAAGAAGTTTCATGGGATTAGTGGGATTTTATATGAAATTTGTTCTAAATTTTTCTAAGATAGTTAATCTAATTACCTCTCTTCAATGTAATAATCAAAGTTTCATCTAGTCAAATAAGTGTGAGGTAACCTTTTAAGAACTAAAAAGGAGGCTTACTTTAGCACCGATGTTAAGAGTTCCTGATCGTAATGGTCAATTATCAATGATCACCGATGCATTTGGGGATGGAATTGGAGGAGTTTTTATGTAGGATAGTTTAATAGTAGCCTATGAATCTAGGAAACTAAATCCTTATGAGGTTAATTATGCCCCTCATGACCTCAAACTTGTAGCAATTATGCATTTTTTTCAATTTTGGAGGCATTATCTATTAGTAAAACCATTTAAGATCAAGATTAATAACTTGGGACTCAAGTAAATTTTCACCCAACTAAATCTAAATACTTGCCAAAGATGATTAGAGTTTTTGTCTAACTATGATTTAAATATTAACTATATCAAAGGCAAGGAGAATAGAGTAATTGATTCTCTAAGCTATAGAAGGTACATAACAATCATGGATACTATCAGGTGTACTTTAAGAGATCAAGAAATTAAATTCTCACCAAGAGATGAATTATATGATCAGGTTAAGAAATTATTATCTGAGAATGCTTAGAATCCTAAGTTTAAGGGATTCAAAGTAGAGAATGATGGTCTTTTATGGTATAATGGTAGTTTTTATGTTTCAAATAGATAGAATATGAGGAGCATAGTACTAAAGGAATTTCACAATGCCCCATATTTAGGACATATAGGAGTAACCAAGCTCATGGATGAGCTTAAACTACTTTATTTTTGGAAAGGAATCAAGAGAGATGCAATGGATGTTGTGTCTTATTTTTTGGAATCTTAGCATGTGAAAATTGAACATGTGAAATTGGATGGATTTTTGTATCCACACAACATACCATAATGGAAGTGGCAAGTGATTATTATGGACATTGTCCAAGGTTTATTGTTATCATAAAACATGCATGACATGATCTTAGTATTAGTTGAAAAACAAACCAAGATAGATCACTTCATATTGGTGAATTTGACTGATGATACACCTACTCTTGTGAATAGATACATGAAGGAAATGTATTGATTACAAATTTTTCCATAAAATATCATTTCATATAGAGATCTAAGGATGAATTCTAGGTTTTGGTTGACTCTAAACTCAACTCTAGGTACTTAGTTAAATTTCAACATTGTATATAACCCACAAATTGATGGACACATAGAGTGAGTTAATCATATTTTAGAATATATCCTATGTATGTAATACATGGATAAGTAATACAAGTTGGAAGATTATCTTCCATTGGTGGAGTTTGCTTATAATAACTCATACCAATCAACATTAAAGATGGCTTTGTTTGAAGTGTTATATGGATAGAGGTTTAAAACACTAATTAGTTGGGATATGTTGGAATATAGGGTAGTTTTTATACTTGATATGCTTTCAAAAATAGAAGAGAAAGTTAGGACAATTAGGTAGAGGTCGGTTGAGGCTAATGATAGATAGAAAAGTTATGCTAATTTGAAAAGAATAACCAAGCAATTTTCTATTGATGATAAAGTATTTTTGTGGGTTAAGCCTCATAAAAACTCAATTAATTTCAAGAAGTCATCAAAACTTTCACTAAGATATGTGTGACTCTTTGAAATTTTGTAATTGGTAAAATCTTTAGTGTATAGGCTTACATTATCACTAGCTCTAGCTCTTTTGTATAATGTCTTCCATGTGTCTTATCTTAAAAAGTATATAGTTGATCCTTCACATGTGTTGGATTAGAATGATTTATAGGTTTTGGATATCAAGGTGGTTTTGGTATAACCAATTAGATTAATTGACACTCAAAAAATTCATTTGTGTAATAGAGAAATGTCACAGTAAAAGGTCCTATGGGACCAATAATTTGAGGATAGTGCCACATGGAAGGATTATGATGAGTTTTACCAATTATTTCCACATTTTTTTGCTTGATTTTTAATTACACATTATTTTTTTTTATGAACAATGTTTTAAATTCATAACTTGCATTTGAATAAATGTCATATGGATGATGACTAGCTTTAACGAGGAAGGATGTCACATCCCCATTTCTCTCTAAGATAAATAATCTATTTAATATATAGATTATTGTGGTTGATTAGTTGATTAACTAATATTTGATTAAATTTTATGGCATATGTTGATTATGGGATATTTTGTGTTGCTTAATTTACATGATTAGTTTTCTAATAAATAATAATAATTCTACATTCAATTTATTATGATCATGTTTGACTATTATACAACATTATTTTATGGATATAATGATGTTTTGGCTTAACTACCTTCATTAGCATGAGGTGGATGCAAGTCATATTATTCCCTTAGATCATGAGGGGGGGGAGAGTAGATTCAAAGATGGTGGCTTATATGGAGACATTGGGGGATGACAAAAAATGAATCTAGAAACCCTTGCACACACCACTTAGTATATCATGTTTTATAATTATTTGATATGGATAGTGTAGCATGTTTTATGTATTTTTACTTTAGATGATTATTAGTATGCTTTCTGGTAAAATATTGATTGTTGATTATGATCATGTTAATTTTTTGAGTGATTTAATTATTTTTGTGTTTTTTATTATCTCATCTTGTTTGGATAAATGAATGAATTTGTTTGTGTTTACTTATATCACTACCTTATTATATATGGTTGAATAGTAAAACATTATGATGTTGTGATGGATTCCATAATCATTACTTGAGCTATAAGATTTAGATAATAATAATTAAAGATTATTATTATTATGTTATTACATTATAATTTCCAAAGATAAATGACATTATTTTAAAAGATATTGTATTTGTTTAACTATTTAATTTAAGGGATTTATATTCATAATATATACATGGATATATTAATGTTAATTATTTAATGATTTTATAAATCATTGTAATTATTATGAATGTTTGTGGATAGCATTCAATGTAAAAATCTAGTCTAAATATACTTAGTTTCATTAACAAAGTAATATTATTTTATGTGTTTAGTCTTTACATGGAAAATACATTAGATATTGACTAGTTGATAGTCTTTCATGGAATAAGACATAGGGATTATGTGACTTATGTGATTTAATTGGTCAATTATTAAATCTTTGTCATGTAAATTTAATAAAGGAATAAAATATGATTAATCAGGGATTATAGAGAAGCATCGAGAATGATTAGGTTACTAATCATTAATTGACTTTAGTTAAGTAATATTTAGGAGAAAATTATGAGGTTTATTTTGTTTTGCATGGATGTGGACTATGAGTTAGTTAAGCTATCTGGGTATGCATATTATTTAGGGAATTTAATTAGCTAAAGAATTTAGATAAGTGGAAGGAAATAGGTGATGGAAAAAATAATAAAAGGAGGATATACGACATAGGATAAGGCTCATGACATTTTTTTAGGAAAAGATAGAAGGTGGAGAAGAGGTGAACAAGTGTGGAAAAAAATTTCTCAACTTCTTTGACATACATTTTACTAGGTTGGTTATGTAATTCAAATACATATGTGTGATAATTTTATGAATGGGTTTTTAAATTGATTTGGGTTACTATTTTTTCAATTGTTTATAATATTTGGAAATTTATAGAGGGTTGTATATAGGGACTGTTGAGGGCTCAGCCTCCACAGAACCCTATATTCAACCCAGGGTAACTTGGGAATGTTGGGAGTAGAACAAAGGTCATGTCCATAATATAAATGGGATTTTTAAACTCTATTATTTCCTTCTTTAGAAATTCAAAAATTAGTGTTCAAAATGGGGAATTACCCTATTGGGTATGTATACGATTCGTCTTGAGCTATTGTCTTGAACTAGGTTGTTATATATTCTTTTGGGTATTTTGAAACATAGACTCAAGATTATTTGTCTGTATGATCATTTGATTGTTAAACCATTCATACTTTTTGGTTTAAGATTGTGATTTTTAGGGGTAATGAATATATATACCTAAGAGTATATTTGATTAATTATGATTACATATAAATATGTATACTCATAATATATATTTGTGTATATATAAATATAGATGTATATATTTATACCAATAAACTTGTTTGATAAATTGATAAACTTAAATGTGACTGTATACATACATACATACATACATACATACATACATACATAGATATATATGTGTGTGTGTGTGTGTGTGTGTGTGTGTGTGTGTGTGTGTGTGTGTGTGTGTGTGTAAGTTAATGTGACTATGTGTATTATAGTTAGAAGATGAAGTTGTTATTTTACTGGGCTTAAATTATAGTTGGACTCTAAATCTCAGTTATGAAATCACAATTTATTCATAATAGATGTTATGTGGAATTGGGATCTCTGCATAATCATTTTGAGAAACCCAAGTATGTGTAGATGAAAAATATGATTGTAGGTTTACTTTTGGATTTATGAAAATATGTATACTAGTGGTCATATAAGTAATTAATGGAAAATTTTATTTATTTACATTGAACAATGATCATATTGGAAATTTACTGTGTATTATTGTTATTAGGATGAACTGTGTTTTTATTACATAGTTCATAGGGAGACTAAGTATGTGGGTTCAATTTCATGCATTCAATTATCTTAATCGACCAAGTTTGAACTATGATGCACCATAACCAATGAGGGTATTTGAATTTATGTTGTAATTTTTTATTTTGGCTATATTTGAGATATTATAAATGATACCCAACTAGGCATTTGACTATGTGTTATCTATTATTTTGTTAATACCTGAGTTGGGTAAAGGTGACTGTGTTTTGTTATATTTTCACTTATGAATATTATTCAATTGGAAAATATTGAATTTTTTTTAATATTTAAATGATTAGAATGTGTTGATGAATAAATAAGAACTAGGTTCAAATTATAGAATACTATGTGTTTATTTATCATGGGCATATAAATTTCTTGGTTTAATGAAAAAGGTTATGGGGCCTTTGTTTATGAATTGACTTTATACTTCACATATAAAATATATTCAAAGGTGAATGATAATGTATGTCATCTTCGTAAGTATACCATATAAATGAAGTATGTATAATGTATTTGTATATATGAATTAATACACACACACACACACACACACACACACACACACACACACACACACACACACACACACACACACACACACATAATTACATATAATTATGTTATAATTTTTATTATTATGACAATGAATAATTGATGATTGTTTATATTTGGTTAGTATAAAAGCATTAAAATGTTTAAATATAAAGCATTAAATGTATTTATGAGTTTAAATATAGAACACAATTGTATGTTATGGACTAGATGTTATTATATGTGGAATACAAATAATTTACTACCCAAGGTTTTAATATTATTTCATGGAAAAATAATATTATAATTTGTTTAGTGGATAAAAAACTAGTGGTCTAAATATCCATTATTCATATTGTATGTTATATTAAGGACTATTTTTGTATTTTGTTTATTATTTGTAATAAACTAAATGCTTGGATATCATTCACTTCATTTGACGGACTAAATGAGTATTTGTGATATATCTATATTTAACATAATTTTTCTTAGCTAAAGTGAAATATGATGAATGAATATAATGGGTTTTTTATTATTATTTATTTTACCGAATCTTGCATTCATGACCCTAATTAAGCAATGGATGGATTCCACTAACTTAATTAGCACCATCAATGAAATATAAAGTGTAATATGATCAAGTGGTGTGTATGACTTTGACTAATCCTGGAGATCATTTATAATTGAAAACTTTGGCCATAGTAATTTTTGATAAACATTGTCATTTCATATGTTTTAATAGTTTTCATATTTGTATGATATCATATTAGAATGGATTTCTTTATGGTACACAATATTTATTAGATATCTTTGACATACGGATTTTGGTTTGTTACTCTAGATTATTGAACCATGATTATCTGCCCATCCATGAAGGGAGTTTCATCCCCTAATTTTGTATAAGTGTATCGTATCTATGGTCCATGGTTGGTGTGGAAAAGTTCTCATATGATACTCTCCCTCCTAGCTAGAGTATTATACTTGAGACTACACTTGATATTACATATTGATACTTGAGTCGTGGATACTCTTGAGTCATGGAGACTCTTCTCAGAGGAGCTTTGTATCATATTTTAGCATTTGAGATATTTTATATATTTCTAAAAATTATAATATTTATTCATTCTAGTTCTAAAATATTGGTTGTAATTTTTTATTAGTCATATCTAAATTTATATTATATCATTTATGTTGAGATGTAGTATTTATGGTTATTCAATATTGTTCATTATTTCTATATATGTTCATGGTGATCCTTAGCTAAGTGTATTATTATAACCTTATTGGTTAACTAAATTAATATAGTTATTTAAAGATCACTAGATAATATTTTTCATGGTGAAATATATATGTTGAATATGTGTAATTAAATTTAAAAATAACTATTACAATATTTCGGTAAAACCTAGTGGAGTTGTTACATAGTGTGATACTATCCATAGGACCAAACTACTATATAGGAGGAGTTTTGACTTTATATTACTATTGATGACACCCTTCCTAGTCTCTACATAATTTTTTAGCCTATTAACTATCCATCTCAGTCAGTTTCTAGCTAACTAATTCCTCTTGTGACTCATTACAATTTATAGAATAATCAAATTAAGTCAATTATTATAGAAATCAATGGATACATTTATTGAATATTTATTCCCTAATGTAATGTTTCATCCCTTAAATAACCTATGGTTTTAAACTCCATAATCTCCTTAAAATTTAAATCATTTGGTGAACCTGACTTTGAATATATTCCTTTAAAACCCTAGTGTATCATTAGTGTTTTCCCTTCCTATTTTTTTCAAGAATTTACTCTCTTTTAATTTTTTATCCTTTCATCATGATTATCATGATGGATGCCATTTTTTACTTATTGGTGTAAATTCTTTTGGTTTGTCTTACATGCCTATTACCCACCATTTATATAATGATGCACATATATGTCACTCCTCTCATGGATCATGTTATAACTTAGCCTATTTCACACATTGAACCACCTCATCTTGAGGCCCCCTTCTATGGATAGCATGGTTACATGGCTAATTTTTATTTACCTATGATTATTACTCAAATATAGTGAGCTCAGATGACTCTTTTTATTCTTCCTCCACTTAAAGCCATTGACTATCTTTGTTCTCATCTTGCCTCTACTAATCACCCTCAATAAATAGTAGACCATGTGGTTTGAGCTATTACTAGATAAAATTAGGTTCCTCATCCACATATATATTAACAACTTAATCCCATGCTCCCTCCTCATCCCAAATATAATACAATAGGACCTAAAAATTAGTAAATAATAGATGATATTATGGATTAGTTGAGAAATACACTAGCTAATTTTTTTATATTGTAATTACTCTAAAATTCAACCATTTTCTAAGATATCCTTTTTAAAACACTCAATCATACATATTTTCATCATGATATAAAGCCATAATATTTTACATCTGGTGTGAACACTATCAAGGACATTGAAGATGTTATATCTTTTGGTAATGAGGGTTTTTTTTCATAGTTAGTTATTGATTAGAATCTACCACCCTTCATTCACGCATATATCAATACCACTGCTATTAAATGATTTATAATTTATAGTATTTGAGGACTTAACATATGCAACCTCACATTTATAAAGACTATGGGGGTTGATATAACATCCATTTATAAGACATATAAGAACTTTAGAGTTTCTTATGACATCCCCTGATAGACATTGGGTATTATTACATTAGATATCACTATTGGGATAAAAATCCTATCTATATATTTTTAGGCAATGCCTAATCATTTTAATTACATTTTTTTATGAGGGAGACTTTGGATATATGCCATAGAGGTTGTACCATATACCATGCATAGATGTGTCATGTTTTTGCATGACATATATTTATACACTTATCTTCTTAATAACTAACCATTCAGATATTGTAGATTTATTAGGACAAATTACTTGAGTACATCTCTAGATGAGACATCTCATGTTCGCATAGATTCCCCACCTCACATAATTCTAATAAAACATATGTATACATATGAGGTTGGGGAATCTAGC
The DNA here is from genome assembly GCA_037957365.1 of Torreya grandis. Lineage (NCBI taxonomy): Eukaryota > Viridiplantae > Streptophyta > Pinopsida > Cupressales > Taxaceae > Torreya > Torreya grandis. The sequence goes on from JARHVA010001732.1 coordinate 886,367, forward strand.
ACCACTATTATAGCACTAGTTCCATATCATCATATATCACCATCATCTTTACCCATGATGGATAATGAAACTCCTCCCATATAGTTTCCCCCACCTACTATAAATGATGGGATATTCAAAACATAGTTACCCTTGTTAACTTTGAGGAAGTATATATCCAAAACTTTGATTCAAATTCCCAGGACATTAAAGAGGATGATACAACACCCATTGACATTGATGATTATTTATGTGGATTGAGATTCACACTAGTAGGCACTAGAGAGTAGAAAGATGATTCTAAGGAACTCATGCCTTTACCTACATAAGCATTACCACCAGTTCATAGTTTCATAGACACAGGCTCAGACACTCACTTGTCATTAGAGGCACATTATTATATACATATTACATATGGTTACATCTATGGGTATTAACATAGTTTTTAGGATTTAGGTAGTCAATACACAAGATAAACCACATCAAATTTTACATATATTACTTGATAGAGGATCTATGTCATTACCCACAGTTCACCACAAATCCATTAGCATATTGTCATAATAGGATGATAGACCATTTCTTTCATTTTCATAAGATTACTGGACATGATATAGATTTATGATCAACATTAAAACATAAATTTAATAAATTCAAGGCTTGGGGAAGTTTTCATATTACACAACCTCTACATCCACTAGTATAAAAATCATGACAAAATATTCATTGACATAGACACTCAAGGAATAATCCTCTAACTATCTAAGTTTTTATCAAGGATAAATTATCCCTAACATTATTATAGATGAGGATTTTAATCCTAATACTTGTACTTTGGTATTCTTACAACACATAAGACATCAAGAGATTGAGTTACAACATTCCATACATTAGTATAACTCCTTATGAAATATTAACTACCAATTGGATACGACCCTAAGGTGGTCAAGACACTTATTTTTGTCATGAACATGGGTAATCACATGTAGGTCACACTTGGAGGTACATGGTTATAGGTAATGGATGCCATAATTAAATAGATAGATAATGTTTGAAATTTAGTTATGAAGGACACATAGTTCACATCCTACATGATGACATAGATGAGAACCACATGTTTCACATAGATACCTTTTAGTCTAATGTGGACTATCCTAGGACTGCACAGGAGGATTCTTACATAATAGAGAAACATGTCATTTTAATGCACAAAATCTAGATTAATGCCAAGGATAAGGCTATAATTTTATCAATAACATGGTATGATGATCATAACAAAGATGATTTATTCACATTTGGGTAGGTCTAGTATCTAACATTGGATGATCTCCCACCAAATATACCATTTGAATATCCACATTCTATTGATGTGCTCTTAGGTCTATAGAGACAATTTTTTTTTTTGTACATACTCTCTATTACTTACATATTACTAGCATATAGCTTATGTTATCTTGCTCATTTGTATATAGTTCCATTTCCATGATTACATGTACATAGATTATATCCAAAAAACACAAAAACAATATAATATGTTCAAAATACAAAAACATTCAAATATTTCTCAAAAACCACAAAAAAATTAGATTGTATGCTTTTCCATGCTTACATTCCTTATAATTTACCAAGTACTACATATTTTATTTATGTTATTTTAGTTTAATTTTATCATACATACATGCTTAACTTATTCTATTCAAGTGTTTGACGATTGTTATAGGACTCAGATCCATTAAATAAATCTAAATTTACTACTATATACCCATTAGGGGCATCTTATACACAACTTCCACTTTACCAAGTTATATCATTCTATACTACACTAATTTTTTATTATTACTACTACTGTAGACTTAGTTTATGTACATATTTGATCTTATATGTATTTGTACCACATGTTCATGTATACTTTCATTTATAGCATTCCTAGTTTTAGATTTGATTGTGTCTCTTTGATTCTACATTTATTCAAGGGCATTTGAATATGCCATTGTTGTATGGCTCTATGCCAATTATTTTAATTTTATGTGTGATTTGGACATGTTCCCATGTCTTTGTGTGTTCCTTCTTAATTATGTATGTAGACATTAGAAAATGTCCTTCCATGTGGGTCTCAACCAACCCTATTTACTCTGTGTATGTGGACATTTGAACATGTCCCTATATGTTTACTCTTTCTCAGACTTAGTGACATGTGCCCATGTCTCCTATATTATGGCCCCTTTGATTAATTTGCGTGCTTCATGTGTTTATATGTATGATTTCATGTATGTATCAATGACATGACACTTGTATTTTGATTGTAGCTTGCACACTCAAGTTTTGATACCATGATAGACCTCATGCATCTCACCTTCCTCCTTGGGTGCCTTGGTTGACATCATGCCCCATCCCCTTTTGTAGTTACTTAGATTATACTCATATTTGCTTCTCATGTACATGATAACATTGTTATATCTATATTAATAACCATGTGAATACTAGATCTAACATACATTGTACATTACCAGCTTATGCTCAAATTATTAGACATTTTGATCTGATGTATACACATTATATTGGTTTGTCACATAGATATCATATATTTTAAGCCTAATACACATGATATAAATATTTTATTTTGAGGATGGTTATTTCATAATTTTAACAACTCCCCTCAAAATAGGGGGATTCATATAGATTTTTCATAGAGATTAAGTCATTTAGGTGCACTCAAAACATAATTTTTAGCACGTAGACACAAATTACAGAGCTTAAGATTAGGAAAACATAGTGGAATATTGTAAGACATGGAACAATTTTAGTTGGCACATAAAAAATATGTAATGACACTATCACAATATAAATGACACTGGTATAATGCACTACTATCTAAAGGACCATGCTACTATCTAATATCCCTAGAAATAGGAAAATCTAGATTTTCTTGAAAGGTGCATAAAATTATAGTCATGTTTGCACAATATCAGCCATAGATTATTAGTTATGCTTAGTTTATTCTCAGTTTTCCACATAATCATACTAGTTTACTTAGATTTGGGGCACCATGCATGGAATGGTCACTCATCTTTCAATTTTAGATATGCTTAGATATAAATTATTATAACTCAGTCTAGAATATGTATGCATAGATATCAAAATTAGGGGCATGTGCATGGCACATTATTTCCATTTGATCACTTATACACTAGTTGATTAGATGGAATGATAAAATCCATGTAATTATCCATGTTGTATACTCTAAACACCATTTACACCAGGTTCACACCATATTTATGCCTTATCCATCTATAGTGGTTAACATTACTAATTAGTCTCTGAGTTACATACTTGAGTGCCTGGGTGGCCCCTAAGTTACTTTTCATTTTAGTTTTTTTAAGTAGCCCTTGATCCATCTTATATAGTTTTAGTTACATCACATAGATTCAATTACATTATGTAGTTTCAATATAGATGCATCTACTACACATGGGTAGGCAATGATGGATTCATATCCTAATTAAGTTATTGAGCTACTTATATAATAAGGTTGGATAAGCCAACAGTTTAATCTAAGTTATTCATAGATTATGATCCATAAAATAGGGGAGAGAAATGATGGAGCCAAAACTATATTGAGTTCTTGAGCCACCCACAAATGGGGATTGAGTAAGCCATCATCTCAATCCAAAATATTTACCATTTGATCACCATTTACACCCACACATAGGATGTCACTAGATTTTTGCATTGGTTCATGTACCCAATGAGGTATTTTAAATTATTTCCTTTCCCTCTTATATCATTGTAGTCACTTATATTTTCACCTCTTAAGGATATGTATCAAATCTCCTCATCAAAATGGCACAATTGAAACATCTCACTTATTTTGGATAATCAATTTGATGAGATGAATCTCTAGAAGGGCTAGTTCCCTTGATGCACTCTTTGAAACACTCTTTCACTTATCAAATTTACATGAAAAGGGTTAAAAATATGAACTAAAAATTCTAAAAGGTGATGCACAAATATTTAATTTCCTCTTATTGATATGAACTTATACTACTTAGATCAAATCACAACATCTTTCACACATAACTCACAACTCAAGATAGATTGTTATATCAATGTTTCATATGCTAGGTTTAAGAGGTATTTTGATGATTAATAGGGTAATGAATGATTCATTTAGATAATAAAGTCATGAAGCACTTATAAAACATTTATACACTAAAATATAACACTAATAAAGATCTATAACAATTACTCTTCTGCACACGTGGTGAATAATCAAGGATAACATGCTAGAAAAGATCATCTTCTACTAGACAAGACCAACAAGATTGAAACAAGACTCAATTTTAAAACATTAAAGTAGGAGAATTCACTTGTTTATTGATTCAAGATACATTAAAATACAAAATTATCTAGGGTTTCATTATTAACCAATGGAGGCTACCCAAAAGAGCCAAAAGAGTCACTACTTATAGCTTTTGGGATAGGGGTGAAACAAGGGAATTGAAAAGGTCACTTGGATACTTGTAAATATAATAAAATATGTTAAATATGCATGATAAATATATTTTAAAGGTACCATGCAAGGTAATTAAGTAAAAATGTCCAAAAAAGACATGAAACTCTTGGAAAGTGGCATGAAATTCCTTGTGTTAGCTTTAAAAATTACCTTCTTAATTTATCCCTATTTGAACATAAAAAAACTAAATAGATATATGTCTAATTATTTTAATTATAGTTAATCCTTTTATACATGTCTTTCCATGCATTGGTTGTAGTCCTTGTCATCTAGAAACTTTTGGAGATGAGCCATCACCATCTACAGTCTAAGAAAACTCCTCTTCCACATGCATTGCACACTTGGATTTAAAAAAACATAATTTTTACATTAAAATTAATAAAATTTAGTGTATTATACTTTTCAAGACCTTCCATGGCCTTAGAGGCATTAGTCACACCTTAAAATTACATCCATTTAAATTTTTCACACTTCTCACATCATGTTCACTATGCTAGTTTTGACTAGTTGAGATGAGAGCTATTGTTTAAAAACTTAGGAGTTTTTTCAAGGCATTAAATTTAAAAATTGAGTTATTAAAATTCTATATATTCCTCCCAAACTTTATTTCATCCCTTGAATTTTATTGGAACATACACAATGCATAAAACTGTCAAAAAATCCATTCTATACAATGTCGGTATAGGTACGATAGAAAAAAAAATGATGATAAGGATCCATAAATATTCATTTGAAACATAAAATAACTTTCATGGTCATTTTATCCAAACTAAATAGCTCTCCAAGATTTTTTTCTCCATTAGGTCTCTTCCAAGGGTTTAGTAGGGTTTTAGGTCCATTTTGTCCTTAACCTTTGTTCATAAAGCCTTAACATTGGATCTTCCAAAAAATTCCATAAACATGATTTCAAGTACTCCTAATAACCTATTAAAAATCCTTTTTCCTCCATTAAAATCCTTATAAAAGATGTGATCATTCAAAACTAGGCTATCAAGCTTATTTCACATTTCCTGTAGGCTTAATGTGTCTTAAAGTCCAAAATTGGATTTTCCATTGATTTACCTAAATCATAGTGGTTTATAAATGTATAAATTAATCTAATGAACATGTTCCAATCAGATATGAAGCTCACCAAGAACTAGAAGTGAATTTGGTCCCCCAATTGGCTCTAGGTCCCCTCAAGGCCTAATGGGCTTAGCATGCATCATGTTAGTTTTGAATATTTGGATTTATCTCTCATGGTTATTATAGTGTCTAATTATTTTCCACACCTCATTAAATCTAAAAAATTCATCACATAAATTCCCAAGCACTCCTCATTTTTTCTTCTCATTCATCAACTAGGCCTAATTGGGGCTTGTCTAGTTAAACTGTGTACAGGAGTGTTTTGATCATTTTAAGAGGTCTGAGCTTAAATTAGTGATTATTATAACCTATTTACATTTAATACACATCAAAATATTTTTATTTATGTTCCAAAATATTTCTATCAAGTTTCTCACCCTCAACTTCATTTGCTTGCTTTACCAAAACCCTAATTTTCTTGACTGGCTGACCTCTAAGACAAAAAAATGAGGTATATACCTCTTCCCCAAGAATAAATGAATATTTAATGAATTTTAATAGGTCATAATTAATATTTTTAACAAATTTATAAGATATATTCATCCATTTAGGCACCTAACCAACTCAATTTGTCTAAAAAGGCCTCCAAAAGGATTATTTTCTTGCATTTTTCACTTCCACCTAAGAATGACCTCTCAAGGCATAAAACCAATGTTATTAGGTCTATTAAACATGTTATAAACATTAAATACATGATAAATAAGTATTTAATTCATCAAAAAAACACTCTTCTCCCTTATATTCTTCATCCTTACCCATTGAGCAACATGGGTCTCCTAGTACAAATATACAAACTACTACCTTTGGGATAATAGGAAGGGTATGTGATAAATTTAAAAGGAGTTATATATTATGTAAAAAAAAATTATTAATATATCATTAACCATTATAAATTTTTTTTAAAACCCTCTCTCTCTTCCTAATCATATTCACTTTCTTACTTTCACCAAGACTACACACTCAACTGTAGGTGCATATAAGGCCTTGAGGAGTCTATGCAAGCTTATTTCACATTGTTTAGAGCTTATAAAGATCATAATGGTTATAATTAAGGTTTTATTATGTTAATTTCACCATGTTAACTCTCCCTTAACATTTACCTACACTTTGAGTTCACCAAACTGAGTTCTTTCTCATAACAGTGATACCCTACCTTTCTTTGATTACTATAGGTGGGCATTTGCTTAATTAGACTTTGGTCATGTTGTTTAAATACCCTAATTTAATCCTTTAGGTCAAGAAACATATGTTTTATACCTTAATTCACCTTATATGCCCTAAAACATCATCAAAACACCATTCTTGGGTCATTGTTTGCTTGTTCTATTATAGGATAACATTTTCCTATGAGGGAACACCTATAGGTGTCCATGAAGCTTGAAATACTATATATAAATAGAATTATGATGAAATTCATGCTATTTTTTACAACATTTTATCATTATGACCATGTCAACATGATATTGTGTTTTATTTTCTCCTTTAGATGTCAAAAGGTCATTCAAAACTCAAAACATGTTGAAATTAATCCAGGGTTTCAGTGTTTTTAAGGGCATCTTTAGGACACCCAAAAACCACTTTCCATCAATCCTCTTGACCCCATATTTTAAATATATCCTCTAAATGATATAGGATACAATTTTTACCTCTCTATATTCTTTAAAACTATTTTCAACCTTGTTATAAGATATTCATAACATGCCCTAAGACCTCTATTTTCACCTTTTTGGGAAAGTTTCCCTAAACTCAATCTTTACTTCCTTCAAGATGTTTACCCTTACATTTGTCCTTTTGGCACCCCATATAGGTTTATAATTGTGAACTTACATGATAGAAACCAAAAAAATGGTTTGTCCATGTCTTTAATTCTCCATACAAAGATCTTCAAAGCTCTCTGGTACCACCTGTAGGTGGTCATTCTTACACACAAGTATTAAGCATGAAATTTTGGGTAGTATGTAATATGGATAGGTTTTTAAAAACTTATATACCTTAACCTAGTATCCCAATAAACCTAATAAATCTTAATATATTCAAACACATATCAAGCTTTCCACCTCTCAGCATGATGCAATTAACGAAGGCTCTTGTAGGTGCATATGAGCTATATGCAGGTAGTGAGCATGGAATAGAGAAGAAAATATGGATGGATGGGTTTATGATCACTAAAAATAATTAAAATACCTCAAATACCTAATTTTAATCAAGGATATCTTAAGATAAGATATAAAACATCCATTCCAATGTGAAAAACTCTTGCAAACATCTGGAATAGAGCAGGTAGGGGTATCTAATGGCTAGTTGGTATGATTAATGAGCTTAAAAACAACCTTAAACTTCTTTAACATCCAAATTAACTTTCTAAAAATACTAATGAATTTAAAATTTGATACACCCTGATTACCAATTCATGAACAAGCTAAACAAGCTCCATACATATGACTATAAGTGGGATTGAGTGAAGAGTTGACTTATGAGGATAACAAGACTAAATGTTGCCCAAATCATGATATGGTGAAACTAAACGTGGAAGGATGTGATCATATGTTTTTATACCTATGGAAAATCATCTTATATTCACATAATACCTCTTTAGAAGACCAATATTTTGGAATAAGGAAGAACTTGATTGAAGTTTCACAATAGTGACACCTTCTTGCAGCATGAGATAACTTTCCCATAAAAAAACCATAAAACATGAAACTAATAATCTATATAATTTTATAAGATATAAAACATCCTCTATATTCAACATCACCAACTAGTTTGTAAGGACTTGTCCAAAATGGAGCAAAACCTATAGGGCTTAGGAAACATTGAGCATAAAAACATAGTCAACTTGTTAGAGATGGTTCATAAAGAATGTTTTACAAATACCTATAATATTTTTATGTAAATTTATCTCTCTAATTTAAATACCACCTCCAAAAATCATCTTCCTTGAAACCTACTTCAGTTGTCTGTACTAAGCACAAACATGTTGGTCACTTTTGTGTGTCTAAAAAGGAAAAGAAGGATTAGAATGGTTTGAACTTTAAATGGGAACTTATATAGAATTTAAAGCATGGAAATTAACTTGAGGAAGATAAATATGACATTCCATAACCTTCTCCCACATGTCACCCTCCCTCATGGGTCGTATAAGTGCCAAACTCCCCTTTTTCAGTTGATTATTTAATCTTCAGTTAGATAACCTTCAATATTATAATTGAAATAACATTATTAGTATTTAATCTTACATGTTGGATGTTTTATAAGAAAATAAGACACTTGGACCCCTTGGTAACCATACCACTTGCATTTATGACCCTTAAAATCCCACTAAATGATCCAAAATGACAAATAAACTTATTAGACCATGACTAAGGCTAAAAAGGCATTAAATAAGATCAAATGGATTAAAATATACCCTATTAAAAATTATTAGACCCCTAAAACATCTTAAAAACTAGGTTTTTTACCTATATGGGTCCAAATTTGACCTTGAAGTCAAATTTGGTCAACAACCATTACTCAATCACATCTTTGTTTTTGATATTCCTTAAGTAAGGACTCATTTATCCATTTTTAATTTTTAGGATGTGTAATAGAGTATGCTTAACAAACTCATACCCATATTCATGTGTTTTTGCTCACAATTAATTCTAGGTATGCTTCTTTTTCCTTTTTCCTAGTCATTTTGCTTCGTTGTATTTATATAATAAAGTGGGGTAAATTTAGTCATATAAAATATCACTTAAGTGAAATGAACATCACTAAAGACCATTTTATCCCTATATTAGCCATAGACCTATATTATGGGATATTTTTATCTTTATTTAGATTTAAATTAGGTTTAACCCATCCCTAGATATACCAAAAATAGTCTTAGAACATCTCCTAGGCATCCAGGCACCTACTGCATCATATTTTTCCACCTGGACACTAGCACAACCCTTTGGACACTAGCACACTATGCTAGTGACCAAGGGGCCATGCACTATTATACCTTCCGTATTTTCTCCTTAAATAGACATATTTATTTTTCTAAATGCACTTTAGGGTCAACCTAGACCCATTCCACATCCAAAAAATCTCTAGATCACTATATATACACCACTTTTATCCAAATGGAAATTCGATCCAAATACACATAAACAAGCTAAGAGACAAGTTGTACAAATCAAATTCATTTATGCCTATTCTACCCTACTTATATAACCATCTATAACAATCATAATCTTATATTACTTAGATTTATAGTCTCAATTCACACTCAATTCAACACTCATACTAACATCACTTGTACTTGTACCAAAACTTAGATTGGGAGAACTACATCAAGCTTGATCCCCTCTTGAGGTGTTGGTATGTAAGAAAATACCAACACATCAGGGTGTTGAGGTCACATTTAGCCTATCCATCTAACATTAAAATGTTTCTAATTACATTCCTTAAATACCCTAACAACATGGAGGTCTAAGGTTTTGCATTCCAAATCAATCAAAAATATATAAAACACACTAATACAACACTCAAGCACATAGACATTGGCATCTCAAACTCAAGCAAAGGTCAACCTAGAAGCTCATAGTCTCTACCTATAATGGACACTACTATGTCCAAGAGGACACTAGCATAATGTGCTATTATCTAGAGGACCACACTATTATCTAGGAGGATTTTTTACTTCAAATGATTTTTGACAACACCTTGTCCAGTATATGTACCAATTTATAGCCTATTAACTATCTATCTCAGTTAGTTTCTATTTATAACATAATTATATTATGTCAATTATTATACACATCAGTGGTTGTATTTATTACTTAGTTATTCATTGATTTAATATTATATCCCTTTAACAACCTAAGGCTTTAAACTCTATAGTCCCCTTAAAAGTTAAATCACTTACAATAATATTTTATTTGAAATTGAAAGAAGATAAAATATTCACCTTATAAATGTAAAAAATTCCATACAATGAATATCATGTGATGAATGAACATATTAGTTTCATTCAAAATAAAAATAATTTAAAGTGATATTGAATTTATGAAATTATTCAATCTTCAATTTCAAAGTGATCATATATGGTTTTAATGCTTTATCAACATTTATGCCTATTGGCTAGAAATTTGAAGCGATCACCAAAATATCAATACACTAATAATTTATATAAAATAGATATCAATAATTAATTTTTTTGGCATTTATGATTAGTGGTCTTTAATTTCAAACACATATTAATAAGCGGAATTAACAATGTACTATGTATTTTATTTTGTTAAGTTTTTGGCTTACCATTACATATTTTAAACCTAATTTATGGTATTTCTAAACAACCTTCTAGTATTAAGAGTGAGAAAACTCCACATTAATCACATTTAGTGTAGAAATTGAAAATATTTTTTAATTCATAATGCAAATAAAAAAAGAGGATGTAGTCAAATTAGTGTGAAGGTATGTAATGAGGTGTAGTTTTATGACAATGTTCTTGATGGTACACATCATTAGTTAAATTCACCCTGGTTTACCCCAAAAACATTCATTATGCAAAATTTAATACACTTGATGGAATAATAAAAAACTTTATGGAGAGTGAAGAGAAGGTTAGCAAAAAAAAGTGGGGGACACTCAAATTTTTGAACTTGAGCTTAGGCATGAAAGCTAAAATATGATAGGTGACACCAAGGAAACTTCATGGGAGGGTGAATTAGAAAACATGAAATATCAAAAACTCATGGGAGAGTATTTCATTAATTAGAGGATCGATGGAAGGGTCCCACCCCAAATAAAATCTACTTAAAATATTCATTCCCTATCCTAGGTAGATTGGGTGATGGGAAAGTAACTAGAAGGGTAGGACTCCACTAATTTTTAAATTGAACTATTGTTTGATAATAATGAGGTATGTGTTCACATCCCTAACATAATAGTGGAAAAGGCTGATCTAAAACTAGCAAACTCTCTTTTGGTAAAAGTTAATGGATTTATACCCAACATTGACTCATTTAGGAAATGGGCTAATAAAAGATGGAAACCTAAGGGAAAACTTAAAGTGGTGTATTTATCCATAAAATTATTCCTAATTAACTTCACCAATCAATAAGACTACTTTAGAGTGATAACAAGGGGACCATGGTCTATGGGTAAGGTGATGGAAGGTGAGCATTAATTTAAGTAGCTCAGTGATGGAAGACATACCCATGTGGGTTATCCTCACAAAAAAATTTCTTGAATATTGGGATATATAATTTATTATGGGTATAGTGAGGGCTCTCTTCTAACCCATTATATAAATTATATCACCAAATCTCATATAAGAATGGTGGCTACCAAATTTTAGGTGTTTATACTGACTGACAAGCCTCTTCTTCACTCTATCAATTTAAAATCCAATTAGAAGGTATGGTCTTAGCATATTAAGTAAATTTTATTTTCCTTAATATTCAAATAATAAAACATTCTTAATCAATTAAATAAATATTTCCCTAAACCTTTGCAACCCCCTCAGGTGTCTAAACCTATCTAGATTGGAAAACCTGCTTCTAATTCCTTGATTAGAATTGAGGATTCTGCTAACCCTTATGTGATGTTGAATCCTAATCTCATGTTATAGGTAATTATAATTACCCCATTCCCTTATCCCACTTTATACATGGTCTCTCCTCCACAAAAGTTTCCCAAGGGCTCTAAAGCTATAGTCTCACATTTTTTGAACAAAGATAACCCTTGTTCTACCCTCTAGAAATGAGTAAAAATAATTATATGAACCCTTAATTTTTAATTCCTCCCTCTTTTCAATAGGATCACTTCAGCATACATGATCTAATTCTATTGATAAAACTTGGGAATTCAAGCCTTATGTGAAGCATCTCTCCATTTGAAGACCCAAAGGTGCATAGTTTTATTGAGCCTCTTTTCCATCGAATCCCTTCGTTCATGGGTTAAACTATTGAATTCACTCAACCTCTATTTATTAGTTCACCCCCAAATTATTTGGATTTGCCCTCAAAGAAAAGGGGCCAGTGTTCAGTGATCGCTCCCTCTTAAGATCTAAAAGTGGAAGAATAAATATGGACATATGTGAAAACTAGGAAAGACAAAAAGAAAATTGATATGGGGAAAGTAAAAAAACATCCAACTATAACTCCCAACAAAATTTTTAGGAAAAAGAAAATTTCTTGCAAAATTTCCAAGGGTAGTCAAAAAACCCCTAAAATCCACTTTATAAGACTAAATAAATTAAGGTCCTTTCATGGAATTTAAGGGGGACAAATAACCCCAAAAAATGGAGGTTAGTTAAGAATATAATAAAAATAAATTACCCATAGATAATATTATTTAAATAAACCAAAATTTTATAATAATTATTTAAGAAGTGAATCAGTAAGATATAGAAATGGTATAATCACACTAGTGCAAGCTCCGAGGGAGATTCTAGTAGAATTGTTGTGTTATATAACTCATAAGAACTTGAAAGATAAGAACTAATTAGGAGTAACAATCATATGTATATTTTATTTTAAAACAAAATGATTAAGGATGAATGGATATTTTCAAATATATATGATCCTAACTATAGAGTGGTTAAAAGGAAATTATGAGTTGATCTGGTGAAATTTAGGAAACTCTATTTGTAGTGAAAATAGTTGGTGGATGGATAATTTAATTATCCCTTTTCCCAATGAAAAAGAAAGGAGGTCTAATTGACTTATTTAAAATAATGGCTAAGTTGAATGAATTCATAACAGAGGATGGCCTCATGGACATGGAACTTAAAGAAAACCCATTTTCATGGAAAAATAAGAGACTCAGGGAAGATCTAATTTATGTAAGGTTAGATAGATTTTTTGTTTCAATAAACTAAGATTTACATTATACTATCTCACTATATTCCCTACCCAAGATTAGATCAGACCATAATCCTATTATTTTTTAGGAGATAAGGTCCCTAGTTACAAGAATATTCCATTAAAATTTGAAAACATGTGACTACATCATCCTAACCTCTTTGATTCCATAAATTCATGGTTGAAAGATCAATTATATAGTAGAGATATGTTCATTCTAATCAAGAAACTCAATCACCTGAAAACTAAGTTAAAAATATCGAACAAGGAGCTATTTGGAAACATATTCACCTAAAAGAATCAAATAGAGAAGGAACTGTATAATTTATAAAAGTAGTTTTATTTACATAGAACAAATAAAATATCTATCTTAGTGGAAAAATATCCTTTTTAGGTGCTATAATCTCAAAGCCAAAGAGGTATATTTACGGAAATAAAACTCTAGGTAAATGTGGATCAAGGAAAGGGATAGATATACAAATTTATTTTACCACTACGATTTTAGAAATAGAAACAAATTTTTGATCCCTTAGTTTTTCCTTGAGAATGGAAGGAAATGTCAGGGTATGAATGGTATAAATGAGAATATTATTATCTAATTCAAGAAATTTATGAAGGAAAATGGTTATCTTAATGTCAATTTTGAAGAAAATTTCTTGAAAAATATTCCAAGATGATTATTCATTCTAATAACTTTAATCTCTTAAAGCCACCATCTATTGAAGAGATAAAATCTATGGTCTTCTCTATGTAAAGTAGTAAATCCCCTAACCCTAATGCCCCCCCTCCCATATTTTCTATAAATTATAGGATATCAGATTAACAAAGGTAGAAGTAGTGGTGTGTGAATATTTTACAGAAAGAACTATTTTATTGGAAATGAATAATAGTTTTTTAGTCCTCATCCCCCAAAATCCTAGAGTGAACTAGTTAAAAGAGTTCAGACTTATCATCCTATAGACCACTACCTACAAGATTTTCTCATTGACTTTATTCAAAATAATATAACCCATTTAAGAGAGAATTCTAAATGATAATCAAGGATCCTATCTTTGTGAGATAAATCATTTATGGGATAATCATAATCTATGAGGTCATCCACTCTATCTCAAATTCCTCAAAACAAGGTATGTTTGTTAAATTAGATATGAACAAGGCTTAAGATAAAGTGTCATGGAGGTTTCTAAACAAAACTATTGAAAGGTTTGATTTCAATCTTAATTTTTGAGATCTCATTATCAATTTTATCTCTACTCCCAAGTATTTTATCCTAATAAATGGGTTTATAAACTTCAAATTTTAGGATAGCACAGGACTAAGACAAGGGGATCCCCTATCCCATTATCTCTTCATCAATATTGATAAAAACCCTAAGAAGAAACATATTGGTTATTTGGATTCATGGTCTTATTAAAAACATCAAGGTGACATAGAACAAATTCTATATCACACATGAATAATTATCTAATGATACCTTCCTACTAAACAAGGCCTTAGTTGTTGAAGACAAGACAATCAAAAGGATCCTTTCAAATTATGAGAAAGTCTTTAACCAATGCATCAACTTCACAAAAAAATTAATATTATTTCTCAATACATACTTGGGACTTCAAAATAAGTTGTATTATATCCTTGGGTGTCAACTAATAAAACTCCCTTCCATGCACTTGGGGATTCTTCTTTTCATAGGAAAATGATGGTTGAATTCTACAATCCCCTAGTGGACAAAATTCAAAAAAAAATTATGGATGGAAAGACCATATTATATACCAAGTAGGCAAGCTATAAAGTTCCATCCAAAACATTCTAGTATACTTTATGTCTCTTTTTTGAATGTTGGTTAAAGTATCTAACAAAATTAAATAGATTCAAGGTAACTTTTAATGGAAAGGATCTAAAGAAAAATCTAGATTCCCATTCATCTCTTGGGAAAAATCATGTCTCCCTAAGACTAATGGAGGTCTAGGAATTTAGAGGTTAAGGATTATAAATAAATCCCTCATAAAAAATATAGGATTTACCCATATCATCAAGGCTAAATATTTGTAAGGTGATAATGAGGATAATTTCCTCTAAGAGGATGGCCCTAAAGATGGCTCATCTTTTTGGAAAGCCATATCTAGTTTCAAAATTAGTCTTAAAAAAGGATGTAGGTGGAAGATAGGCAATGGATAAATGGTGTGTTTTTGGGATGACCCATAAATCTCTTAACCCCATATTTATACCTAGACTCCCTATAACAACCTTTGTCTTTCATTCAAAACCTCTTGGGGAGTTAAAATCAAGGATTACTAGTCTTGTGAGAATGGTATTCCATAGTTGAATTCTATACAAATGGATTCTATCAACATGGATATCTCCAAATATTTTCAAGTACTTAATGCCAAACCTCATCAAATTCAAATTCATATTTTCCAAAGAATTATTTCTTTCTTGTGCCTGTTAAAGATAGTGGGTCCTTTATGGTGAAATCCAGATATTTGGTTGAGCTAGATCTTGAAGAGGAACAAGATATTTGGAGACATCTTTAGGTCAGTTATCTCATCCAAAAGGTTAATATTTTTTTTTTTTTGATGTGCTAGAATATAATTCTTATTACTAATAATTTGGCCAAGCAGGGACCAGCCATCCCAAATAGGTGTGCCCTTTGCAAAGATTTTGAGGAATCCATCTACTACTTTTCCTAACCTATCCTTGTGGATCCTTGTTATTGTATTTTTTTTCTCTATAAATTTCATATTTCTTAGGTCTATACTTATTTTATATAGGACCTCATTATATAATGGAAACATCTTTGGGGCTTACCCTCCCTCTCTTTCTTGTAGTATCTAGACCTTCATCTATTTTGGGCTATTTGGAAGTCAAGGAATGATATCATTTTTTACAACAAAAGTAATAACATCAAGTATATCTTCTTGCACTTATGTTTTGATATTTTATAGAATTGGTGCACCTTCCCCCCCAAATATGAAGTCCTAGGTTCTCCTATTGAGGTTTCCATTCTTCATAATTGGAAACTTTCTTGGGCTCTTGATATTCTCAAGTTGTTGGTAGATAGACACTCAACCTGGTTATCCATCGCTCCTCTTATATGGATAAAGATTAATTTTTATG
This sequence comes from Torreya grandis, assembly GCA_037957365.1. Lineage (NCBI taxonomy): Eukaryota > Viridiplantae > Streptophyta > Pinopsida > Cupressales > Taxaceae > Torreya > Torreya grandis. Next base: position 902,933 of record JARHVA010001732.1, read on the forward strand.
ACTGCCTATAAATTTAATCTAAGCAATCTTGGAGGGGGGGTTATCAAAGATCCTGATGGGAAGGTTGTGATAGCCTATATGGGTCCCCTTGGTGTTCAATCTAACCACATGGCTAAGGAAAAGGCTTCTTTTTGGGGAATCAAACTCACTTTATGTTCTAATGTAAATAATATTTGCATTGTGGATATTCACTTAACATACTTAGTTCCCTCTCTAACCAGGTCACTCCCTCTCATACTAGAAATCATATTGTTGATGATGCCTAATGCATCATAGCTCTTTTTAGTGAAGTCTCCATAGGTCAGATTTTCAAGGAAGGGAACTTAGTAGTAGATAGCCTCACTAACTTTGGATTTGGATCCCCCTTGATAGTCACATGTCAAATATCTAACAACATACTAGTTCATTTATTATATGTAATAAACAATTATTTAAATAGTAAGTCATAATTTCTTCAGACACTAAAAACACATGCGAGACTCATTTTTGGGTGTGCAAAGTCTTAATACCCTTATGTTTAATGATTTTATTATGAAAATAAAAATCACAAATACTAGTATAACTATCATAGTAGTTCATTCTCAAAATCCACTTGTAGGGATGAGGAAATCTAACATTATATTCTAAAATTGGAGGGACAAGAACATGGTGAAAATGGGAGGAAATAGAGATAGAATGTAACCATTTTCTTAAGTGGAGGCTCATGGCATGCACGAGATTGGAAGAAGGTCTAAAAAGGAGGCTTAAACAAATTCATACAAAGAATTATAGGGCATGATGTAGAGTTATCAAAATATTTCATTTTATCTTGGAATAAATTAATTATAAGGATACGTGATATAAAAATAGTTATCATAGAAGAATACATTGGTGAAGAAACCAAAATGACAAAATAAAAAAATTGGAACTAATGTAGAAGTTATTCTAGGTTGATCCAACCCCAAAGATAGAAAAGGAAGGAATTCTGAGCTAGAATCTTCTTCACCAATGGCTAGATATTTGTGTGCAAATTATGAAGTACTTGACACTCAAGGGTAAGTTTACCTTGATTTTTTCTCACCATTTTCTCCTTATAAATAATTTATGTGGTTAAAAAATTATCCTTCCTTTATATCTACTAAAATATTTGGAGAACACTACCCTCAAATACCATATTAGTCAAGATACTGATATAACTCACCAAAGTCTAATATTCCTACTAGTTCAAAATAATAAACTCTTGAGTGGCCAAATAATCCAAACCCCCCATATAGTTGATTCATTTGATTTGGAATTTGGAATCCCAATGGAGGAAAAGACACCCACCCCTATAAATTATCAACCCACATCCCCTTTTGATAGCACCCAGATATTTAAATCCTCTTTAGGTTCCAAATCAGGTAAATGTATGGGAGTCAACACTCCCACTTTAGGGGGTAAAAACCCTAAAACCATCACCATTTCTTTGGTAAATAAGGATGGTATCAAGAGCAAGGAATTATATAAATTGGATGATCCTATTTAGGAATGTAAAAGGAAGCTTCATGGATTTAAGGAGAGGCTGATGGATATAGGTAGGGCTATGGTGGGTCTTATCAAGGAGTGGAATGACTTAAAGGATGAGAATGACATGCTCAAACTGAACTTCTTCAATGAAAGGAAAATTAAAACATCATAAAGACAATTTTTTAATGATTTTATTATGCAAATCCAAATGACAAAGACTAGTATAACTATCATATTAGTTCATTATTGAAATCCACCTATGGGGATGAGGAATGTCAACATTCTATTATAGAATTATAGGGACACAAACATGGTGAAAATGGGAGGAAATAGAGATATACTAGAACCATTGTCCTATGTGGAGGCTCAGGGCAATGCACATGTTTAAAAGAAGACCTAAAAATGAGACTTAACCAAATTCATGCAAATAATTATAGGTCATGATGTAGAGTTATCAAAATATTTTATGTTGGATTAGAACAAATAAATTTTAAGGATATGTGGCATAAAAATAGTTATCACATAAGAACACATTGGTGAAGTAATAAGAATGAGTTGTGAGGAGGTAAAAGTATTTAAAGACAAAAGAAAAATAATGGAACTAATGAAAAAGTTATTTTATATTGATCCAACCTTGAAGATAGAAAATAAAGGGTTTTTTAGGTAAAATCTTCCTCATTAGTAGCTGGAGATTTGTCTACAAATTTTGAAGTACCTGACACTTGAGGGTGAGTTTACCTTGATTTTTCTCACCATTTTCTCCTACTAAATCCTTTTTATGGTTAAAAAATTAGCCTTCCTTTATATCTGCTAAAATATTTGGAGAGAACTTCCCTTAGATACCATATTAGTCAGGATAATGATATAATTCACTAATTTTTGATATTCCTAGTTGTTCAAAATAGCAAATCCTTGAGGGGACAACCAATAAAAACCACCCATGTGGTTGATTAATCTAATGAGGAATTTAGAATCCTAGAGGAAAAGACACCCACCCCTATAAATTCTCAACCCACCTCCCCTTTTATTATCACCCAAATATTCACATCCTTCTTAGGTTCTAAATTAGTTAGATGTATGTGAGTCAACACCCCCATTTCAACTGGTAAAAAACCTAAAACCATTACATTTCTTAAGGAGAGAAGGATGGTAGAAAGGGAAAGAAATTTTATAAACTAGATGATCTTATTTGGGAATTTAAAAGGAAGATTCATGAATTAGAGGAGAGGCTGATGAATATAAACATAGCTATGGTGGGTCTTATCAAGGAGTAAAATGACTTAAAGGCTGAGAATAATAAGATCAAATTGAACTTCGTTAATGAAAATAAGATGAAAACATCATAAACACAAAATCTACCATTATTAAAACCAACCCATATGTAGTTGAGGACACTCAACCAATTATCAAAGGCAAAAGGGTTCCTAAAACATCACTAAATAAAATCATGAATAGACTCATGTAACACTTGAGTAAACATACATCGGGTAGAGCAACATTAGATATACTAAAGGACAAGGTTGAGGAGATGAAATGTGCCACCTAAAATAACTAGGCAAGCTCTAAAGAGGCTTTTAAATATATTTAGCTTATTATATTAACTCTAATAGTTAGTTTATGTTTAGTCATATTATTGTGGCTTCTATTTATGACTAGTTGAAGTCATTCTCTAATTTACTAATCATTGTGGCTTTGAATATTTACTATTGGTCTTGTTTTTCTTCTTTAAAATTCATGGTTATTGGATCCTTATAATCTAACTTATTTTATCTTATCTAATAAAACAAAGATAAGTCATGGCTCATGTCATATAATTCAATATTGTAAACATTTTCATGTCATTTTTCCATTCATATGCCCATTTATTTCATTTGTATCATGTTATAAAGGAGCTTGAACTAATACAGAACTATTATTTTCCCATAATATTTTTATACAAAAGACCAAATGATCTCTACTAACATATTGGCACTATGCTAATATAGTTTTCTACCAAGAGATCCAAAGTTATAATGACATTAAAACTAGTCAATGAAGACATCCATTAACAAGTAGTGTGAACCTATCCTGATTAGCTCAAATTTAATTAAGAAAATATCATGATTAAATCTAATCATCTAGTCTATTTAATCAACAAATCAAAGAGCAAAAATAAACTCCTCAAAAGTTTATTTTTAGTACTAGTCCCTAGAAATATTTTTTAGGACATGCTAAGGTTATAGTCTAAGGTATTTAATTCATTTTTCATAGAGAGTATCTATAGAACCAATGCAATCATAATAATAAAATTTCAATCCAAGTAATTAATTTTTTTGTATCTCAAAGGACACACATATCCCTTGAATTAATTAGACTTTGTTAAAATAATTCCTAAAGATGCTTGATTTTGGCACAAATGATCAATTTTTGGAGGATTATAATTCAATAACAATAGAAAGTAAATTAATTCAACCTTACATACTAATTCCTTTATTTGAAAAGTAATAAAACCATTTTTCCTCTCCACATATCTTTTTGCAACTATATTTTTCCAGGTGTAAATATGAGGTCTTTTAAATGAAATTAAAATTATTAATTATGTTTTTCTTAATAAAGGTACAATCATTTTGATTAATATTTAATTAATGGATCGAGCAATTTAGGTCACATATCCATTTATCCATAATAAAAAAAATTAGACTCATAATGGAACCACATGGTCAAACAACATAATGGATTTGACTTAAAGGATCTTTTATTCTTGTTGAAAACATGATGAACTATAGATGATACTATATGGATGAATCAATCTCTCTTTGTCAATATAATTATTATTTCACTCCTATAGCAATCAAGATGATATGATATGGATTCAATACACTCTTAACACTAAATGATCCCTATAAAGTATTTCTAGAAATAAATTTGGCATGATCCACTAGTCATGAATACATTTTAGTGTTTCTTACAAATTTACTAGCATTAAACTAATATGGATGAAAAAAATCAAATGAAATTCTAAAAAACCTTTCCATTAATACTTATATAAGGTTTTATTTTTTATTTTATCTTTAATTGTCCTGAGGAATGATGGGAGGGTGCATTTTCATTTTTTTCCTTGGAAGGGAGGTTGTAGGGCAGTTGTAGGAGGGAAGGAAGGAGGGATATGATCCTAACTTGGATGATATCCTAGATTTTTTATAAAGGGAGGATTTAGAGGTAGTTTTTGTGGCTTATCATTTCATGTGGATCTTATATGTGAGCATCCTGAAGGATAGAGACTGTTCTCTTTAGGTGGAGGTTAAAATCTTCGAAGGAGGCAATAAGACATTTCATCCCAAGAATATAGTTTAGAATCTATTCTTCATTATTGAACTATGGGGGTTTTCTATGACCATAAGAGGTATGTTAGCTTCATGTTAGTTACGTAGATGGTAGTTTTGGGGGTCATTACTAGAAGGTTTTGGTCTTTACTTTAGTTCCTTAGGGATTAAATGTTTGAAGTGGTGGCTATATGTTAAGGGAGCTTATTTCCTCAATGGGAATACTTCTCTAGTTGTTGGATACTATATTTTTGGCTCATGGGAGGTGCATCAAGGGTACTTAGAGCTGGGGTAGCTCTATTAATGCCTTGAAAATGTTCTTCAGTCCTAACATGCATAGTCCCACCTTTGTGACTATATTGGGTGATGGTATCCTTTTGAGCATTGGATAATTCTTTGTTAGAGGTGAATTGTCCTAAAAATGGGAAACACTTCTTCATCCTAAGTTGGTTTACAAAGGGAAGGATCTGATTCTTTCCTTTATTCAAACTTGCAGAGAAGGAAGAGTTCTTGCCCCTTTTATTTTTGTGATTCCTATATTGGGGGAAGAGAGCATGAGGATTAACCCTTGTCATAGTCTCTTACTTTGGAGCATGAAGGTCTTAGCTAGTATTGTTACATGGGTATGGATCTAGTTGGTCCCTATAACTAGTTTGTGAAAGAGGAACTAGGATTTGTTCTTTATAGTGTGCGTGCTAGATGATCCAATACCATAGCTCCTTGTGATGTTATGTATTATAGAGTCATCCATACTATTCTTTGAGCCTTGGCTAGGATTTTTAGTAGATACTATGGGGGGGCTAAAATCCCACTTGATCATGTAACTTAGCTAGGTTTCCTAGAAGATCTTTAGAGACTTAGGCCTCCCCCTATGTATAGATTGGTTTTATCTCCACTAAATTTTTTTTTTTTTGAGTTTTGGGGCCCAACATAAAAGCCATGTTTCACTCTTTTTTGTTTTGTTCATATTCATGGGATTTTATCTCTTGTAGGTCTAGTTTCAACCCTACTCCTTAGATAACTTAGTTTCAACCCTACTCCTTAGATAACTTAGTTTCAACCCTACTCCTTAGATAACTTAGTTTCAACCCTACTCCTTAGATTATTAATTTGTCTATAAATAGACATTTTCCATCACATTATAGAGTGTAATCTCTTGTTTTAGAAATGGAAGCTAGTTTTAGTGGGATTTATATGGATTAATTACTTATCATCCCATGCCATGGATGTTAAATTTTATGCCTTAGTGTTGTCATAATTTTTATCATAGGGGTATGACTCCATTTTAGGAATTTTGATCACTATTCATCAATGGTGGTTGATTTTTTATGGAGATGTTCATTCACAATATTAGGACAATACCCCATTCATGTGGTTTACTAACCCTTCTCTCACTAGAAAATAATAGGGATGACACACTATGGTTTATGATTTTTTAAATTCTTCTCCTTTATCTTTGTGAGAATGAACTATAAGTGAAATTTTTAGTTGTTGATGAAGTTGGATTGATTCATAATGTACAATATTTATCCAAACCAATTACCTTGTTTAGGCCCTCATGAACAAGTATTTGTGGACTCATTCTTAATTTTTCATTGCTTACATTTTAATATTTATCCTTGAGATAATCATCTACTCGTGCATTTAATTTTATAATATACCCCTCTTAAATATATATGTTTTCATATATAAATCATGAGTGAATAAAATAGATAAATTTCTATCATGTATAATTTATATATGCATTCCTTATTTTTTCATGTATGTGCATGATACAATTTGTCCCTCCATGCTTATTAATATATAATACAAACATTGAGTGTTATCATTGACATATTTTATTATAATATTATTTATTTTCATTTCAATTATATAATTATTCATGCATATCGCAATAATAATTTATATTTCAATATAATTCATTTTCAAACATAATTCTCATTGGGATTATTTTATAATGAAATTTCACACATCACAATAATAATTCATTTAAATTTGAAAGAGAGAATACTCATGTGAATATCCCATTTCAAAATATCATGGGATGGAAGGAATTATCTCTTGGGAATGATCAACACCATCTTGTAGTTTTTTTTTACCTACAAAAATATTAAAGTGAATATTAATTTTTGAAATCAACCCTTTATACTAAATTTTAAATTAAAATTATATACAATGAATAATGTATCAAAATTTCAACCCAATGGATTACATTGTGAAATTAACACATTGAAAGACAAATACACTAGCGTGTTCTCGAAAATAGTTCTCGGTATTATGAGTTTTAATCATTTTAAATTATCAATTTTTGATTTGGAACACATATATCAATGACTAAAAATAAAATTAAAGTAAAAAATTTATTAAACATTTTATATTATTTTTGTGAACATTAGATGTGATTTACTAATTTCTTAAACAATTCTATGAAATAATTATTTGTCAATTCATAGTGGGTAGCCCAAATAATTGCATCATTTTCTTTAGTATATAATATTTTTATCATAATATTATGTATCTTTTATATTAACATCTTATTTTATTTGATAAAAATGTTTGATATATAATTATTATTATTACACATCTACAATATTCATTGCAATCATTATACATTAAATATTAGCTATTATTAAATAAAAGAGCTTATTTTAATTTCAAACATTTAAGAGAGGGGCTAATCCATTCATGGTCTTAATCATTTATGAAAATAAATTTTCATGCATGCATATAGTAAACTTCAAATCACCTATGCATAATAAAATATTTTTTCAAAATAAAAAAGAATTTAATGAAACATCCTGTTTCACAATTTTCCATTTATAAATTTAATGCAATGAATATCATCTGATAAATGAACATCATAGTTTCATTAAAAATAATAAAATAATTAATTTTCTCGATAAGTGCACAAAGATGGGGGGACAAAAAGTGGCCTACTCGTGGACATGCTTTTCCTAAAAATTTGAAAAATATCAACTTTTATAGATTATTTGAGATGGCTACACTCAAAATTTGAAGATGGTAAAAAAAAATGAATTGTAGAATTTTAAGTCTAGTGTCCAAAACACTATTTTTTTTAAAAATGGTTAAGTATAAGTAGGTAAAACATATAAAATTTTAAAAATAATTCCTATTTTTTTTTAAAATAGAGTAGATAGTCATTCGTACAATGAAACCTTTTTATAAAAAATTTTAGTATTTTTTGAAACCCTTTTGTGAAAATTTAGATAAAATCATCTATTTTTTTACCTATATTTTATTAATATTTTTAATGAATATTGATTTTTTATTAATTTTACAAGTAAATAGATCCTAAAAACTATCGAAAAATGGATAGATGGCCATACGATCTCCATAACTAATTTTTTTGAAAGCATATATAATTAGTCCTAGTTCATGACCATATAATGTTTTTTGCATTTGAATCAACAAAAAACAAAAATAATTAAACATATATAGGCATGTATATTTGTAACATATAGTGGCTTAAAAGAGCCATAGTTAGAAATCAACATAGATAGAAACCTTAAAATAGTACAAAAATTAAAAAATCATATATTTCAAAATAGGAAAATGTGATCATCATTATGGTAATAATTATATGAATTTTATCATTTAATTCCAAAGTGTATTTGGTTATGGAAGTTGAATTTTGTTATTTTCATCAAAACTCTCAGATTCAAATGTGTGTTGAGAATTCCAAGCCTTTGGCTCAGGATTCCAAGCCATTTCTGAGCCAAAAGGCTTGGTTTTTAAATTCAAAATAAACATAGTGAGTATGAGCTATAACACATACACATTATAACATGTATGAGTTATATTAGGTATGCATTCCTTTCATATTACAACAAAAAGAAGAAAATGTCTATTGTAAGGGGTATCTACTTTGTTTCATGTAATGTGAAAGGAACACATACGTGTTATTTTCACATTTCACAAAAAATCATAAAATATCTATTGGAAGGGGTATATAGTCTACAAAAATAAATGTTAAGTATTTATAGTATTTAAATTTATATTATTACTTTTATATTCCATTAAATATAATAAATTAGGGTCACTCTACATCTAATAAAGTTGGTCTCACAATTGCATGCCTTATGATGTGGAAGATAGTTTTTAAAAGTCCATTTTGGCCAGTGCTTATGCATTTTCAATGTTTTAGTATTAAACTTCAGGATTTTAGGGCTTAAATTTTTCAATTTGTCTATTTTTTAAAACATATAGTCATTTTTAAGGTTTTTGTGCCTTACAAATTGCTTAATGGCATTTCTAGGAGTCCTTGGTTTATCAAAATTAAAGTTTACAGACCGCTTAATTTGACCTCAAGTCAAAGTGGTGTGATTGGGGTAACATAGGTCACATTGATGACCTACACACATCAAACAACCAATTTATAATAATTTTATTTTCTCATCATCCCTCCCTCATATATAATCACTTTTTCCTCATCATTAATCACCCCTAATCACTATATCCTCATTAATAATTATCCCTAATCACTCACTTATTGACCCTCACCATCCCTTTTCATCTCTAATCGATCATTCATCATTCCTAATCACTCCCTTATTAACCCTCACCATCCCTCATTATCTATAATCACTACGTCATTGACCCTCACCATCATTTATCATCCCTAATAATTAATTCACCATCTCTCATCATACTTAATCACTCCCCCTTCTTCCTTTATAATACCTAATTACTACCTTCTCATCTTCATTGAACCTCACCATCCTTCATCATCCCTAATCATTCCCTTATTGACCCTCACTATATATCATGATATCTAATGATTATCTCATTATCCCTCATCACCCTTACTCCCTCTTCATCCCTAATAATTCCCTCCAATACCTTGATGGTTAGTGAAATGGATTTTTGCTTGTGCTTGATTGGCTTATGTTCTAATTCAAATTATTACTCACTTAAATAAGGCCCAAATAAAATATTATTTCATTCATTTAATTTCACTTAAATAAGGAACTCAAATATATCATCTCATTATATGGTGGGATTCAAATATATATATGGTGATCCACACCCAAACTAAGGATAGAGTTGTATTCAGAGCTATGATCTAGAATAAATAGGCAAGTAAGTGAGTAAAGGGTTGGATGAAATTGTATTAATTACACACACACACACACACACACACACACACACACACACACACACACACACACACACACACACACACACACACACACACACACACACACACACACACACACACACACACACACACACACACACACACACACACACACACACACACACACACACACACACACACAAACACACACACACACACACATATTGGTATTTGGGCATCTAAGACAATAATTCATGTCAATTTTACTTCTACTTAGGTCCTTTATAGGCCAAAAGTGAGACAAAAACACCATATCTACTTATGATAAAGGTAAATACAAATAATGGGCCCACCACATTAATGTAACCCATACATAATGAAGTCCATTAAATGATGTCAAGAAATTAGAACTAGATATTATATTAATAAGGAAATAATTAACCTTCACATCATGTTACCCACACCTATATTTCATTATGTATCACATCAACATCATGAAATACATATAAATATGACATCGATCTATTCTATGATATGGATATGTATTACATCACAAAAATAATCCATACCATGTTAGGCATTATGCACATTGAGTCAATCCCTCTAATACCTTTATGGTGCATGCAATGGATTTATGATTTTTCTTGATTGTCTCCTAGTCCTTCCTTTATCTATGTATGTTATAATTCACCTTCTCCTTTCAAAATATGTCTTAGGTATTCAATCATGTATATAGGTATGGTATACTCAAGAGTAAGATATGACTCAGATATTCAATTGGGTAGGGTATACTCAAGTAGGTAAAGTAAGTAGGCCATACTCAAGAAGGTAAAGTAGGTTGGTAATAATCAATGGTATAAATATACTACATGCATACCATGATTGAAAACTTCATTTTTCATTCTATCTATCAGGAAGAAATCTTCCCTTGCCAACAATAGAAACAAATTAGGTAGGGCATATATAAGTAGGTAGGGAAACAATATGTGAAAGATATATATTAACAAGCAAGTTTCCCTTGATATCTAATAATATATCCTAAAAATTGAAATTAGGTGGGATAATGACTTATATATATTAGGAAGTAAGCTTCCATTACCTTATTGGGTAGGGCATATATAAGTAGGTAGGGTAAGAATAAAGATATATATAAAAATTAATCTTCCCTTGATAATTATGCCTTAATCTAAAATCAAAGTAAAGCTAGATATCAGGATTTGAAAAAATTCCTTTGGTATTTATGCCTTACTCTCTTGCTATCTATCGAGAAGGCAATATTCCCTTGATATGTTATATTAGGTGAAGTAAAGATAAGTATTAAGAAGAAAATATTAACTTACCTTACTCCTTGGCATAGATGAAGTATTCATTACAAATGGTGAAATGAAATTGTATTAATTAAATATATATAATAGGATTTAGACATAATAATCCAAATCTTAGAGTTGAGAATCCAAATTTATATCTATATAGATAGGGGTGAATGGAAAGTAGATGAGAACTACAATCCCAACCCTATATTTGACTTATAATTTTTTCTATGTCATTTATAATATGTCTATATTAGATCATATATATATATATAGATAAAATTAAATATAGATTGGGTTAGGAAACACACTCTACCAACTACCAAATTGGAACACACTCTATCATATTGGTAACCATATATATATATATATATATGGTTACCAATATGATAGAGTGTGTTTCCTAACCCAATATATATTTAATTTTATCTATGAAGGGAATGAAGGGTATATGCCTTAATCTTGTGTATTGATGAGGGGATACTTAAATATTGGGAATGTCATAGTGGGCCTTAAAGGCAAAATAGGGCCCTAACATACTTTTAGTATGCCCCAATTCCAATTAAATTATATCAAAGGATAGTGTATGAATTCCCCCCACCATAGATATATTGGGGTCACCATTCTGAAGGCCCTAACCCAATCTCAAACTTTACATGCCCAATATAAAGGAATGAAATATTTCCCTACATAATTCATCTATTCCAATGAGTAATAAAACTAAATATTACGTTTTTTATATCTTGATTTTATTCACTTAATAGATTCTCTCATCCCTAATCACTCACTCTAATACATTTATGGTGATTGTCCTAGATTTTTATTTATGCCCAATCATTCCTAGTCACTCCTTTATTTATATAGGCTATAATGCCCCCTTCTTTCAAGATATGGCTTAGTCAATTCCCCCTCATCTAAATAATGTATTTAAGTTCCCATTAAATAATAAGGAATGGAATAAATTAGTCTTGCACACACTAGGTAGAGAAGGTCACCCAGATAATATATATTACCCCTATATATTTGGTGCAATAATTTTTTATTATCACTTATAATCCTTAATCATTCCCTTTTCAACCCTCATTAACCCTAATCACTCCCTCATCTACCCTCATCATCCATAAGCACTCCCTCATCATACCTAATCACTCCCTTCTCATCCATTATCATCCCTCGTCACTCTTTCCTCATCCCTCCTTTTCAATAATCACTCCCTATAATACATATGGTGTGTAAAATGGATTTATGCTTATGCTCAATCATCCCTAGTATCGCATATCTCTAAATAGGTTAAAATGTTCCATCTCATTTCAATATATGCTTTGGGTATTCAATCAGATATTCAATTAGGTATCAAGTATTAAAGATATGATTAGGTAAGATATATATAGTTAGTATTAGATAAGGTATTCAATATCAATATATGGCTTGGGTATTTTATCAAGTAATGAATACTAAATTAAGTATAGAAATAAGGATAGGTAGGGAATACTCAAGTACATGTAGGTAGGTAGGGAATACTTAATTAGGTATGGAAATAAGGATAGGTAGGTGGGGAATACTCATGTACAATAAGGTAGGTATGGCATAATCAAGACCAAGATATGGCTTAGATATTTAGGTAGGGCATACTCAAGATCAAGATATGGATCATATATTCAAGTGAGTAGGGAATACTTAAGTAGGTAAAGTAGGTAGGGCATACTCAATGGTATAAATACATTACATATGTAACATGATTCAAAACTTCTTTTATCAATCTATCTAGTGAGAAGAAATCTCCCCTTGCCAACAATAAAAGTAAAGTAGGAAGTTCATAGCTAATTAGGTAGGGATATAATATATGAATTATATGGATCAGGAATCAATCTTTATTTGATATCTAAGAATTTATTTTAAAAAGGAAAATTAGGTATGATAAGAACAAATATATATATATATATATATATATATAAATATATATATATATATATATATATCAGGAAGGAAGATTCCCTTGCCTTATCGAGAGGGTATAGATAAGTAGGTAGGGTAAGAATAAAGCTAAGGATTAGAAAGTAAGATTTCCTTGATATCCATGCCTTAAATTAGAATCAAATCAAAGATAGATACCAAGAAGATAAATTTCCCTTGATAGTTGTGTCTTACTCCCTTGATATCCATCGAGAAGGAAATATTCCCTTGATATGATAAGAGGTTAAGTAAATATAGATATCAAAGTGACAAGATTCCTTTGCCTTAATCCTTAGCATATATGAAGTAGGTAGGGAAATATTTCATTGCCTTAATGGGTAGGAAAATTTTGACATCAGGGTAGGGCCTTGAGAATGGTTCCCCCCATATATCTAAGGTAGGTCCTCCATTCCTAAATTATCCTTTGATATATTATATTAATGACTAAAGAATACTCAGATAATAACAAGGGCTCTATTTGGCCTTTTAGGGCCATCAAGCCATTACCAAGCTCTAAGTGTCCCCTCCTCAATACACTAAATTAAGGAATATGCCATTTATTCCCTTTATATATCAAATTTTGTATAGATTAAGTTGGTATTGAGTTGGTTTTGGAAACACACTCTATTAGCTACAAGATTGGAACACACTCTACTAGATTGGTGACCACCTATGTATCTATCTATAAATCTAGTCCACTAAGGATATACTATGGATATATGATCAACTATGGGGTTAAGATTAGAATTATAAACTAGTATTCAATTTCCCCTATCTATATAGATATAAATTTGAATTATCAACTCTAGGATTGGGATTATTAGATGCCCAAATCCAAATCTATATATGTAAGTAAAAAAAATTCACTCCACCCTTTAATTTATTTCCTACCTATTTATTCTATTTTGATCTCTAGATACACACTCTCTCCATAGAGAGGCATGGATTACCATATACATACATACATACATACATATATATATATATATATATATATATATATATATATATATATATATATATATATATATATATATATATATTTGATACCCATTATATAATTAGATGATATCTATGATTTTATTGTCTAAGTGAAAGAGGATGAGTGAAAAAAGATTTTTTTTAGACCTTATTTGAGTGAGTAAAATTTATAATTAGAAAACAAGCCAATAAATCACAATTGGGAATCTACTACACCCACCATTAAGGTATTAGATGGAGTGATTAAGCATGATGAGGGATGAGGATGTAGTGAGTAGAGATGATGAGGTATAATGACAGAATCATTAGGATGATGAGGGATGGTGAGGGTAAATGAGGGAGTGATTAGAGATGATGAGGTATGGTGAGGTTCAATGAGGGAGTGATTAGGGATGAGGAGGGAATGATTATGGATGATGTGTAATAATGAATGAATGATTAGGGTTGATTAGGGATGGTGAGGGTCAATGAGGGGGTGATTAGGGATGATGAGGGAGTGAATAGAGATGATGAGGGATGGTGAGGGTCAATGAGGGAGTGATTAAGGATGAGGAGGGATAGTAGATCAATTATCAGGGATGATGAGGGATGGTGAGGGTAAATGAGGGATCGGTTAGAGATGATGAGGGATGGTAAGGGTCAATGAGGGAGTTATTAGGGATGATTAGAGACAATGATAGAGTGATTATGGATGATAAGGGATAAGTTTAAAGTGATTAGGGATGAGCAAGAGATGAATAACAAGTTAAATTAAGACAAAGTGGTTATTTTATGTGTGAAAGTCATCAATGTGACCTATGTTATATAAATCACACTAGTTTGGCTTGAATTCAAACTGAGTGGTTTGTATACTTTAATTTGAATAAATCCAAGACTCTTAGAAATGCCAACAAGCAATCTAAAAGGCATAAAAATATAAAAATGATTATATGTTTACCAAAAATAGTTATCAATTGTAAAATTATGCCCTAAAATACCTAGGTTCAATATTAAGACCCTGAAAATGCTTAAGTAATAACCAAATTAGATTTTGAAAAACTATCTTCCACATCATAAGGTGTGCAAATTTAATGCTAACTATATTAGATAAAGAGTGGACCTAATTTACTATATTTATTAAAATAAATATAAATAATATACTTAAAATTGATTTAATTAAACCATCTACCCTTTCTAATAGATCTTTCCTACCTTTTTTTGCATTGTGAAGGTAATGCATATGTGTGTTTAAGTTCAGTTTTCTTGAGCCTAGTTTGAAATAATGAGTACACATTATGGATATTACATGTATGCATGATGGACATTATGAATATGAATAATATCTATAACATGTATTTTTTATGGTAAATTTACAAATAATTTTCCCCCAACTAAGTTTACTTACCTATCTATCAAAATTTAAATTTAATCATTATTATTTAATTTTATAGTCATTTTAGAGAATTTCAATGCTTTTGTTTAACCTTAAAATCTGATCTAAGGTGATATTATCATTAACCTTATATTTTATTAAATGGGTATATATAAATTAAATGAAACAAGGGTGATAATCATATCTATAGAAGGCCAATTAGATGTTAAACTCAAATATAAGCATACATTGAATTTATTATGCTAAGATAGTTTAAATATGGAAAGTAAAACTATGATAGATATAGAAATGACAAAGAAGTAATGTAACCAAATTTTTCTAATGCTAATGAATTTATGGATCTAGAAAAGGTATAAATTAGGATAAAAGGATATTCTATAACAATTATTATATTTTGGATCTAACACTTTTGGTGCTTTAGACACTAATGTTAGCCTAAGACGATTGCATTGATTCTACTATCTAGGTTTGACAAAAGTATACTATATAAAATAACTACTATAAAATGATGATACAACTTAGATGATTATAGGTTTTACTTTACCTTCACTTGGTGCATTCATCTCTAGGTCATGGACTATTACTGCTTGTGAAATGGCAAAACCTTAGCTCTCCATCTCCATATTAACCTTGGGGAAAAATTGATAGTGGGAACATGGTGTGAAGATGAACCCAAATACCCCACTATTAGAGGTAATTTCCTACATATAAAATACTATATAATATGGCCTCTAGATCATGTAGTTATCCCTTACATGTTGACTTATGTGTGAATCATATAATATGTGATAAATAAGTATAATAATAACCTAGCTTATAACTTGTCAAATCAAGCTCTTAGGCTACTCATTTAGTAATTCAGACCTATAGATGTGATGTACCTATGAATAATGTGTAAATATAAAATATTTATTCAATTGAAAACTATTTGAATGCTCTTTGGTAGAAATACTTAGTATTGTTCTTGATTTTTTAGGTGAGGAATGAATGAGGGTTGATCTTTTATATAAAATCCATTTGGAGTAATAACTCACATTAAATCACTTGGGTTGACCATTAGGATACATTTCATTTGAAAATTCATTGACTTTAGGGAACTGAACACTTGCATCAGGTTAGGACACTAACATTGACAATAGTGTCTATTCTGGACGTTAGTGTTTATGGATTGAGAAAGTAGGTACAAGTTCATAACTTGTAGACATGGAAGATAAGTGCATTTTAATCATTCTATGGAAGATATAAGGTATGAATCATTAACATAATATTGGGCTAAGTAAGAGATATAGGCCAAGGAGCATAAGATAGAGTACATGTGAGACTTGAGGAAGTAGGAAAGGTCCAAAACTAAGAGGAATAGCCAAGGTCTAAGTTTTCAAAGTCTAAAAGATAGATGAAATATATAATCCATAAATATCATCTACATTTTTCCCCATTTTAATTTAGTGATGAAATTGATAGTTTAAAGGAAAAGAATGTGTACCTGGGTGTGTATGACACACCTTATGTTTAAGTGTGCCAAATTTGAGTGCTTTGTTGGTGACTAACCTATAATGAAGAACATGTTAAAGTATAAAATCAATGCATATAATATGGTATTTAAACTACTTAGAATTGATTGAAATTGAAAGAGAAAATTTTAGAATTACACCTGTGTGTTGATGTAACCACCTTGCCTATTGGCAAGTTGTTTTTGAAAAATATGTATCATTGTAAGGATATAAAATTGAGATTAGGAAATATATATATATATATATATATTGAAAGTGCATATATCCAATAAGATAGAGAGAGATATTTTAAGGTCCATGCCCCGAACCTTTAATAAAAAAAAGTAAGTTGCCACCTGGAAATTGAGATTTAGCTCAATAGTGCAGTCCAATGATACTTATAACCTAGTGAAGCTAGATGATACAATCAATTCCAACCTAAAAAATTATAAATATGGAATGATTTTATCACCTAAACCATACCAAAAGGTGAACCAACTACTATAGTAAATTATCTCAATAAAGTCCATAAAAGTATGGAGTATCAGTATGAAAATGTTTGTGATGTGATAACAATCCATAAAAGAGTTTTAGAATATTAAAATGATTTATATTTTAAAATATTAGGAACATGCTACATATCATATACACATTAGATATATCTCATGCTGAAACTATGTATAACAATAGTACCAATGTATTAAAAAATTCCACAACTTTGAATCTGAATCATATAACTACATGATTTGGCTAATTTTTAAAAAATGTATATGTGTGGAGAACATGATTCCAAATCATGCCCCCACTATATATTGATAAATATGAAAATTTATATAATTACTAATGTGGAGGACATATTTATAAAACATGCCCCCACTGTAATCTATAGATGTTGAATACTAAATAGGTGTGGAGAACATGCTTCCAAAGCATGCCACCACTAAATCTAAGAACTATGAATGTGTAGAATCCATACCCATATGATATTCCCCAAATGAATATAAAAACTAATATAAGTACCATATACTAAATGAGTGTGGAGAAAATGCTTCCAAAGCATGTCCCCACTAAATTTGAAAACTAATATAAGTACCATATACTAGATGAGTGTGGAGAACATGATTCAAAAACATGCCCCCAATAAATTTGAAAACTATGCTAAATGTAGAGAACATGCCTCTATGACATTACCCCACTTATATTCTCTTCTTTGAATTGAGTAAAAGATAGGAACTAGTAGTCACCTCACCTAAAAAGGATAAGACAATTATATATTTATGAATGTAACCATGTAGCATATACAAGGAACATGTCTAGGTAGGTATAACATTGAAGAACATAGAACCAATGTGATCATGTGTAGGCCTAATATCCATTATAAATATAATGGAAATATCTATATAGTAATAATACAATATTAACAAGTAAATAAAAATACACACAAGATCATTCAAAATTAAGTTAAAAGGTAATGGTTTCGAGAAGACCACAAACAAGGTGCATGTTCAAATGTCATAGAATCAAAGGGACATGACTTCGTCAAATGTCCCTAAAGGCAAGGATGACATATTTAAATTTTCATACATCAAACCATGACATATGCAAATGTTAAATAAATCATACATAGGCACAAAGGCCACAAGAAAAGAATCATATTTAAATGGTCAAACAAGGAATGCAATAGCATGGTAAGACACTCAATGAAATGTAAAAAAGGAAAGCATAATCAACCAACATAAACATGTTATATTATGACATGGACCAAATGTGTTAGGAAAAATGTCAAGTGTATAGCATATCAAGGACATTTTTTAAGATATAATTATGGATAAAGGCATGTGTAAGTACATATGTAAGCTCAAACATGATAATATAGAGTGATCATTGAATAATATAATAGGTATATATCAAGATCAAAAAATTCAATGCCCCCAATGTCCATGTAACATGAGTAGAAGTAAAGTCAAACATTTGAAGGAGTATATAATGTATCTATGTATTATTGTATCATACTAAAGTATAAGTGTGACACATGTGTATATATGAGTAACTAAATATTTCATCTATTAACATGAAACTAACACATAAATGCCAAGGAGCCAATAAAACATGTAAGTGCTAAAAATATTTTTATATTTTTCAATGTTTTTATTTTTTTGGTAATTTTGTAATTTTTGAAGAGGAAATATCATCCTATGATACCATCCAAATGATGGTAATATATATCTCCCCATTATGAACCTTATAAACTTAATTTGGATATTTTTCATTGTTTGCATCATGATTGGATAGGTTGAAATGGTACATATCATGTTCCTCTTTACATTTTGCATGCCTAGTATAAGAAGTATTGTTATCTTTTGGAATACATATTAATTTTACTTCATGATAAAAAGAAATACCTTTCTGATTTGGATCATTTTTTATTCCATTTGGTATATCCAAAGATTCTATAGCATAAGCGCATATGGAAATGCGGTAGCATAACCCAAACTTATGTTTGAATTACTCTAGGAACATAATCACTTTGTATTGTTATGTTACTCAATGAGTATTTTGAACCTCCTTTATTTTTTAAGTTTTATAGATCAAAGCTAATTTATTATAATAATCTTACATTGAAAGTAGTTTTTTCTTGTGTAGGATCAATATGGCTATGGAAAACATAACCACCACCCATGTATAAGGTAATTGTTAAATCTTGTTAGTGTGGATGTTTTTTGTGTTTTTCACTTTGAGATTATTGCATAAGATATGGACCTTGGATTGGACCCATGTTGAGAAACATTTTCAAACTAGTCATATAGAGATTAGGGATACCACATTTTTGTTTATAATGCTCCTTAGGTAAGTTATCTCCATCCTTTGTGTGAGGGATAACAATTTTGTGTTTAGAGGGAGATATGTTGAGTTCCATTGAATGAGTAATTATGAAGGAAGAATATCTATGAAAATCATTATATAAATGGTTAAATTATTCATATTATTTATTCAATAATCTTTACTTTAATGGGGAAAGAAGGCCTGTACTAAAAAAAATTACAATTCCAAATCTAAGGGTCGAAATGCTAGATCATATGGATTCATCATCACATTGTTTGAAATTTTGAAAATGTTATAATGTAATTTTAGGAACCTTATGGATATTGAAATACATGAAGAATTTATCTTCCTATTTTAAAAAAATTGTTAAGGAACCCTTTGGTAAATTATAGAACCAATTTTGAGCCTCATCAGAAATGCTTATGTAGAATACTTTTAGAAATAGTTTTTCATCTTGTGCACATCAACTAAAAGAATATACATGGTTAATAATGTGGTCAAATGGGTACTTGGATCTCAAAAATATAGGTAAATATAGTAATTAAATTTCTTGTGGATAAGTATATTCAAGTATAAATTCTATAAGAGGTTGATTATTGAATGAGGTTACATGTGCATTATCATTATGGAAATCCATTTAAAATTGAAGTATAGAAACTTACTTTTGAATATATCCAATAATGGTCATCGTAAACATTAGGTATTTTGTGGGAATAGTGGTGATTTTCATGGGTGATATCATTGGGTCCAACCTACCACCTTTTTTGAAACTAGGCATATGAGTATCATCATCCTCACATATAAGAAGTGTAAGTTCATGATCACTAAAGTTAAGATTATTTGGTAATGGTATGGGATATTTGAATTTTGGTATGTTTGGTATTTAATTTGAATAAATTTTATTATTTGAAGAATTTGTTTCATTTTTTGTAAGGGTATAACAATTTTATCTTTGGAAAAGTTTGGTAAGGACACCTTTTCTGATATAGAATTTGTTTTAAATGAAGGTAGGAAAAAACCATCACCCTTGAATATAGGGATACTATTTGGGAATGTAGGAATGATGGGGGTTTTCATTGGTTTCCTTGAAGACACATCCCCATTATTATTTGTTTTCAAATCAGCCATAATCTCTTTATGTAGGTTTTGAAATTTTTGATGATCAAATGAAGGAACCTCTTGGTCATACGTACCCACTTTTTTGGTAAACTGTATATGTTTATTTAAATTGAATGGTTTATAACTCAAAAATATTTTTTAAATCCAAACCCTTACCTATTTATATTATTATTTTAAAGATATATAGGGTGGATTATACCTTACTCATATTTTAACAATCTTTGGCCTTGGTATCCATACTTTTGAAGGTATTGAATGCCAAATCCATATGATGAAGGATGGAAGTATGGATAAATGATTTTTATCTTAATTAATATTATTCAATTAATCTCTTTAAATGGTGGTATCATGGGCCTAATTATATGGATACCATCTACCACCATTAAAGGTTTTGATATTAGATACTTTAAAAGCTAGAAGGATGCAAGAGTAATCAAATTTTACCCCTTATTTGATAGAAATTTAGAGAGTTTTATAATCATAATCATAAAATAAATAAATATCATCCATGATAATAGATATAAAGTAAATAAATATTAATAAAAAATAGGGAATAAGTATCCTATATGGTATGCTTAGGTAGAATGGCATTCAAAGATCAAATTCACCAAATGTTTAACACTAAAATGAGATCTAAGGTGATATTATCATTAACCATAGATTTGATTAAATTAGTATATATAAATGAAATGTCACAAGGTTGATATTTATATTTATAATAGGTTAATTAGATGTAAAACTCAGATATAAGCATACATTGAGTTTATTATGCTGAGATAGTTTAAATATGGAAAGTAAAAATATGATAGATATGGAAATGAAAAAGAAGTAACATACTTAAATTTTTTTTTATGATAATGAAAATCTAGATATAGAATAGGTATAAATTAGGATGAAAGGAGATTTTGGAATAATCACTAGATTTAGGATCTAACACTTTTGGAACTCTGGACACTAAAGTTAACCTAGGATGGTTGCATTGATACTTCTATTTGGGTTCAATGCAAGTGTCCTATATACAATACATATTATATGATTCTATGTTTTTTTTTGCATTCACTTTAGTTAATTTAGATCTAATTCATGGACTATCACTCCTTGTGAAATGTAAAAACCCTAGTTAATCATCTTCATAGTAGCTTTAGGGGGAAATGGGTTAGTGGGCAAATGGTGTTGACTTTACCCCAAAGACCTCATTGTTAAAGGGAACTATATACATATCCATTACTGAATAATAGGGTCTCATACTCATGTATTTATCCCCTATGTTTTGGCTTGTGTGAGAATCATACAATATGTGCAAAGTAAGTATAATAATGATCTATCTTTTAACTTAGAAAATTGGGTTCTTAGGTTGCTCCTTTAGTAAATTAGATCTATAGATGTGTTATACCTGTGATTGGTGTGGAAATAGGGAAGCTTTTTTAATTAAATGCTATTTGGTAATAATAATTAGTATTATTCCCATGTTTCTAGGTGAGTAATGAATGAGGGTTGATTTTATATTTATATCAAATCCTTTTAGAGTAATAACTCACATTTAATCACTTAAGTTGACCATTAGGATACATTTCATTTAGAAATTATATGAATTTAGGGAAATAGACACTTGTGTTGGATCAGGACACTAACATTGATGCTAGTGTCTATCTCATATGTTAGTATCCAGGGATCAAGAAAGTAGGTATAGGTTTAGAACTACAGATGGAAGATAAGTACATTTTAAGTATTCTAAGCAAGATAAAAGGTTTGTGTCATCAACATAAAACTATTCATGCTAAGAGATATAGGCCAAGGGGCACAAGATAGAACAAATTTGAGACTTAAAAGGTGATAAAAGTCTAGAACCGAGAGGAATAGCCAAGGTATGAATTTTCAAAGTGTACAATCTTGAGGTGCTATATAATCCATAAATATAATCTACAAATTTATTAACATTTTGGCCTATTTTCTTATATTCTAAAATTTTCACATCAAAATATAAATATAATGATCAATTGTCTAAAATATTTTTTTAGTATTCATATTTTATATTATTGATATTCAATTTGAAACATATATATTCATGAGTGGAAATAACAACTTCTCAATAATTTTATTTATTCATAAACTTGGCTTACCATTATGCACTTTAAATTTGATTTATAGCTTACTACCAATGATAAAATAGAGAAATATCAACATTAACCACATGTAGTGTAAAACTTGAAATTATTTATTAACTAATAATGCACAAAACATTACACTACATGCATAAAATATCACATATAACATTGTTGTTAATTTCTTTACAACAACATACTTATATTTTGAATTTCAAAGAATTGGAATCCCCTTAGTCATCCTCACATTTTTTAATCACTCCTTTATGTATGGATGAAATGGTTCATTCATATTTTTTATGTATTGATAGATTTATCCCTTGTAGGTAGTATAATTACCTTTGTGATGGCTTCTACATTTATTGAAATAAAGGCATGTAGACAAAGGTGTATTTTAACATTCTTATAACAAATGAATAGGGTTTGGATTGACTTTTTATTTGGTCCAAAAACTATAATTCACACTAATCTATTTGTGTTCGAGCCTCTGATTGGATTTTATTATATGAGTACACCATGTGAAAGTTTAATTTTTTTAATTGTAAAATCAATTACAAAATATATGCATTAGTGATGTAAAAATAATTATAAAGTTATCAAAAAAATAACTAGTTATGGGGGCATCTCCCTAGCATATCAATGCATATTAAATGATAGTAAAATATAAAAATGGCCCCCAAGAAGGTAGCCCATCAAGCAGGAAAAAAACATAGAATAGAGAACCATCACAAAACCACCACCTAGAAGGTGGCACGATATTTTTAAGCATCAGGTGCTCTCTAAATAATAGTACATTCCATCTCATAGTCCTCATCTGAGTCCAAGCTATCATTTCCCTCTAAATATTTCTTTTTCACTTCAATTCCCATCTGAATATGTCCTATAGCCAACTATGGGGGATATCTATCAACTTTGTTTAGTAATGATTTCATGTTGTTTGATCTAACATACTCCATAAATTTATCCTCCTTTGTATTATCTCCCTTGTCTATGATTTTTTGTAGTTTACCTACAAATACATTCACATTATCTTCAATCAATTTATAGATATACTTCTTCTCATTATCATATTATACTATGGGGGTGGAGTTTGGGGGAGAGGAAGTTATCAAGTCATTCTTGTCAAAGGAACACAAATTAAGATCTAAGTCAAGAGGGGCCAAAGAATCCTTAGATTATTTAATAATTCAACTGTTAATATTATATTTATGAACATACCTTACCATATTATCATTTGCCATATGCTAGCTATTCACCCCATTTCTATCTGAGTCTGAAAAGCTCACCCAATCTTGCACAAGATTATCAGCTTGGCTAAAGTATGAATATTTAATATAGTCCCACTCATGCTTAATTATTTTCACTTCAGTAGTCGACTCATGATAAAATGCCCAATCCAAGTGTAGACTTAGCTTGGGGTATCTACTAGAGTTAATCAAATAATTAGAAGTGATTTTGAGCATTCCAATTCTTAGGAACTACTCTAGCTATTCTTGTGGAACTTTTGGCTAAAGTAATATGTATAAAGAAATAAGATGAAGGATGACTTCCATAGAGAAGTTAGTAAGCACCCTAGCATTATGTTGAAATACATATAAGTTCCTTTGCTTCCATAAAAAGCATAAGATCTCAGTTGAAAATATAAACCAAAATTTATGAAAGAAAAGATGTACTTTAACTTTAGCACAAATATATCCAAAAAAAATATTCAATGAACCAATGTCACAGTCAAAGACCACATTCCAACACTTAAGATAGTTTTTCCATAGGTTAGGTGCATAAGGAAATGAGTATAAGATATGTTTAATAGTTTCAATCTCACTACAAAAGGAACAAAAAGGTTGGGAAAAACCAATTTTACATAAAACAGACCCAAAAGTCTACTTATTATACATCAACAACCACCAAAAACATGTTTTTTAGGTTCAAGACAAGAGGCCCAAACAACATCAAATATAAAAGACCAAGCACATAGAGGATCATAAATAGACCAAATGCAGTTAAGGGTAAGGTTGGGGACTTTGGAAAAAGAGACCTTGTTGTATAATATTTTAGTGAAAAACTCAAATAGAGTGGGGCCCTTTATCCACTTAACATTATCCTAAAACTCTCCCTCCTCATCCATAAAGGAAATATTATTATTCCCCTATAATGATTTTAAAGAAGAGTGAAGGTTTTGCATTGGGTAGAAAGAATTTGAAATTTGACTCTAATTTTTTACCAAGATACCTAACCAAAATGTGAAAAAATATCAAGAAAATCCCTCAATCCTTTAATGAACCATTCAAAGGTAGAACATCCCTTGGTGAGAGCAAGTGGACTTCTATTGATAGATAGGTTCTACTAGATGGACTTGTAACCTTGATAGCATGAATCAAACTAGCTAAAAATGTGTTTTACTATGATAAAAGGTTTAACAACATCCCAAGGTGACCAAATGGATACAAAAATGGGTGAACCAGTCACTTTGATAAAAAAAAGGACCAATGAGTAGATATGATATATTCAATCCTTTCCAAAGTGTTTTTCCTTTAATAAAACCCTTCAAAATTTTATTCCTAACCAATATTTTTTAGGGTTCACCCCCTTTGAATGATCTAATTATCCATTTCATAGCCAAGGTTATACCCTATATCCTTAGATCTTTTAGACCCAATTCCCCAATATTTGTTGGCTTCAAGCATAATTTCCAAGAGACTGCATGTCTTTTCTTCCCTCATTTTCCATTAGACCACAAAAATTATCTTCTAATTTTTTGAAGCATATTAATCTAATAATTGTTAAAGATCTAACAAGAGGAATAGTAAATACTATATAAGGAGAGAACCTTTTGATAGAATTGAATCCATCTAGGTAAGGAAAGTAAGAATCCCTACCATTTTTCAATTTTCTTATTGACTTTGTCAAAAATACACTCCCACATGAGCTTAAATTAAGGGGTAAGTGTGAAGGATATACCTAGATATTTGACCATTTCATTCAGACCTTTCCATATCCAACCAAACTTTGAGATCTAGTCAGGAGGGAAATCCTTCCATCCTAGAATATATGATTTATGCATGGCCACTTGGACCTAGAAGTAGAGCAATACATATCTAGTCTTTTATAAACTTGATTCAAGTTATTTTACTCTAGTTTGACAAACATATTAGTGTCATCGGTAAATAAGACATCATAATTTACTAGAGAGATGCCTCTGACTGGAAGTTCAATATCAAAAAAACTAAGAATATAGTGTAAGGCTTCAACTGCCAACACAAAAATTGATGGGTGATCCTTAAACTTAAGAAATATTATGCTTACATAATTTAATTTTGATTTACAAATATCATTTTATGAAATAATAAAAAAATGACTTATAATCATGAATTTAACAAAATCATTCACAACATTCAACAATAATTTGATAACAAAGTTTGACATGAAGGCCTACATATCCAGGTCCAATATCTATTGATAAATTAGGAAAAACATTTAAAAATTAATTACAAATGTTTCCATAATGAAAAATGAACAACTAAATTTTTTTTTTTGTGAAAAAATAAGAGAAGTCCCTTTTTAGACTTTCTCTGAATTTTGCTTTGAACTCCTTTTGAACAAGTTTCTTTATGCCTTTTAACCTTTAACACTGGATGCCAATCTTGTTCTAATTTCCTTAAAATACAAGTATTATCACTTTATATAGTGCTTCATCCCATGGGTATGGTGGTGGGAATGTTAATCTTTTACCAAAATTGGCAGGGTTTGAAACCCATGCCGTGGGCATTTGTTATTATCCCATATTGCTCACAAAACATCATGGAAAGTCTTGAAGTAGACTTATACCTTCGTGGTAGATTGGTATTTAGGCCAATTTTTATGCTTTCCCATCCACGTGCATGTGGCATGTATATCCTTTGGTTGAATCATAACATATTGTCCCACATTTAGTAGTGGGGATGACCACATAGGGTTTAAAAGCCACAAAACTCGTGGTAGAACATGCCAAGTAATTGGCATTAGCTTGCATCTCATGGTATTTGTGGAGTTTTATGGGTTTCACATGGAGTATTTTGAGGGTATGTGGTTGGAACTTTAATGTTTGGATATGGAGTATGGGGTCACATGGTAGATATGTGGTGAGGTGGATATGTTACGTGGAAAAAAATGGTTATTTGGTTTGTTTGGAACATTTAAGAAATAAAATTGGACAATGGAAAATAATTTGGTGGTAAGACACATGGTGGATTGAGGACCCAACACATGGTACAATCTCACCACTCCACTTTTTGACCTCTCACCATGCCACTTGTCGATCACTCGTTGTGCCACTTGTTGACGTCCAACTAGATGTTCATTCAAACCCCAAATTTTTTTATTAATTTTCAAAGATCACCTATCAAATATAAATTATTTAAGCCCACTATTTTTCCACATGAAATGACTATCATGTGTCACGTTCTTACTGTTCCATACTTTTCTACGCCATCCTGTTGACCAAGTTTGACCACAACTTTGACTAGTCATATCTTTTGCATACAAACTCTATTTTACAAATCATAAAATGCATCAGAAAGCTCATGATGATCTCTTTACCATTTAAATAATATAATATCATTATATAATGGTTATTTTTTTGTATTTTGACCAACTTTGACATGATTTGACCAGTTGACTAAAAATTTGACTAGTTATACAAGGAACATATGAGCTCCATTTTTTGTGTTCTACATACCATTAGAAAGGTATTAAAGAGATATATGCAATGGTGTAGGTTTTTATGTGATTCAATTACTTTTTTTTGAGTTGACATTTAGATCAAAGGGGAAAGAGGACATCCTTGTCTAAAGGAGCATTAAAGTTTTAGGGATTTAATCAATTCCTTATTCACTTCAATGATAGTTGAAGAATATTTGAATAAGAAATTAATCATTCTAAAAAACTTATCTTGAAAACCAAAGTCTATTATAACTCTCTCAATGAAGGCTAATTCAAGTCTATCGTATGTTTTTTCAAATTCAAGTAGAATCCTACCAACATCTTGATTAGAATCTCATTCTCAGTACATCCCTTCCCAACTCATAATCAAATTTTCAAAAATGTATCTTCCTTCAAAAAATCTAGTTTGAGTCTTAGAAACAATATAGGGTAGTAGAGAGGAGAGTATCTTTACCAAAATCTTTGCCATGATCTTGTAGGAGGCATTAAAGAGGGTAATTGGTCTCCAATTTGTTATCGAAGAGAGGTCACCATCCTTGGGGATAAGCTTAATTGATACTATGTTGATGTCCTAGCCCATGGTAACAACATAAATCACTTCTTTAAAGACCTCCAGGAAAATTTTAGCTAGCCACTCCTTATTGGCTTTATAAAATTTAGAAAGAAAGCCATCCATTCTAGGTGCTTTATCATTTTTGAGCAAGTCTATGGTTGTTTTAATTTCATCCAGCATGATATCTTCATCAAGGGAGATCACTTGAAAGCATGACACCTTTTTTGGAATGAAACCATCATAGACTACCCTATTTTTTTCAATGAGATCATTAGAGCCATTAGAAAGAAATAAACTAGAGTAAAACTCATAGAAAACTTATTTTATACTATAAGGGTCCTACACAATCTGGCCTTGAACCTTGATGTCATTAATTTTTCTTCGTTGGTGATTAAATTTAAAGAATCAAAATAAAAACTTAGATCCTTTATCACCTAATTTAATCTAGGTTAGTCCTTAGCGAATATGCACCCCCAAGCTAGGTAATTCTAAAATTTATTGATTTGATGCTTCAAGAGATAAATCTCATCAAGTAGTTTATCATTATTCAAGTTATGTTGGAGAGAGCATTCAGCATATATTGATTTTTCTTAAATGACCATAGTAGTCTTTCTACATATTTTAGCCTTTATCTACCCATAGGTTCGAGCAAAGTTTTTGGAGAATTCCATGAAAGAATTTTACTAATCAATTCTAGAGCTAGAACTATAGGTGAATTTCCCAATGTTTCAAGAAGATTGAAGACCATCCATATACACTTGATCAAAAATATGAGATACATTGAACTCATAAAGTCCTTTGAAATATGAGGTAGTTTTGTTCTCCTTAAGGTTC
This sequence comes from Torreya grandis, assembly GCA_037957365.1. NCBI lineage: Eukaryota > Viridiplantae > Streptophyta > Pinopsida > Cupressales > Taxaceae > Torreya > Torreya grandis. Next base: position 932,053 of record JARHVA010001732.1, read on the forward strand.
AAAGAGAAGTTCATTTCAATGGGGTGGTGGTTAGAAATTATGTAGGGAAAAATAGTCACCACATTACCATCCATATTAGGGGTCATAGAAAATGAATCCCTATTCAGATATAACCTATCAAATCAAGATTATTGACTTTTATTATTGCTCTGATTGTTTCACCAAGTAAACCAGATTCTTTTACTTTGATTTTTACCTTTTTGAAGTGGATCAAATATTATGTTCATTCTCTTAAATTTGGAATAAAATAAGAGTTTATTTCCTTTCCAAGCCTAATGATCACCTCCAATTTTATCCTATATTTATTCCACCATGTTAAAGTCTCCTCTAAAGATCTAGGGGAAATTTTTCAATTTATTATTAATCCAATTCCATAGATCATATCTTTCTCTATAATCATTTGGAGCATAAATGTTACACAGTCCAAAACACTTGTTTTGGATTAACAGGTTACAAATAACTATATTATACGGAGACATACCTATTTAAATTAGATACTAAGAGGGGGAGTGAATAAGTCAAAAATAATTCACATAAAATTACAAAACCATTCCATCATATATCAACTTGATCTAGCAACATAAACATGAAATTACATACATCTAAAGCATGAATCAAGAGCATACATCACATGAACACTTAATCTATATGGGAAACCCTCATGGGGGATAAATACCTATAAAACCTATAAGATGGACTATATTAATATAATAAAAATATCCAATTTATACCAAATATAATTGATCAAGGAACTACCATCCTTATTTAGTGAGACTACAATCCCACAAGGTGCTACAACACCTATCTAGCTAAGCAACAATAACAACTAGACCTTTAGCAAGTTTCACCTTGAAAGGATGTTACAACCCCATAGATTTTGATAAAACACAAAAAAATATAATAATATCTCCACATATGATCTGATTCATTCTACACTTGATTATTTATTTCTCTTGCTTGCACTTATTCACCTTTCAATATCTCTCAAACAGCCTCTAGGGCTTACTCACTCAACTAGCCTCTTCTAGGCTCATTAGGTCTAATAACTTATGAATTCACCTTCATCAACCTGATGAGATAAGAATGTATTATCTTCTTCACTCTTTTATTTTCCTCAATGACCTATACCTTTTCTTTCAAATTTTATCTCCTTCATTTGGCTCCACACACTCATAACTAACACAAATAGGCCAATTAGGCCTTGTACTTATACCACTCCTTTTGGTATAACACATATTAGTCATCCAATATGCTTAACACACTTGTATTAAAATTTTAATATGTATTCACACATGTTATATGCATGAGACACATGCGTCATAGGTCAACCATTACCTCATTATTCTAAATCCTTCATTAGGCCTAATGAGACCTAAAACAATTAGGCCTACTCACCCACAACTTATAACTTGGACTCCTTGGTCCACCTTAACCCTATAAAAATGACTAAAACACATAATTTTTTTTACCAATATAAATTTTCTCACTCTAAAAAGGGTCCATGCCACCTAGAACACCATCTCACACCTTGAACCTAGCAATTAGGGCTCCTCGCTCTTTAGACAACATACACATAAAAGATAATCATAGACTTCCAAAGTATATTTTCAATTTTATCACATTATAATATGAAAATATAATATTTATGAAACCTATAAAACACCTCCATGTTCTTTAGACACTCAAACATAGGCCAATAAGCTTCAAGAATGTCTCTGCTAAAAGACCACTCAGAGCTCCCAGTGCACCCAAAAAACTATCTTGAAAAATAGAGATAGAAATATGTCTTATCACATAAAAAAATATCACCCAACCACTAAAAAATATGATTCAATACTTCAACATCCTAATTATTTTCTTTGGAAACAATAACATAAGGCAAAGCACCTCTGAACCACACCTACAATAGGACCACTCAAACTGGTCAAACACAGTCAAAGTTCAGTTAAGAAATCTTGACTCTTTACATAAAATTGAGAAATTTAATGAAATATAATACTAATTAATTGTTCCTCTGAGGTATATATAATTTACAATATTTATTCTTCTTTTTCTATCAACATTCATTGGTCTTATAGACCAATTCCTTAGACTACTCTCACATTGTACATATACAGCTAGACAAGTCCTCTTGGATTTCTCATCTCAACACCTCAAATAGTATATATAGATTAAAAAAATATTTATTAGATTAATTATGTTTAAAAAAACATAAATATATTCATTATATGTAATAAATATTATCAAGGAACCTCAAACACTTCACTTCCCTTAGCATGCCTGTAGCAGTCATCTTGAGTCAAAACATAGTCATGGTGAACATGAATCCTAACACCTTTAGAGTCACTTCCTTAACATAAAAATTTATTAATGATATCCTTAAACAAAATTATATAAAAATAAAACACTAAACCATATATTTATAGTGGTAAATATGAAACATATGGATCAACTACTGGAATATACACCTTCATAATTTTCACTCACATAGATTGATCAACTTGATATCACTTTATTACTAATGTAAGGGATCCACCATCACTTGAAAATAAATTTAAAATAAGTAATAGGTCTTAAAAAAAAACCAAATCCATTGGAATCATCCCTAAACACCTAGAACCCATCCCTAAATAGATTCTCACTCTAGCTAATCTTTTGTCACTATTTTCACTATTTGTAGATTTAGTGACTAGCCAAATTTTATGCTCAAAATTATTGAAAAATAATGTTAAAATTGAAAAACCAATTCCATATATATCAATAATATTTCTTGACCTTAACCCTCCAATAGTTTGCATGTGTTGACTCAATCAACTCTACTTGTACCACTATAAACTTTAGAAACAAGCTTCTTTCTATACCTTCTACTCACTACCCTAACATAAAAATACCACCTAGATGTCCCTATAATATTCCTATACTCCTTAAAATATTTAAAATTATTCAAAAAATACATTATGGTCCATATCCAACAATCTTTCTCCAATCAGGTCACTATAAGGGTTTATAAGAGGGTTTTGACTAGTTTACATTCTTAACAAATGTTCATAAAGATTTGTCCCTCGATCCACTATAAAATACTTGTAAATACTTATTGGGTTAATTTTACACCTCTCCCAAAAGTCTCAAGTCACCATTGAAACTCTACACGTGCCAATAAGCATTAGAACTTTCTTCTCAAATTAGGAAACCTTCAATCTACATGTACAAGTGTCCTTCTAACGTACTATCTTGTTTTATCTTCATCCTTAGGACCTAAAACTTGGTCAAAACCTTTTTCCAACCTTTTCATACCTAAATACATGCTTAAAATATCTATTACTTCTTTAAATCTCACTTTGACCCACTAATTGAACCTTATTAGGTCACTATACACATTAGATCTAGGACTGCAAGTCAAACCTTAAACAAGAAACCACCTTGAAACCACTTCAAAATCTAAAACCACCTTAGGAAAAATTTATAAACCTTCATTCCATACTCCTTAGCTTCCCTCCATGTTCTCCCTTGTCTTACCTACTCACCTTGTCTTACCTACTCAACACACTAGGCTACTAAGCCTATGCCACCAATTAAGGCTATAAAGCCTATGCCAATCACACTTTGTCTTCTCTCCTTGAGTTTTATCACTATTAAACATGATAGAAACAACATAAAAAACCTAAAAAAATTCTTACCTTAGCTCATATGCATCCAAACCTACTTTATAAGCCTTCATGCTCAACCTCATCACCATCATAACATCACCACTTTGTCATTACCTTTTGACATCAATGCATATGATATCATCCTTTGACATCAATGATAATATAACTCCAAAAATATCCCTCTTTGTCATTAATGGAAACCTCTTCTTATCATTCTCCCCTTTTTACTAATAGTGATAAAGTGGACATATGCTCCTCTTAAGATTACCTACATAGTCCTATGATCTTAAGACCTGTCCTCTTGTAAAGTTCCTCCTTAGTCCATGAATGAAGAATCAAATAATTGTCAAAACTCATGACTTATTTTGATCAAGTCATCATATCAACCTCAATGAATTATCAACTATAGTAGACATCTCCACATATCAATCAAGATTGAATCATCTTCACAAATGCTCTTCCTCACATCATGCATAGTTCTACCAAGAAATTCAAAATAATAGAGTTAGATCCCCCTATTGGAAATATTTTCATTGATGTCAAAGGTCTAGCATTATTATGATAAAGGCCCCATTGCATTTAATGTTGTTTATCTTGGCTAATGTGAGTTAATATTTATTTAATATTAACAAATATATTTTTTCTTGCATATGAAACAAAAGAAGGGCCCATGGAGAAGTCAAAGAGCCATGGGGTAAAGACAAAAGAAGGATGGGATGCATTTTCCCATGAAGAGTCATCTTGGGGAATTCCAAGAGTCACCAAGTGAAGACAAAAGAGTAAGGGCACAATTTCTCATGAAGGGACACTTTGAGGAATACAAAAAGTCACCAAGATAAGGACAAAAGTGGGAAGGACGTTTTTGGTCATGAAGGGTCACCACATGAATTTTCAAAGGCTTGAATATGAAGGGTCATCCAATTTTGGCACCATTTTCCATGAGGATTGAAGGGTCACAAAGGGGGAAGGACAAAGGTCATTTAGAAATCTATAAATAAAGGCTTGAGAATCCATTTGTAATATGGAAGATAGAGGTTGATGTGATATTGTATTATCTAGCTTAGAAGAGAAATTGTGAGAGTTGAATATGATTTTTATTTTTTATATCTAGCTTAGAAGAGCAAAGGTGAGAGAGAGGAAAGAGATGTTGTATTGATCTATCATTTACTGAGATAGCAACATTGAGAGATAGGTGTGTGGTATACACAAAGGGGTTGGTGCTCATGTGGGTTGGTGCTCACAAAATATTGCTAGGTTGGTGCTTGACAAAGGGGTTGGTGCTCATGTGGGTTGGTGCTCATGAATTGTTGTTGGGTTGGTGCTCAGCAAAGGGGTTGGTGCTCATGTGGGTTGGTGCTCACAAATTGTTGCTAGGTTGGTGCTCGAAAAAGGGTTTGGTGCTCCTGTGGGTTGGTGCTCATGAATAGTAGCTAGTTTGTTGCTCAACAAAGGGGTATGGTGCTCCTGCAAGCTTGGCTTGCGAATATTATTTGGGTTTGTGCTCATTCATATACTTGAGATTTTTCTCTATGGTTTTTACCACATTGGGTTTCCACATTATATCTGGTGTCTCTCTTTATCTTGTGTGGTGTTTATTGTTTGAGTTTTATTGCATATCTTGAATGTTTGATTAAGTGGAATTTGGTTAAAGGAAAGTTTTATAAGATATATGATGTACTGATTCACCCCCCCTCTCAGTATATCCTGTGCTTAACACCCCCTAACTCTATGCTCTATCTAGAAAGAGTCATATTCAACAATTTTCTTTTAGGTCTGTAATTAAATATTCAAGTACTACACACATACAATTAATATCATTATTGAAACATAAATAGATCTCATGGAGACCTAGTCAATTTGGATCCACTCTTTCTTGCTTAGATCTTATGCCTTCAAGTATATTTCTTTCCAAAATCTTTAATCCATTAAGGCTCCTACCTCTACAAAATACCCTCTCAAATAACACACAGTCAATACTAGGTTTTCAAGACCTCATACACTATAGCAGACCTCTAAAATCCCTCTTGTAAGTATGACATGTTTCAAAATATAGCAAGAATCTTACTAGATCATCTTCTTATAGATCAACTCATCTTCATGATCAAGCAACTCTACCAATACCAATCTTCAATATTTGATATATAAACTTAGAGTCCTACTTATGATGACTCAAAGCTTGTCATCCTCAAACTATTAAACCATTTAAAAAATTATTATATGCCAACATGTTCCTTCAAGACCTTATGAGGTCATTTTGATATCAAGGAAATAAGACATCTTCTTAAAACAACATTCAAAGGCACAACTATAATCTTCCTCATTTAGATCACTAGCATCTAGAAATGCTACAAAAAAACATCATCTATAAAATATTTTGAGTTCCTTCATGTATTAAACCATATGGAAACTAATCTTCTTATGCTTATATGAGATCAATAATACATCACATAACATACCTTTAAGATCACTTTATGATAATCTCCTTCAAGTTGTAGGAAGCATGATAAGCTACAGAAATGATCACCTACAAAACTTTTATGAACATCTTCAGGGATATTGTAACATGATGACATAATTATTAGATCACCTCTCATCTTTAGAATAAATGAACATCTCTATACCAAAATGTCGTTGGTCTTAAGAGACCAATCTTCAACTTTCATATCTTTGTCTTCTAAGGCACCATTTGAGCTCATACAAATTCATCATGAGAATGTATAAAACTGAATTAAAAATTTCACAAACATCTACCCAATGATCATTGAGTATCACAGGTCATTACAAGGCCAATTATATCAAGAACAACCACCTTAGGGTTTGTAAAATATCAAACCCTCAATTCACTATCTTTCATCTTTTGAGCTAGATCTTCATTTTAAGAAATAAATTGATCATGTAGAGAGAATATATAGGTGATATAATGCATAAATAATATCTTAAACCATCTTTACCAATTACCTTTATCTTATGAGATCACCAAAAAATTTACCTTGTCACACTAGTTTTCCAAGGACATGAACCTTCAAGCCCAATCAATCTTTAAGTTAACTTTCTTTCATAAGAACACATATTCAGATTAGCTAAAAAGCATAAGAATGTTCTTAATGGAGATATAAACATCATCCAATAGTTATAACATCAAAATAATATCATTAGTCATTTTCTAATCCTCTTTTCCTCAAATTGGGTTCATCATTTCAAATATAGACTACAAGCTTTGACTTTGACCCATATTTTTATTACAACTATACAAATGTCCAAACTTTCTAATCACCTTAGACATCATATACACTGAGTCCTCTTAAAATTTTCTTCTTACCTCACCTTCATATTACTTTGTCTATGACTTTTACAAGTTATTCTTTGCAAACTAGTATTCTTCACATATTTGAATTTTCAAATCCCAATGGTCATATTTTCATACAAAATTGGCTAAGTATGAAAACCAAGAAATATGTCTGGAAGGCCAACTTTAAACTAAAATAAATTTTGATAGGATTCATATCAAGACCTGAAATTTGAAAAATATTAGCTAGACACAAACTTGATCAAATCCATATGACCATTTTCTTATGACACTTTCACATGTGCAAATGTTGATGTCATTAATCTTCTTACTTGGGACTATTTGTCAAGGAGACAAGTCAAACTAGATCTTCAAAATATTTCTATAAATAATTTATTTAACTTCCATAAGTTCCCTAAGCACTCTTAACACCTTATATTACTTTTTATATCATCTTTCATGACCTCCAAGACTTGTACTACTATCATACACTCACAAAACATCCTCTTGACTTCTTTGTCTATGAAAATAAGACATCAACACTCAATGATTTCATGTGACATTTAAAAATATTCCATTGGATCTTGTCAACTCAAAGGATAAAAATGAAAATATTCTCATATGTTTTATACTTAATGAATATTTAGATAGCCTTAGTTAGATCTCATACTCCAGACTACTAATAAAACCATTTCCTATATTTCTTATTTCATGTTAGTTGATCAAGAGACCAATTTCAATAAGTTCTATTATTAAACTTAGGTTTTGTCTTAGATTTAGCTTATAAAAATTAATTCTTATTTTATTTTTTTAGTGAAATCATATAGAACTCTATGTAGACTTCAACTCTGATCTTCACAAACTTATCCATCTTTGAAAACAAGATGAATATTATCTTCAACATACCTCAAGCTACTTTAGGATCACCTATAGGTTATTAAGCCTCCTCCAAAGGTGTGTTTATGATACTAATTATTGAAATTAGATACTAAGAGGGGGGTGTGAATTAGTAAACAAAAATTCACATTTAATTCCAAAATGATTCCATCATACATCAACTTGATCTAGCAACATAAACATGAAATTACATACATCCAAAGTATGAATCAAGATCATACATCACATGAACACATCATCTATGTGTGAAGCCCTCCTAAGGGATAAAACCCACTAAACCCTATAAGATGGAATAAATTCTTATAATAAAAATATCCAATTTAGACTAGATTCAATTGATCAAGGAACTACCATCCATATTTAGTGAGACTACAATTCCAGAAGGTGATATAACACCTGTCTAACTGAGCAACAACAACAACTAGACCTTTAACAAGTTTCACCTTGAAAGAAGGATATAAACCCATAGATGTTGAAAAAACACAACAACATATAACAATGTATCCACATATTATCTTATGTCTTCTACACCTAATGATGGACTTCTCTTACTTTCACTTCTTTTTCACGCTTCAATCTCTCTCAAATAGCCTCTAGGGCTTACTCTCTCAACTAGCCTCTTCAAGGTTCATTAGGTCTAATGACCTATGAATTCACCTTCATCACATTAATAAAATAAGAATGTATGATATTCTTCACTCTTTTTTTTTTGTTAATTACCTATACCTTTTATTTCAAATTTGATCTCCTTTGCTTTGCTCCACACACTCACAACTAGCACAAATAGGCCAATTAGGCCTTGTACTTATACCACTCCTTTTGGTCTAACCCATCTTCATCCAATAATATTCTTTAGAAACTTTTATTAAAATTAAAATAAGTTTCTATAAATTTTACATGGGTGAGACACATGCTTCATATGTCATTCAATACCTCATTAGCCCAAATCCTTCATTAGGCCTTAGTGAGACCTAAAGCAATTAGGCCTCCTCTCCCACACATTATAACTTGGAATCCTTGGTCCACCTTAATCATATAAAAATTATTAAAACACATAAAAAATATTACCAATATACCCTTTCTCACTCCAAAAAAATTCCATGCCACTTGGAACACCATCTCACACCTTGAACCTAGTAATTAGGTCTCCTCACTCTTTAGACAACATACACATAAAACACAGTCATAGAATTATAAATTATATTTTAAATTTTATAACATTATAATATGAAAAAATAATATGTATGGAACATAAAAAACCTATAAAACACCTCCATGTGATTAAGACACTCCAACATAGGCCAATAACCTTTAAGAACATCTCTGTTAAAAGACCACTCACAACGACCAATGCACCCAAAAAATTGTCTTGACAAACAAAGATAGAAATATGTATTATCACATAAAAAAGATCACCCAAAAACTAAAAAATATGATTAAATACTTCATAATACTAATTATTTTCTTTTTAAACAATAATACAAGGTAAATCACCTTTGAACCACACCTACAACATGACCACTTAAATTGGTCAAACACAATCAAAGTTCAATCAAGTACTCTTGACTCTTTACATCAACCTAAGTAATTTAATGACATATAATAGTAATAAATGGTTCATATGAGGTATATATATCAACATAAAATATTTATTATTATTTTTATATCAACATTCATCAGTCTTATAGACCAATTCCTCATACTACTCTCACATTGTACATATATAGCTAGACAAGTCCTCTTAGCTTCCTCATCTCAACACCTAAAATAGTTTATATATATTAAAAAAGATTTATTATATTAATTAGTTATAAAAACACATAAATATATTCATTATATGTAAGAAATATTATCAAGGAAACTCAAACACTTTAGTTCCCTCAACATTCTTGTAGCAGACATCTTGACTCAAAACATAGTCATGGTGAACATGACTCCTAACACCTTTAGAGTCACTTCCTTGAACTAAAAATGTATTAATTATATCCTTAAATAAACTTTTATAAAATTAAATAACTAAACCATAGATTTATAGTGTCAAATATGAAACATATGGATCAACTACTGGAACATACACCTTTATAATTTTTACTCATACAGACTGATCAATTTGAGAGCACTTTATTTCTTATGTAAGTGCACCACCATCAATTGAAAATAAATTTAACATAAGTAATAGGTATTAAAAAAATACCCCAATCAATTTTAATCATACCTAAACACTTATAACCCATCCCTAAATAGATTCTCACTCTGACTAGCATTTTGTCACTGTTTTCATTATTTGTAGATTTAACAACTAGCCAAATTTTATGCTCAAAATGATTAACACAAAAGATGAAACTTGCCAAAAAAATTCCATATATATCAATAATAATTCTTGACCTTAAATATCCAATATTTTTCATGTCTTGACTTGGTCAACTCCACCTATACCACTAAAAACTTCAGAAACAACCTTCTTTTTATACCTTCTACTCATTTCCTTGACACACCATTGACACATAGAGGTTAATATAAGAGTATTATACTCCTAAAAATATTTAAAAATTTAATATAAAAATATATTCTATTCCATATCCAACAATCTTTCTCTAATTGGGTCACTATAAGGGTTTCTAGGAAGGTTTTGGCTAGTTTACATTCTTAATGAATGTTCATAAATATATGTCCCTAAATCCACTATAAAATACATGGAAATACTTATTATTTAAATTTTACACCTCTCCCAAAAGGCTCAGATCAACATGAAAATTCTACACGTGCTAATTAGCATTATAACTTTCTTCTCAAACTAGGAAACCTTCAATTTGCATGTACAAGTGTCCTTACAATGTAATATATTGATTTCTCTTCATCCTTAAGACCTAAAAATTGGTAAAAACATTTGAAAAACCTTTTCATACCTCCATCCATGATTACAAGATCTATGTAACTTTTAAATCTCACTTTGGCTTACCAATTGGACCTCACTAGGTCACTATGTAAACTAAGTCTAAGACTACAATTCAAACCTTAAACAAGTAACCACCTTAAAAACAATTAAAAATATCTCACCACATTAATAAAAAGTCATAAACCTTCATTCCATACTCCTAAAATTCCCTCCATGTTCTCCCTAGTCTCAACCTATTCAACACACTAGGCCTATCAAGCCTATGCCACTAAGCAAAGCTACCAAGCCTATTCCAATCACACTTTGTCTTCTCTCCTTGAATTTTATCACTATTAAACATGTTAGACACAACATTAAAAACCTCAAAAAATGTTTACCTTAGTTTATATGCATCCAAACCTACCTTGCACACCTTCATGCTCAACCTCATCACCATCATGACATCACCACTTTATCATTACCTTTTGACATCAATGCATATGATATCATCATTTGAAATTAATGATATCATACCTCTAACATTACCATGGTCAATAATACATCCCTTTAGGTTAGGGTTAACCAAGATAGAATCCCATCCTTTACCTCTTTTGATTATTATTAGAGAACTAAGGTATGTTTAGCCAAATGAAATTAAGGACTAAGGATAGATATGAACCCATAGCCTTAACTTATTGAAGACATAAAAATTCCAACTTATCTCTTGAGTGCCTAAATTATCTCATAATGGGTTTTATATCAGGGGATTGCAAGCCCCTAACATTCTAACTTACAATCTGCATAAATTAGGGGAGTAAGGGGTTAATTGGATTGACCATGGGGCTTACCCCCACTATTATACCATCTCTTGAATTAGTCCATAACTTTGTTATTCTTAGCACTATTCTTGAAAGTAGTGTCATGTCCATCAAGAGGGGTGTCTTTAGCTTTTTTATTCTCTTTAACCAGATAGTGATCCATAAGGGTGGAGCTTGACCCTATTTTTAGTCATTTTTCACCCCTTTTAAACATCTGATTTTCAACTACATTTGGGTCCTTAAGGGACAAAGTATCACTCACTAATATATCCATCTCATACTTGAATTTATATAGTCCTTTCTCTAGAGAAATGACCATAGGGTAAGAATCACTTCCATTTTTGATAAGACTAGATGAGGGAAAGTTGTTAGGGTTAGAATTATAACCAATAAGAGATTTAGATAACAAAACCACATATTCCTTAGAGGGATATCTAGACAAGTTTTTATGTTCAATAAAATCATCATCTAAGTTATCTGGCATATAACTAATCACATCTATTACATAATTCAAACTATCAATAGAAAGTGGTGGGGAGCTAGGCAACTGAGGAGTGATCTGAGGATTAGTTTGTCCAAGTTCATTCATAGCCTCTAAGGAAATTTATCCCAAATCCTCCTTAGGGGAAATTATATTTTAATGGTTCACTATTATACATAAGGTTTTGAAAGGCCTATAAATCATCTAACATAGAATCACTTTTTTGATCACCTTGCTCTTTTTGTTTTCTATGAATATTTTATTTATTAACCAATATTGGGTATTTTTTCCTGAGGTGTCCATATTTTTTTTTAAAAAATTGGTGTTTAATAAACCCAACCCTTTAAGAGCACAGGTATGGGAAATCCATTTTATTTTGAGTTTAATGGATTCTAAAAACAAATTTAGGGGTTCTAAGGAGATCAAAACCCTATCATTCATATGGGATAGTGACCTCATAATATCCTCAATTATTAGAACTTCCTCAATGGGTTTCAATGACTATGGTATAAATTTATAAATTTGGATAGGCATGCTTTCAATTTCTACCTATATGGGTGTAGTTATAAAAACAAGGTCATTATAGTCCATATCTAGGCTCCAAGGGTCTACCTTAAAAATAGATTGACCAACATTCTATAAGGATTTACTAATATCTCTTCCCTACATATTATAATTTTAAAAAAATCATACAAACCCCTTTCTATATCATTTTTTAGAAGATAATGTACAAACCCAATTTCTTACCCCAAATATAGTTGAGCCAGTTATCAAAGAAGTTTTTAGAGGGGAGAGAATTCTTGTTTTAAAAAAAAATCTTAGCATTTTTTAACCTGATTTATTCTTGTTGAAGATAATTTTCCATGGAATCATTTAGAATAATAGTTAGAGACTAAAAAATGCTAGGTAAATTATTAATGTATCCTTCATCATGCTCTTGATCTCTATGCTTTCATTCACAAACACAGCTTACCAAAAATTATGCTCCTTCTGAATGTTTTTTCACTTCTTCTTACTAAAAGACTTCATTGAATAGTTTTTTTGGTAGAATAAACACTCCTTATTCAACTTGAGATGGGAAAGATATACCATCCTTATGATTTCACACTTATCAGTCCTCATAGAACCAATTGGCTCATTAAGGCCACCATTTTCACCCTTCTCTGCACATTTGAGGCCATCAATTTTGATGGTTTCCATATACAACTGCAATGAATTCATACCCCTTTAAAATTTTCAAAGGCTATGGGATGAGGATGCAGGCAGTGGATGTGGATTCTGGTATGAACAAAACACCAAAAGACACCAAATAGAATTAAATGAAAAACAAGACCCAAAATCAAATAACATAAAACTAATAAATAAAATTAAAGCATGCTAAAAAGATGTTTTAATTAATTGACCACCATGGGCACCAAGAAGAGAAAAATAAGAGGCATAAAGGAAGAAAAGGTAACCAAGGCAATCAGTCAAGAAAAATCTTGAAGCACCATTAATTGAGAATGACTCTTCGTCTCCCTATTTCAGAGATTCAAGCTTCTCCAAAATCTCAAATTTGATATTTTTATAATATAAGTTTTTTAATGGATTTCAATTTTAGCATTGTACTCATTAAATAATTAATTTTATTTTCCTTAGTTAAATTTATTCTCAAGGTTTTTAGGTCTAATATCATTTTTTTCTTTATTTAATCTTAAATTTTATTTATTTAATTTTATCTTAGGTTGTTTTTATTTGATGATCTCATATTATATTTCTTTAAATATTGGTTTATAAAGACATTGAATTTAGTAATAATGCTTGGTGGTGTCATTTATAACTTAACTTAATCCTCCATGACTCTAATTTTCCATTTTCTCACATCTTCATCCTACATGTCCAACATTTCCAAGTTTATCTCAATCACCTATAGGAAATCACATAATCTATGTCAAACTAGTTATTTATTTTACTCAGACATCTCCAAATCTTTAAATTTGGTGTTCTTATGTCTTGGATAATAACATCATAATTAAAAAATTCTATCTAATGATATCACCTAAGAGTGATGGTTATGTTCATCACCAAGTGATGATCATATTTAAAATTAAAATCATTCATATGGGTCAATGTATATATTTCACAAATCGATGTCATTAAAAAGTACCCAAAGAGTCTCATATAAATAAAAATAATGTATATTCCTATTGCTTATCTAGAAAACACTTATCAAGCATACTCAAAAACTTTAAAATTTAAGAGTACTACCCTATATTTCCCAATTTACAAATCAATCACCAAGATTAGGACTTAGCCAAGTTTGAAGCACTCAATATCCAAGCCAAATTTTCCAATTGTTAGTTGTATCCATTGAACATGAATTATTTCATGCATTCACCTAATGGGGAGAACTACATATAGTTTTAATTCCCTCTTCAAAGTATTTTATATGTAGGTAGCACTCAACCTTTTAATGGGGAGTAATTAGGGTCAATTTAACTAGAAGTTATACCCCTTTTATAGTCTTAAGTGTATAATTACAAGTGGACCTAGGGTTTTGAGTGAAGGACACAAATTTATAGGGTTCATATGAACATTTATACCTCATGATCATATATATAAACATAAGATAATTATTCACATTGGACATTACCAAAATAGAAATGAAAATTTAAATAAGAAATTTTGAGGTTTAGAACATAATATCAGGTGACTATGATTGAGGTTGACATTACTCTCCAGAAACACATAAATAACTAGATCCTAATCTAAGTAACCTACAATATAGTATTATACCTTTCCTACTACTTGAATACTATATAAGTCCAACATAATATTGGGAACCTATAAGTATTATATCATTTATTTTAATCCAAAATAGGATAAAACATATTGGTGAACCTAAATGTTTTTCTAACATAGAAAAACCCTAGGTTTACCTTAGATTTTATTTTGTCATTCTAGGGTTTTATATTTTTATATATATTTTTTATTTTTAGTTCGAATATTTATTGTTCTATATAAAAGATAATTATTATTTTTCATATTTTGGCCTTAGTATTCTACATACTTGCATGATTTAATCACATGCCATCTAATAAATATAATTCCCTTGTCCCTCTAATGTGAAGTGCTAGATTAAGTGGTTTACATATTTATCATAATCAAATTCCTTTAGGTTTAGATAAAATTGTCAAAGTAAATGTAATGGATTTTCATTATTCTTCCTCTTTTTTTAATTCTACAATTGTCAATGAACATGAGCAAATGGATTATTATGTTGGCATTCCTAATGTAAAACATGATACTCAATATGATCATAAATACTAAGATTGAATTAATCTTAATGAACTTTGTTAGGACTTGTTCCAAAGTCTTAGCCATAGTTTAGGTTTGTTAGTAATTTTTATCATTAATACACCCCCTTAAATAAAATTAATTATATTTACTTAGTTTGATTTTATGCTTGTGTTAATAACAAAACTACCTTATGGGTTGAATTCCCATAGATAGTTGGTTATATAATTAGTTGGTTTTTATCAGTCATAAGGTGAAAACATATATATTAATGTTTAGTGTTTTAAAAGGGTTAATTACATAATGTCACCCTTTCCTATATACCTAATTTTAATATTAAAAAAATGTTTGTGGTCTACCTACTATAGACATAAAATTTACCATATGGTCAATTTTATTGCTCGATGAAATTTGAATACTATCAGTGGTATCAGATCATGGTAAAATATAGCATGGTGAGCTCAATTTAAATAAGATATGAAAGACTAATTCATGTGGTAATAAGGAAGGCTCAAGTAAAATCAAGTTTGTAGTGAATGAGTTTATTCAACATAAGGTATGCCCTTTATTAAACATTGGTGTCAAATTTGAAAAATTATTCAAATATTTAATTTTTCAAATACATTTTAATTCATATATCAAAGCTTGATATTGGATTATATATGAGTAAATATATTGATACAATTTTATTTTTGAAAAATCATCAAAATTATATTCATCCTTCATTTTGAATCCTGATCGTCCCTATTAAAGCCTTTAAAAGTTGCTTATTTAATTCAAAATCTTAAAAATCTACCCAAAAAGACCAAATCAGCCATTTATATGGCTTTTTTAGCTTGAAAATCAATATAAAAATGTGGTAGGCATCCAAAAAAAAATTTAATAAATTTTAAATAAATATATTGAATATTGCTCTTAATTCGAGTCTATATATGCCAAAAATATGATTTAAAACAACCTAGGAAGCTTTCAAAATCATTTTTATGAGTTGTACGACTTGGTTTTTCACCTATACAACCTCCATGGCATCATAAAAACTCCAAATATTATCTGTATGATGTAAATCCTCCTTTTTCAACCATGAAATATCTTAAAACCTAACTTGTATGGCATTGTATAGATTTGTATGACCCTGTATGATGTGGAAATTTTCACATATTTTTTTTGGAGTAGACATGGTGTCCTGGATGAGCATGGCTTTGGAATAAATTAGTAGATATAAAATTTCATTTATAATTTTTTATATAGTTTGATCAAATGTTAGGGTTTGGGGGGTCCACAAGTCAAAGAAAATTTTGTCTTATTTTAAAATTTTCATAAATAAAATAATATTTTTTACTTGGAAAAGTATTTTTTTAACTTCCATAGAGACCAAAATCAAGTTTAAATAAAAACTTCTCTCTATGTGTCTTTTAAAGGTCCAGAGAGTAATTGTAAAGGCTTATTTTTTATAAACCCTTGGAAGATAGAGGTCTAGAGTTCAAATATTCCTTTTGGTTAAAGTTTGTATTTGGTCTATATTGTTTTTGGAGGAATGTTCCATTTTTTGAATATTTTTTATAATTGAATGCATGTTTTGCATATTGAAAAGGGAAAAAATAGTGTAAAAGAGTGAGAAATAATGGGTGTAAAAGGAATATCTATGTGTTTATTTGGTGAAATAATGGTGTAATTGGTGAAATAAGGGTGTATTTTTTGTTTTATTGGTGAGGTTAAGTGCAAAACCCATCAAAATTATTTCCTTTTCTCTACATGGAGGTTAAGTGAAAAACCCCATAGAAGCATTGTTTTGTGCCAAGTGTTATTATGAGTGTGTTTCTTTTTCATTTTCTACATCTAATTTCATTTTAAAATGTTAAATATTTAAAAATTGATTTTAGATAGTGATCATTTAATGATTTACAATGACACTGATTGGAAATATTTAATAGAAACATAATTAGTTTTCAATGAATTAATGGATGTTGTGAAGGATGAAAATCATGTGTTGCTTATAGAATAAGATAAACTTGATATTTTCAATATGAATAATTATAAAGCCTTATATTTAATCATGTGTTTTTTCACTATAGATACTTATATTCATATTGAAAACCCTCCCCATAGTTGCACTACATTGAGGACTTTATTTGATTTATATGATAAAAATCTCAAACATAAGAAGATAGATATACATATGTAGTTGTTTAATTCATCAATAGAGGAAGATGGGTATATATGAGAGTACATGTCTAAGTTAAATAACATTGTTATTAAATATACTAAACATGGGTTTGGTAAACTTGATGATGATCTCATTATAATTATTACATTAAAGGATTACCTATGTCCTAAAGAAACTATGGAAATACTTCATGTCTCTACCAAGATCATAGGAATAAATTTTAATAAAATTTCTATGTTGATTATTCAACATGACATTTATCTACCTAAGAAATCCAAGAAAACCAATAAATCCCATGTTAGAGTCCAAGCATTATTCTTCTTCTTCTGATCAACACAACTGAGGGCAAACTTATAGTGAGGGTAGAGGTTATAGGGAAAGAAGATTTCAAAACAAAGGTATAGGATTTAATTATAAAAAATATTATAATAAAAAATATATCCATTCTCATTCAAATGAGATGAATGATAGAGGATGTGTTCACAAATCATTTATAGGTAGAGTATGAGACAGATAAGAAATTCAATGTCATAGATTTGGAAAATTTAGTCACATTGCTTCTCAGTGTAGGATTCCTTTTGAAAAAATTTAGAATCTAAAAAATTTGACTAAGTATAACTCTTATTAATATTTAGACCATGAATATGATGAATCAAGAAATGTTACTCATGAATCTACATTCACTAATTTAGTGAACATTACTTATATATAATATGAGGCTAGAGATGAATTCATAGATGTTTAGTTTTTAGATATAAGTAAAACCAAACACATGAAATTTAGGTAAGAATTATTTTATAAATTAAAATAATAATCTCTCACTCTAGTATCCTTGATAAATAATTTTACGCATACTCAACAATGAATTGGATCTATTTGTGTTCTTCCTAGTGATTATATCATATACTTGGATAATGTCTTTATATTCCCACATTGTAAGAAAATATTATTTCTTTGATAATTATTCTTAAGAGATAAAAATTTTCTTGAAAATGGGCTCATTTATATTAAATCAGTCAAATAAGGATACAAAATAATTTATATATGTTATAGGATGGGAAATTGGTTTGTTTGCATTATAAAGTACTTCCTCCTACAATAGAACTAGAAATAGTTGTTGATACATGTGTTTTAACTTGGATTTTAACCCTTTGAGAAGATTTAAGATCTATTATAATCCAAGTGGTACAATGGAAACACCTCTAGTCTTGTGTGTAGCCTAAGGATGAAGTGAATCTCTAGATAGGGATATCTCCCTTGATATACCACTTTGGATCATAACTACACTTAACTTTAGGGGGTAAAAATGTAGATAGATAATTGAAATAAAACTATTATAAGTGATGTGATACACCAAATAAAATTATGACTTCCAACCAATAGCATGTTACACATGAGAACAAAGACAAACTAAAAATACACTTCTTCAATCTATGTCTTCTCACATCAATGTTGCATCATGAAGTTATGGATGAATGCCTTAGGCTAGGAGGACTAGACAAGAGTCCTATTAGGTCACTAATTAATATAATAAATCACTCAAACCTTGAAATATCCTAGAAAACTTCACATTCCCTATAAGAAGAGGCTAAAAATAGGTGAAAGAATGAAACATGTTAAGGAATCCATAGTTTTCACTAATCAAGATTCAGCATCTAATTATACACTCTATTAAAAATAATTAAATAGGTAAAAATTAGTATTTTTATTGATAAAATTATATGAATTTGATTATGTCTTCACCATACTTATGTGGATCATAAATTACAATGGCCAAAATGGCTAGCTCTTATAGAACTTGAGAGAGAGAGAGAGAGAGAGAGAGAGAGAGAGAGAGAGAGAGAGAGAGAGAGAGAGAGAGAGAGAGAGAGAGAGAGAGAGAGAGAGAAGTCCAAGGGTCACAAGGACACTTGTAAATAAGATAAAATAATTTAATTGTGCATTATAATATTATATGGGATGAATCATACAAAGATAATAAGTACAAATTTCAATCCAAGTCATAAACCTCATGAAAAGTGGCATGAAAACTCCTTGCCTAGATTAGAAAAACTGCCTTCATGATTGACCCTATTTTAATTCCTCAACTAATTAGGACTAGGTATAATGATTTTTATGAATTTAAAGTACATAATACATGAATATCCATTTATTATTTTTAGGTTTGGTCATCTGGAATCACCTAGAAAAGAGCTATCATCATCTACAGTCCAAAAAATTCCTCTTTCATACACCCTACACGCTTGTCTTCAAATTTGGATTTAGTTACTCATTAAAATATATTTATTGAACTTAATGACACCTTTAAATATCCTCCATGACCTTATAATCATCTGATACACCTTAATTTTATCTCACTTGAAGTTTTACACCCTTCTCACTAGCTTGTCCAATATGCTAGTTTTGACTGGCTGATATGAAGCACCTAGTTTGGATACTTATGAGTTTTTACTTGGAAAAAATGACCATATATAGTTATAAAAAGTTTAAATATTCCATTCAAACTTTATTTCATCCTCAGACTCTTCTTGTATCCTACATAACACAAAAAATGTTCGAAAATATCATGTTTCTCACCAAATCCATACAAGTTCATATAGCTAAAAAGCATGGGATGGATCTTGAGTGAGTCATATATAATTTAAAATAGGTTTCATATCCAAAATATTTCATTATAATTAATCTCTAGCTTCATTTATCTATACTAGTCCTTGCAAGGGGTTTGGAGGGTTTTTGAGTAGTTTTCACTCTTAAGGTTAGTTCATAAAGATCTAACATCCAACCTAAATAAAAAATAAAAAATAAAAAATAAAAAATCATATTTAAATACATTTTATAACATACCTTAACTCCTATGGATCCCATTCAAATCCTTCAAAAATATATGAGCACTTTAACCTCTCCTATCAAGCTTATCCTTCACTTTCCTGTAGATCTGAGTTGATCTAGGGTCTTATAATGGCTTCCTTTGGTTTTATTTGAAATATAAAATATTTAAAACATATTATTTTACCCCATTATAATTTATCAATATTTTTTAACTCATATCAAATACTAAAGTTGAAAATGACTCCCTCATCTAGCACTAGGTCTCAACCTTGCCTTTAGGCCTGACTACAATTCCAAGGGTTTAGAGCATCTTGATGAGTTTATTTGAATTTAAATAGTAAAAACACCTCTAAAATTATCCCATATACATGTAACAACCAATTTTATATCTAAATTATGGATTTAATTAATATTGGCCCCTTGTTTGGACTCTAGTCCAAAACCTGCCTAATAGGCCTACTTGCAAACCTTGAGGGTCCAGGACACTTTATTTGGTTTCATCATATTTTTATTTTTTTCCATTATTATAATAGGTTCCCCTTATCCTTCCATACCTTTTATAAATTTTCATAAGCTCTTTAATGGTCACTTTGATACCTTTTCTCAAAACTACCAAGGTTTGGTATAAGGGGAAGTACCCCTTATCTAAGATAAAATAAGGGGTACTTCCCCTATTATTATAAAAAAAAAAAATTGTATGGGATAATTAAAGTTTTAAATGTGATATGAAAAAAATTTCAACCCCTATTATATCCATTTTACCTTCAAACTCCCTCCAAAACTAAAATAGACTGTGTGAAAGTTGATTGTGTAAGGGTTTCATCAAAAAAATTATATGCTACTTGTTTGAAGACCATGTAGGTATAGATTTGATAGATATCCATGTAAAATGTCTATTTTAATTGTGTATTTCATGATATATTTTCTCCCATATTCATTTTTATCTTCATCAATCATACTCCCTTATGCATACCCTCAGTCAAGACTGTATTACCTTGCTTGACTATGTTTAGCTTCTAGAGGGGACACCTGTAGGTTATTTTTTCATGAAAAAAGATTGATATAATGTTTAAAAATTCCTTTATATTTACTTGGAGTAAATTTTACACCTTTTATATTTATTCCTCATCATTTTTAACCCTAATCTTGCTCATTTCCTAGCTTAGACTAAGTGTCACTTCCTTGACTAAGTTTTGTGTTTTAGATTGATGCCTGTAGGTACTCATGTATGGTTAGACCTTAAATAAAATGTAATAATCCTCCTTATATTGTATATACACCATTACATAATTTATAATTCTCTTTTGTTTACTTTCCCTACTCAAAACCAAAACCTTTCTCTTTCACTGCCTAAGACAGTCCACATAGTGACTGTAGGTTGTCATTTCTTCATAAGGAGTTTATATAGGCTTCCTTTGCTTTGATAAAAGCTTATGAAGATCATCATGGATATGGATAAGGTGAATATATGTTTAATTCATTATTTTATTCTCTAATTATCCCTCAAAATTTACCTTAACTCATAAATGAGTCATCCACTATTCTGACTGAGACACCTACCTTAACTGACCCCTGTAGATGAATGTGGCTCCAACTGAGCTTTGATCATGATGTAGGGAGACATATTTTTAATCATATAAAGTCACATAGTATTAATATATACATAAATTTAGTTTTTATTCTCTAAAAAAACATTAAAACCTCCTAACTATCCCACTATCCTTTTGTTTTGCTATAGGTGGACCCTTTTTAGTAGCTTGTACAGAATGAGGTTGGTCTAAGAGGCAAAAACACAATGTATATCCTCTTGATGATCATTTAGTTCATGGATACCATATTCACTCCTTATAAATATTAAACTTTATTTTATGGTCAAATTTTTAAATTCTTGGATGGAGAGCCACCTTAGGCTATAAACTATAGATGCCACCATCTATTCACAATGATTTTGAGGACATTTTTAAGCTCCTCAACACCATCCTTCACACATTATTTGCCCCTCAAAATTTTCATATCTATTTTATATACTAGAGGAAATATGTTCCACATATTTATATGATTTTTAACACTCTATAATCTTGTATTAATGTACCTACAAAAACCTCTTAGACCTATATTTTGCCAATTTAGGGACTAGAGGCTTGAAACTCAGTCTTGTCCCTAGAGCATGTTGTCAACCTCCATGTTTCCAATTTAACAACTAAAAAATGGGATATAATGAGTATTTATTCACATTTTAACCTGAATTATAGTTTATAAATTTTAATTAACACCTCAAAAATGCTATTTGAATTCTCTACCAAGTCACATGTAAGTGCAACTTGAAAGGTATGCAGGCAAACTGTGTAGGAGTGTTCACAATGAGTATTGTTTAGCCTTAAATTAGTTTCAAGTTTATTCCAATACTTTTAAGTGGATTATTAATACATATAAATGGATTCAAAAATTTTGTTCCAATTTTTCTACATGGTTTCCTTCCTCCAAGTACCTGTGGATGAACATTTTCATGGTAAACTGTGTAGGTGAATATGTATGACTATCATATTCTCTTCTTCTTGAAAAGTGAAGGTATATAAATGATGTACCTATTATGATAATTTTTTACACATATTTATACTCCCATTTGAATTCCATGAATCATGTTAAACATACTCCATACATGTCATTCCTTATGACTGCAAGTGGAAATGAGCAAAGAGTTGGCTATGAGCCTAGCAAGACTAACAAATTGATCCAAAAATGATGTTATGAGAATATACATGAGGAGAGGATGATAAACATGAAATTAATATATTTAAATACACCATATCATTTTCACATGGAATCCCCTTTATGGAATTCAACCTTCTGCAAGTGGAAAATTGATTGAGACTACGCATGGTGTTACCTTCCTACAAAGTGAGTTATTTGTACTATAAAATCAACTCTAAATATGAAAAAAATAATGGATAACATGATAAAATTTATTAAAAATCATTTTATACCAATATTATTAAGTGGATTGTACATATATTCTCAAACCAAGGCAAAAATTGTAGGGTAGATAGATTAGTAGGCAGATTTAAAAGGTCAACTTCATGAGGATGGTTCATGAATCAAAAGCCACAATTTTTTAAAATTATTATATGTAAATTAATTTCTCTAAGTGTACAAAAACCTCCCAAAATAATTTTCCTTGAAACTTCCTAAGCTATCCATACCAAGCAAAAACTTGAAGGTCACTTTTACTTGCCAAGAAAAGTGAAAAGGGGGTAGAACGGTTTTGAATAATAAATGGAACTTCCAGATAAAAACAAAAATGTAACTAAGATTATATAATTTTAAGATAAATTTTTTGATATTTTCCCACATAGCACACTTCCCAACGAGTCGTATAGTGCTAAAATATCCTTTTTTCCTAAGAAAACTCCCCTTTTAACTGAAGAACCTACCAATTTTTAGTTATTTCAGTTACTTAAGACCTATAAGGAACATGGGATTTTAATTCACATTTTTTAACCTTCAAACTTCCTAATAAATCTGTACAACTCATTAAATGCACTTTGTTGACCCCTAAAATGACTCAAAATGACATGTTGGCTAATGAAATAAGTGAACAAGGCTAATATATCATTAAATAAAATAAAACTACCTATTATATACCTTATAAATAAATATTAAACCTCCTAAAACCCTTAAAATTCAATTTTTTTACTATGGGTGCCCCAATTTGACCTAAAAGTAAAATTTGGTCAACAACAGGTATAGGTACAATGTCTACACAATGTTTGTGGCATCTATGTTATGGGTGTTTGAATGTTTAATCTTTGGTGAAATTATAATGATATGTAATGGTGAATGGTTTTAACATGTTTCTCAAAGATAGTATTCTTTGTGAATCATGTGTTTTAGGGAAAAAATAGGGAAATTTTTCCTAAGAATTCTATCTGGTGAGTTAATAGATGTTTGTAATTAGTTCATAGTGATGTTTGTGATATGAAAAAATAATCCATTTGAGGGTGAAGGTATTTTGTGTTATTTATAAATGATTTTTCTAGGATTTCTTGGATTTTTTTAATAAAAAAATTAGAGGTTTTCACTAATTTTGTTGAATGGTTACACTTAGTTGAAAAAGAAATAGGTTCACACTTAGATACTCTTCATTTAGATAATGGTGGTAAGTATACTTAAAGTTAATTTTTGGATTATTATTGATAAAATAGAATCCAATCACAATACACTAATGATTATGCTACACAAAATAATGGATTTTCTCAATGAATGAACATAATTTTAGATGGCACAACTCAAGCTATGTTTCACTATAAATAGTTTGATGATAATTTGTGGGTAGAAACCATTGGTACTACAGTGTATTTGAGAAACAAATCCTCTAAAATTTCACTTTTAGGTAAAATTCCATATGAGGATTGGCATGGGTTTAAACCAAAAGTTAAACACCTAAAAAAATTTGGATGTTTTTTCTTTACTTTAGTTCCTTCTGAACACAAAAATTTGTTGGAACCTTAAAGTAAAAAATGCATATTTCTTTGGTATTCCAAAAACAAAATGGGGTATCTTTTACTTTCACAGGATACAAGAAAATTCATAATGAACATGGATGTGATATTTGATTAATTTGTTAATATGAACACTACAGATATTGACTCACAATTTGATAGGTTAGAGAGTGAGATTCAAAAATGTGCTAAGGGATTAAATAATGAAGTTGAATGTAATAGGTTATGGCATGATATAAGTATACATTCCATTGATTCTAGTTCTTTTAGTATTTCACAAAATAATGACTTAAAAAATGTTGAAAATTCTTAAAGTCCTCCAAATGGTGCACATGAATAAAATTTTGATATTCTTGATCTTAAAAATTTAGACAAGTATCCAAAATGGGATCAAATTACTTTTTATGACTTGAAAGGAGATGAATTTGGTATAACATGTCCTAATATTTCTCATAAATAGGTAAATTATGAAATTTTTATTACTAATTCTTCCACTAATCCATCCACTTTTCAGGAAGCTTCTACTGAGTAGGTTTGGCAAAATACAATCAAAAATTAGAATGATGCCATTCTCAACAATAATATTTGGGTTTTGGTTGATCCTCCTCGACATTTTCAACCCATTATATGTCAATGGGTTTATAAGGTCAATTATAAATTAGATGGCTCTATTGATAAACATAAGGCAAGACTTATTACAAAAGTTTATGCATAATAAGAAGGCATTGATTATGAAGAAACATTTGCACCAACTACCAAATGGCACACTATTCATATGGATCTTACCTTAGTAGCATAAAATGGTTTTAAATTATATCAAATGGATGTCAAAAATGCTTTTTTGAATGTTGACTTATAGGAAGAATTTTATATGAAACAACCCCAATGTTTTGAGAAGGTAGGTGTAGAACACAAAGTATATAAATTAATCAAAGATATTTATGAGATCAAACAAGCACCCAGTGCTTGGTATGAAAAAATGGATTCATACTTGTAGAAAATTGGCTTTACACATAGTGAATCTAATGATACGCTCTATATTTGAGTGCAAGGAAATAAATTGGTAATTCTTTTTATTTATGTTGATGACTTATTTATCATAATAAATGATGAAAACCACAATAATTTTGTGAAGAAGGAACTAAAATATGGGTTTGAGATGACATATCTTGGACTTATTCACTATTTCCTTGGCATATAAGTTATTCAAAAAGATCAAAGTATTTTGATTTCACAAACTAAGTATATTTTTGATTTATTAAATAGGTTTGGCACGAATGATTAAAAACCTTCCCTCAATCGAATGGAAATTGACTTGAAATTATCTAAGAATCATGGTAGTTCCTTTTTTGATGGCACAAAATATCAATAGTTAGTGGTAGGTTTGATATACTTGATGACTACTAGGTTCGATATATCCTTTGTAGTTAGAATTTTGTCTAGTTCTATACATGAGCCTAGAGAAATTCAATGGCATGTAACAAAAAGAGTAATTTATTACCTTCAAGGAGTTGAAACATATAGCCTTGAGTACCACCACAATAAGAAATTCAAATTTGTTGGGTATTATTATGCATATTTTAGTAGATGTATGGATGATAGAGTGTCCACAATAGAATACACTATGAATATGGGTTCATCACCCATTGCATGGTGTTGTAAGAATCATGATACATGGAAAAGTCATTAGCATAATTAGAATAAATCATATCATTGGATACTTTGAGAAAAATTATTTATTTATAATGCATTCTTGAAGATCTTTATATTTTTTAGATTTCTCCTACATAGTTATACATTGATAATCAAAGTGTAATCAAGATGTCTAAAAATCTAGTATTTCATTCCAAAATAAAACATATGGATGTAAAATATCATTATCTATGAATTTTGGTATCAAATAAAGTATTTGATCTAATATATTTCCCAACTACTGATCAGGTAGTTGATATATTCACAAAACCCCTTGACAAAATTAAATTTGAAAAAATCTAGAAAAATGCTTGGCATGTGTCTGATTTAACAATTTTGGGAATATTGGAGTCCTATTCCTAATTTAGTTAAGGGTCTGATTTAATTAAACCAATAAATAATATGGAAATAATTAAGTTACTAATTTGTATAAATTAATTGTAATTTTAACCTTTCTATAAATAGCAATAAATGTGAAGAAAATAAGACTTATCTAGAAACTAATCAAGATAACTATTTTAGAGTCTAAAATTCACTATGTAGTACTTGGACAATGTTGCAAATCAGGGTCTAGCCTTCATTTTATGAAAGGAAAAGAGCACTAAAATAAGATGCCCTAGTGTCCAACACTATAGTCCTCTTCTACCACTATTGTCCAAGAGACCTAAGATTTATGGGTTTTATTCATTGTGTCTGTGTGAGCTGGCCTATGAAATTTTGACTACTGGATGTATACAAAACTCCTTGTAGATTTAATTTAGTCTTCAAACCTAGACTCCATTGTGCTTTGACAAAATTTGTGAAAGAGAGGGGGGTTAGTGTGTGTAATATGCACTAAACATTTATCCACATACCAATAATCCAAATGGGGATCAAGCCATATGTATTTCTCTCACTTGATGTGCTTTATGAAATAGTGTATATGAAGATGTAGAATGTTAAACTAGATGTGCATGAGGTGGCTAGGGACTAGTGTAAGGGTTTGAATAAGCTTGTAGTTGTATTGGTTGGATATATGCAGAGAATAGGGAAATATTCCTGAGTAGTCTTGCTTGTATTCTTCCTTGCTTTGTGATATTTTCTAACCCCTTATAAATTAACTTTGAATGGGATTTTATAGGGATCTATTGGTTGTGGGTCAAATTTATTTATATTAGGCTGACAAAAAGGAGGATAAGAACTAGAAGGAAATTATCATTGGAAGTAAAAATGCACTTGGATAGTACTGCCAAAAATGGACACCCTAAGGTCTGATGCTATAATCCAAGTTGGGTGTTATTGTCCTAAAGGAATAGGACTTAGGGGGATGGAATCATCACTATAAATTCTACTTTGAAGAGGTGGAATCTCTATCTGAAAGGTTACAGATGATTGGGAATCAGTGAGAAGGTGCCTGTGAGGGTCATGAGAGAAAACAAGAGTGACTTATGGGTTGGGTGTCATAAACCACACTCAAGTTACCAATTTTCACATTTTACATGACTATATTTTCCCCCCTTTATTCTAGGGAAGCAACAAAGTAAAATACTAGGATAAAGGAAAAATAGAAAGTGCACTTGAAATTACTTGCAAGGGTGAAGCTCATGAAACTATGTGATGTTACGTGTGCATAGAGAGAGCGTGTTGTGAAGTTTAAATTTTCAAGATAAAACAAAGAGTAGATCAATTCTTACTAG
The DNA here is from genome assembly GCA_037957365.1 of Torreya grandis. NCBI lineage: Eukaryota > Viridiplantae > Streptophyta > Pinopsida > Cupressales > Taxaceae > Torreya > Torreya grandis. Next base: position 960,193 of record JARHVA010001732.1, read on the forward strand.
ATACGTTATATATAAAATAAGAATGTACAAAGCTAGGTAATAGAGGGAGAGGGAGAGAAAGGAATGAATACACCTCACTAGGTATACAAACCAATATAAACCCTATTGTGGTACTGAGTGATGTTAGATGATGCTAAGTAATAATAGGTATGTTTTATACCAAGAGTAATATTGTAAAGAGAGCAAAGTGCTCAATTACCTAAGAGTGGCTCAAGAATGCAAAGTATAACACTTTAGCTCCATCATCACCCACTAACTAAATTTATGTGATCATGTGTGTCAAAATCAATGTTTGAACTATGTGTCCAATCCTTTTGAATAGGTGGCTCAAGAATACAAAGGCTAGCTAGTCTTTTGGCTCCATCATTACCCCATAAAGTAAAGTTATGAACTAATACTAATATAAAATGTGTTTCATATGAGATGGCTCCTAAAACCCATGAGTGATCTATAATTTAACTATGTGATTTGGATATCCAAATGTATGTTGGAAACTAGGCCACTCTTGGCCACTTCAAAAGGTGTAGATTAGGCTTGTATGAAGCCACTCCAAAATTGGGCACTAGGATTATATGAAAGCCATTATGAAATGATGGAGGCTAGGCTTGTATGAAATCAACTTTTAAATGATGCCAACCACTTGTAGATGAAATAAGGCATGCAACTACTAAGAATTCCTAGGTAATAAACTAAACTTGAAAAGAAAATAAGTCAAATGTGCCATTCACATTGCCCCCAATCACTGGTGTCTAAAACTTAGATTTTGATCTGGAAGTTATATCAATTATCAAATCTAAAACTAGAAGTGAGAGCCAACATGCTATGCATGATGCCCCCTATATCTAGATTCTTTAATAAATACTATACTAAGATTATTGAATCTAAATTGGTCTGTATGTGATAAATCTATAACTAAACCTAATTTTATATATATATATATATATTGGAAAATCTATTTTTTGTTGTTGTTTGGATAGGATCACCAAAAATGGACACCCTATTTTCTAGAACTATAGTCCAATCTTGGTGCTCTTTTATTGGGCTAATTTTGATGATTGTTCTATAATTTTCACTATCTATCTAGTTTATTTTGCTTGGTTTGAAGTCATTCTTCTATTCTGGGTGTTCTAAAAGTTTCTTTTTTGACCATTAAGAGCTTTGATATCTATGACAAAACCCTTATTTGTTGAACCCTCTTTTGAGGGTAGGAATGAAGACCTTGAAATGACTACCCTCAGAATAAATAGCCCTACAAGTGTGTTATGCTATAAATATACATGATATATCAATACTAATTAACAAAATATCTCAAGATATAGCATGGTTTATAATGAAATATTGTTAGATCAATAGGGGTATGCTTAGATATATATAATAATGTAATAGCATGTGCAATGTACTAAATTAAAATTGGAAGTTTGGTTAGTTGTTATTTTTCAAGGAGGCATGGATCATGATGTCCATCATGGCATCCAAAAAAGTAAGATAATGCATGATATGGATCATGGCATTGCAAAATATTGAAAATCAAATCAGCAACAAGCATACAAGGCAAGAAGAATGAAGTATACAAGAGTGGCCAAAGGGCCAAACAAATATGGGACATGGGTACATGTCACTCAAACTAGAAATCAAGCATATAAGGTATGTTCAAATGGTATATAGACATATAATTTAAATAATCAAGGTTAGCATGAAATTCACAATTACATAGAAGAGCATGAAAGTCACAATCACATAGAAGAGTACAAGCAAAGGACATTGGTAAATGTCCTAAGGCACACATAAGAATAGAAGAAAAGGACATTGGAAAATGTCTTAAGGCACATACAAGAGACAAATATGAACTAAGAAATTCAATCACATCTAGTTGTGTAAAGAAAAAAAGGAAGGCATGTAATATACTATAAAAATAATCTCATCTAACTAATCAAATCAAGAAGTGAAAGTATACAAGACATGGTAGTACAAGACTAGGTATATGATAATAAATACACAAGTGTTATATATTAGTGAGTATTGATAGAGTAATATATTTAAGCTAGTAAATAATATACATCAACATGATAACTAGAGTGTGTAGTGTAGGAATGACATAACCTGGATGGTGTATTCATGTAGAAGACTCCCCTAGTGGGTAGATATATTAATATGTGTCTTGAATGTAGAAGTAGGATGCCATCTCAATGGCTAGAGTGAAGCAATCAAGGATATGGATGTCACTACACACACTCAAAGAAAATCAAGTGAAGCATGGTATTGTAGATAAATCAACAAATAATAGCATAGAACAATAAATTTAAGTCTATCATGGTAGTATAAATGTAAAGCATGGAGAATGCATATAATTGAAATATTTTTGTGTTTTCGATATATGTGAATGTTTTTGTATTTTGAAATTTTAAACTATGTACAATTAGGTAAAAGGAAACTATGTATAAATAAGGTTGAGAAGAGATGATACTAACTGATGAGTCTCATGGGAGACTCCCTATCATGGTGTCTTGTATCAATGAGAGGGATCGTGTGTGATCATGAAGCACAATGGAAAGGCTGAGACTTTAACTCTAAAAGTTATGTATGTTGTAAATGATATAAAATATTTGAAGTATAAACCAACTATGGGGTCTCCTTGTAATTATGAGAAGTGGATGCAACTATAGGATTATTAGGAACCCATCTTATGGTATGATAAACTCTTTGAATATGTACTCTATGTGTAGAAGCATGAGACCTCAATGATACTACCCCAGGTGTGAACACTATATATGGAAGTTATCTAAAATTCTAAAACTATGTTTTCTCTAAAAGAGACCTCTATGGAAGTGTATTAACTCTCTATGATGGTGATGTAGGCCTCAACTATGTCTGAATCTAAACTAGAGGAAGAATTGAAACTAGTAGAGAAACTAAAATTAGTATCTAAACTAAAACTAGTGACTATACTATAGAAGATGGCTCTAAATTGGGGAGTGGTAACTCATATGGAACTCCACCTATTGTAACAACATAATTAGCATGAATTAATTTCACATATCTATGAAATATAGAAGGTACTACTCAAAGTTTTTGGATCCATGGTTGACCAAGTAATATATCAAAAACTCCTACACTAGGAACTATAGTAAATGGTATGGCCATATGTGTTGGACCAACCTATAGAAGAAGTACAATCTCACTCAATGAGCTCTATTCATGCCCACTAAATCCATTGATAACTATTTCTATCAAGGTGATATCCTACTCTGAATATCCCAAATGCTATAGTAATGTCATAGTGCACATGTTCACACTAGATCCATTGTCTATGAGAACATTATGAATAGGATGATTATGAATGTAAGCTTTGATAAAGAGTGCATGGTAATCTGAATCATCCTCAATGATCTCCTACTCTAAGAAAGAGATGGAAGGTCTAGCTGGAACTTTAAAATTGTATGCACAATCATGTTGCTTAAAGGATGTAACTCAACTAAAGGTGCCTTGTATGTATCTAGTGGGGGATGTGCATGATATGCATGGTGAACCCCTGATGTGTCCCTTGTCTCTTGTTTATAATTCTATGGAAAAGGATTTGATAAATTTTTCAAAGATTTATCCTATGTTTCCTTTACCTAAGGAGGCTCAACTAAAGTGCCAAGATAAATAACATTGCCATCTATCAAGTCATGTATCTTGTGTCTCAAACTCATGCATCTATTTGTTGTATGGCCTAGTTCCCTATGAAAACTCACAAAATGCATGTTGATCATATCCCTATGGAAGAGGCTTTATTGTATCAACTTTTTAAATAGGAGGGAGAGATATGATATTACATTCTAAAAGCTATTGTAAAACTCTGGCTAGAGAAACTAGTAGATTGGTAAAGGTTCATTGAGGAGGTGCTGATAAAACCACATGCTAAGGGGGATCAGAAGCTACATTGACTTTAGGTTGATTATAGATCTTCCTATCATTGACCTTGAATTTATATGGTACTTTTTTGTTACTCTTGTTTTTTTTTAATATACTAGTGTACTTGATTTTTCCTATTTAAATTAGTTTGACTTCCCTTTCCTTTAGTTTATGACACAATTTAGTGAAGGAAGAGAAACTTTTAAACATTATTAACTCATGTAAAGATGGTAAAAGACACTATTTGAAGAGATCTTGTAACTCTTGATCATTCATGGGGCTAGTCATCTTACCCAGGATAGTCATATATCAAAAAACATAATCTATGAGATCCTCATTTGATCTTTGTTTCTATTGTGCAACTTGGGTATAGGAAACCTTATCACCAATTTTAATGCTAAAATGAGCTATGAACATATCAGTTAAAGGATTAAATAAATTGACTGACTGATTCAGTAGACTATAGAACTATTGTAAATCATAATCTTTTAGGTTTCGTGGAAATAGTTTGGTTATTAGCTAGTCATTTGACACATAATCTAAGCATGCTACATGAAAAGATATCAAGTGTGTCTCTAGATCACCAATACCATCATATAGAGTGATCTTGGGTTAAACAAAACCTTATGGTAAGGGTTTCTAAGTAATATGATATACCAATGGTTATGAAGTAGAGAAAAATAATCTAAAGCATGTGTAGGTCTAGAAGCACCTTGCTCAAGATATAGCACCTTGGATTGAAGAGATTTTATCTCTTGCATAAGGGATACCACATCAGGAGACAAAGATGTAATAGCTATAGCTGGTGGTGGTGTATAGGAAGGTTGTGTTGTTATAGGGGGTTGTTGAAACATAGTTTCCCCTGTAGTGTCATGTAAAATTGGATGCTCTAAAGGAATGGAAGACTCAACTTGTTTGGCATTTTTTATTTCCATGAAATATTGTGAAATAAGATTATGATCTCAAGGTTGTTCCCTGAGTATTTATATAAAACTTTGTAGAATTAAATCTTTGTTAAGGATAACTTCATTATCACTAATAGGTATAAGTGAATCAATAATCTAATGTGGTGGGTCATGAACATCGATGTTTGTATCATCATTTTTATTCTCATATAGTTCATTATCAAAGTTATCCTTATGGAAATTTGTGTAATATGGATGTGTAGGATCTATAACATGAACCTGAGTTGGTTGTTTATCCATGGTATATGGTCAAGTTGAAGGAATCTACGTGAATTCAGGAGGGTTGCCACTAAGTCTTGCACTTCATCTTAAAGGAAGAGATGAAAGGAGCTTAGGTTGCATAAGGAAAATAACTTTAATAATGTAAAAATGGATTAAACAAATATAATCTAAACAAGGAATTGGAATATGCATAAAAAGGATACGAAACTCATAAACATGTAAGATGATACCTCAGGAAGCAAATAGGAGCTAGTACATGTAACTAGGGTTTTTAATGAAATTATTTTCAAACTTGCTAATAAATCTTAAAAATTTGATGAAATTTTTTTATTAAAATATGTAAGTAAAAAATTATTAAAAAATATAGGAAAAATATTGGGAAAATATAGGGGCCTAGTATGGGCAACTAGGGTTTGAAAGAAAATTATTTTAAAAATACTATGGAATTTTAAAATTTTTTGCTAATTTTTTATTTTATTATGTAAGTAAAAAATTAAAAAAAAAATATAGGAAAAATTAGTAGGAAACTTACCCTAGGGTTTCTAGGTTTTTTATATGTAAATAAAGTAAGTCGGGTTCACCAAATGATTTAACAATTTTAGGAATATTGGAGTCTTATTCCTAATTTAGTTAAGGATCTAATTTAATTAAACTAGTAAATAATATGGAAATAATTAATCTACTAATTTTTATAAATTAATTGTAATTTTAACATTTCTATAAATAATAATAAATGTGAATAAAATAAGACTTATCTAGAAATTGACTGAGACAGTTGTTGTAGGGTCTAAAATTCACTTTGCAGTACTAGGACAATGTCACAAATTAGGATCCAGCCTTCATTTTATGAAAGGATAGGAACACTAAACTAAGACACCCTAGGGTATGGCACTAAATTCCTCTTATGCTACTATTGTCCAAGAGACCTAAGCTTTCTAGGTTTTGTTCATTATGTATGTGTGAGACTGCCTATGAAATTTTAACTACTGGATGTTTGTAAAACTCATTATATAGCTAATTTAGTCTTCAAACCCTAGACTCCATTGTGAAAGATAGGGGGTTATTGTGTGTAATATTCACTAAATGTGTATCCACACCCCTTGTGTGGACACGTTGCTTATATACTAATATTTCAAAGAGGGATGGAGCCATATGTAGTTCTCCCACTTGATGTGCTTTATGCAATAGTGTATATGAAGATGTAAAATGTTAAATTATGTGTGTTTGAGGTGGCTAAGGACTGTTGTAAGGGTTTGAATAAGCTTGTAGTTGTATTGGTTGGCTTTATGTAGATAATATGGAAATATCCATGAGTAGTCTTGCTTTTATTCTTGCTTGATTTGTGATATTTTTCAACCCTTTCTAAATGAACTTTGAATGGGATTTTATAGGGATCTATTAGTCATGGGTATAATGTATTCATGTTAGGCCAATAATAAAGAGGATAAGAACTAAAAGGAAATGACCATTGGTGATAAAAATGCACTTGGATAGGAGCACTAGAAATGGACACCCTAGGGTCTAGAGATATAGTCTAAGTTCATCCCTATTGTCTTGAAGGAATGAGACCCAAGGGGATGGAATCATCATCGTAAATACTACCTAGAATAGGTGGAATCACTATCTAGAAGGCTATGGATGACTAGGAATCAGTGAAAAGGTGCTTATAAGGGTCATGAGAGCAATAAATAGGGACCTATGGGTTGGGTTTCACAAGACATACTAAAGTTACCAATTTTCACATTTATATGACTATAGTGTCCAAAGAACTAACTTTGGATCATGGGGGGTTTTTTAGGGCTTGTTCCAAAGTCTTAACTATAGTTCACATTTGCTATTAATAAATAAATTGTAACAAGGGCATACATATTTATTATAAATACACCCCCTTAAATAAACTAAATTATATTTACTTAGTTTAATTTTATGTTTTGTGTTAATAATAAGACTACCTTATGAGTTGAATTCTCGTAGATAGTTGGTTATATAGTTATTTGGTTTCTATCAGTCATAAGGTAAGAACCTATTTATTAATATTTGGTGTTATAAAAGTTTTAATGACATATTGGCACCTTTTCATATATACCTATTTTTAATATTAATACAATTCTTGTGGTCTACCTACTTAGACACAAGATTTACCCTATGGTGAATTTTATTGCTTGATGTGATTCAAATACTATCAAACTTAATGGGGTATATCTTAATGAATTTAAATCATTATCAAACTTTTGAAATATAATTCACCAAAATATTCAAGAATTGGATAAGGTTTTACAAAAAATCTTAACATCTAAAGATGAACATAAAGCTAAAGTGGTCACTTTGGTATAATAAGCATATGAGCCCTATACTATTATTAAAAAACCTTTTGGATGTACAATTTACACCATGTGTGTTCAAAAATCTATAATTTTTATTATTCCTATATTTACACCCTTGGTTACATATCTTTCCCCCCAAGATGTGGAGGAAAAACAAGGTTTATCTTAGATTACCATGCCTATTTATACACAACTAACCTATACTAGTCTTATATTGACTAAGTATGTTACATCATCAACCTATTCTACAAATAAATCTATTGGGTATATAGTTTTATCTCTATAGGCTAAAGTGTTGTCATTAGATCAAGGTTCATTTAGAGTTGTCCGTTCAAAAAATTCACATGCTTTGATTCATACTCCACTATCCCTAAATATTTCAGCCTACCATTTACCTATAGGGTTTTTAGCTCCTAAGCCTCTATTGTATGATGGTAAAGTTGATCCATAGAAACACTTACAATCCTTCCATGTAATATGCTTGGATTAATTAACTAATGAAAAAAATTTCACTAATGTATTTCCATGTAGTCTTATGGATTATGATTTATCATGTTTTTATGATCCACCATATCAATAAATAAATAAATTTAATCCATTGGTAGATAAATTCATAACACACTTTTCTATCAACATCAGTGTAAAAAAAAATCATATGCTCAAATTGTTAAACTTAAGTAAGGATCCAATGAACCATTTAGTTATTTTGTGCTGTGGTATAAGACCATGTTATCTAAGATGACCTATCTAATAGCTAGAAATGAGCTCAAATATATATTCTATAAAATTTTACTCTCACTACTCCATGGGTCTATTGTATTAAATAAATCAAGGTCCTTTGATGAGCTATGCCATATAGTTAGAGATCAATAAGTAAATCTCATAGATTTAAAAAAACTCAAGTACACACCTAATGCTACAACTTCAACTTATAAGTTTAAAAAAAAATCAAGAAAAAAAGTTAAATCAAATGATAACAAAAATGAATACAAAATAATAGTTAACACAATATCAAAACATACAAATCAACTTATTTTATCTACCTCCCAAATAGACAGTTTTCATGATTACCTCAACCTCCTCATGTGATATTATATAATTTATTTGAATTCATCCTCGTATCTCTTCCTCAAAAAAAATAGGTTGACATGATCTAACCATTACCTAAGAGTTATGACAATAATTCATATTGTGACTACCACTAATATTCTATATATTTTTTAAACCAATGTTATAAGCTAAGGAATAAAATACAAGATTCCATTGATTAAAATAATATTGAGATTAAGACACCCCCAAAGGATTAAATACCATAAATGGAAATGAAAATTTACAATTATTTTCCAATCCTCTTCTAAATAACAAGGCAATATAAACTAATGATAATTCTTAAGTGAATCATACCTACAATGCACACTTAAATACTTCTACATATGATCACCCCTTAGTCAATAATATTGATACATTGATACACATAATAATAACAAGAAATATAATTAAATTTTAAGATATTGATATTTTAGGTGTTGATTTAGATATTAATTCACTATTTGTATAAACTTATGTGGATTTTAAACCCATTAATAGTGTAATTATAAATAATGGTGCAAGTTAGAATGCTTGTACAATGACACTTTTATATTCTCTTGGATACACACAAGGATTTAACATAAATAAGCAAGATAGTTAAAGGATTTAACAAACAAAAAAATCCCTTTGAATAAAATATTTGATCTCTTAAGGTAGTCTATGCAATCATTGCTAATCCATTCCTAGTATTACCAAGTACATGAGTCTTCGATATGTTATTGGGATACGCTTGGATATAAAATATCCACATAATACCATATGTATTGAATAAATGTATCATGTATATACATAGAAAACATGTTGGTGATATTTTTAGGTATTCTATATGAGTAGACTATTTTTTCATATGCATTTTCTCCTCCACCCCCTACACCATAATTGGTCATTACACATATTCAACATGATTTTCCAAGTATATTTGTTACAACTATTCAATATCATTTTATAGATTCAATTACTACACATATTAAATAAAATATTTTATAGAAGCATTCAACCCCCATTTTAACTCATTATTAACCATTATTTATACATACTTATTAGGTTATTTATATGTAATATACACAAATGAGAGTAGTGTAACTTCCTATATTATTATTATTATTATTATTATTATTATTATTATTATTATTATTATTATTATTATTATTATAGTTCCCATTACATTGGAGGGTCATTCAAGACTCACGATGACTAGTGTTCACTGTACAATCTAAATTATAGTTAGTGACAGTTCAACATGTTTCATAGGAAATGAAAGTATTGGGTTATCTTATGATACAATAAATTTCATAAGATATGTATCATATTAAAGATACTCATCATACACAAGACACTTTGAGCGAAGGTGATGATTATTATGATACAACATGAGATCATTTTTTATATTCCAATTTAGATTTGCATCCAATTGTACGTCACACTATGTATTATCACAAGGTGGCCCTTCCCATGTTTGATACAATACCTTCCCATGACCATCCCATATATTGGTTTATTTTTATAATCTCCCTTTATTAAATATCTAAAAATTCAAAATTTTAAAAAATAATAAAAATACAAAAACATTCAACTATTAAAAAAATCAAGATCCAAACATGATATTATTGGTAGTTTACATCAATTACATGTGTTATCTATCACATGTTTCGTATATTACATATCTTTCCTATATAAAATTAATTTCATGGTATACATGAGTGGTATGTAGGGCATACATATATACATGATACATGGGTAAAAATATGCTAGACCATTCTTATACCTAGGGGCCATGCCAATGCTAAGGGCAACATCTTTAATAGGTTAAAATATTATAGTTTACATATTTAAATGACCTTTCCATTTACCATGTTGAGATACCTTGATTAATTACATATGAATTTATATTTATCATACTTTATACAATGTTACATGGCTATGTTACTTTACTATGTAGTGACATTTATCTACTTAGATAGTGTAAACTACATTACATATTCTGTGATTCTTTGATGTTATTTCCTTTTATAATAAGTTAATAATACTTGTGTATTATATGTATCCCCTTAGCCTTGTGTGTGAAAAATTTATTTTCCCTTGTTTATGTGTCCTTAAATTTATGTGTCTAACATTTATTGTCCATTGTATGTACCCCCTTGGCTTTATGTGTGACATTGAATGTTATTGTATGTAGTTTTATGGTGTGTTTTGTGGCCATGACATTATTTGTTAAAATTGTTGAGTTTCATGTCACGGTCCATATCATGAATCTCCCATTTTATGTGTTTTCATGATCCATATCATACACATTAATTATAATCTTATTTAATACATTTATTAGTGATGATTCCTAATTCATGCCAAATTGTTATATAAATCTTGACATTAAACTTATATTCCATTAATTAAATATGCTTCATATATGATTCAATAACATATTCTCCACATGTTGATATTATTATACATCTTTACATCTTTAAACATAATATGATATAGTTATCTCTTTATATTTTGAGATGAGTGACTTGTAGGCTACATCCCTCCCCATAAAAGTGGGGTATATTAGTTGTATTGTCATAAATACTTAATCCTTCATGATAACATAATAAAAAAGTTATCACATACTATATATATTATAGATATTTTAGAGTGGGTTAAATATTAGATTGGGACTATTTAAAACTAAAATAGAATCTACATTGGAGTTATCTAGATTGATTAAAAGTGTATATAGAAATGAAATGGCATAAGGGTGATAAATAAATCTATAGTAGGCAAATTAAATGCTAAAGTCAAATAAGCATATAGTGAATTTATTATGTTGAGATAGTCTAAATATGGAAATTAATTCTATGTTAGATATAAAAAATGACAAAGAAGGGAAGTACTTATCTTATTATGATGATAATATAGTTATAGATATGGAACATGTTAAATTTGGGTGAGAAAGAGATTCTAAAACAATCATTATATTATATTTCTGATACTTTTTGATCTTTGGATAGTAATGTTATCCTAAGATGGTTGTATCAACACTATTATTTGGGTTAGACATTAGTGTCTTGTACAAAATATTTATTAAAATAGGATGTGACCATTTGGATGTTTATGGGTTTTTCCTTGCCTTTGATCTGGTGCATTCAGATGTGGACTATCTTTACTTGTAAAATGAAAAAACCCTAGATTTTCATCTTTAATGTGACCTTGGGTAAAAATGGGTTAGTGGGCACATGGTGTTGATTTGAATTTAATGACCCCTTTATTAAAGTATGTTCCTACATAGCTAATATTGCAAATAGGGCCTCATACTGATGTAGTTCCCCCATACATGTTGGCTTGTGTGTGAATCATACAATGTGTGCAAATCAAGTATAACTGTGACCTAGCTTGTAACATGGCAAATCAGTATCTTGGGCTTCTAATTTAGTAATTTAGACTTGTATATTTGAATTCCCTATAACTAGTATGGAAATAGGAATAAATAGGAAAGATTTGTTTAATTAAATTTTTGATAGAGTGATTTTCATAAGTGCCTTGGTCTCTTTGGTAATTTTATAAGTGTTGTTAGCTAAGGAATGAATGATGGTTGATCATGTATTTATATCAATACATTTGGAGTAATAAATCACATTAAAACACTTAGGTTGACCATTAGGATATGTTTTTTATAAAAATTAATTGACTTTAGGGCATTGGACACTTGTGTCATGATAGACATTAACATTGACGCTACTATCTGACCTAGATACTAGTGTCTAAGGAGAAGGAGAATAGGTAAAGGTTCATAACTTGTAGAGATGGAAGATAAGTACATTTTAAGAATTATGGGAAAGATTAAAGACATGGGTTATCAACATAATACTAGTTAAAATAAGAGATATAAGACAAGGGGTACAAAGATAGAGCTGATGTAAGACTTCCAAAAGTGGAAAAGGTAGATAACTAAGAGGAAAAAACAAAGATTGAGTTTGAAAAGTGTATTAGATTAAGATTCTATATAATCACAAAATATCATCTACATTTTCCCCCTTTAATATAGAAATTAAATTACTAGTTTAAAGGAAAGTAATGCATACTTGAGTGTGTATGCATACCTTGTCTTTCTATGTGCCCAACTTGAATGTTTTACTAGAAACTCACCTACAACCAAGAGAATGTTACATTATAAAATTAGGGCATATAATTTGGGTTGAATTTTTTTAAATAGATTTAAATTGAAAGAGTAAGGTTCAGGATTACCCCTATGTGTCGATGTATCTACCTTACCTATTGGTAAGTTGTTTTGAAAAATATGTATCATTGTAAGGATGTAAATTTGATATTAGGATATATATATATATATATATATATATATATTAAGCATATATATCCAAGGAGATAAATAGAGAGATATGGGAAGGCCAATACCCCAAACTTTGAAGCAAAAGTGAGTTGCCACTAGCAGTTGAGATTAGCTAAATTGTGCAACCCAATGATACTTATAACCTAGTGAGGTTGTATGATAAATTCCAACCTAAAAACCTAGAAATATTTAGTGATTTGATTACCTAAACCATACCCAAAAGGTGAAATAAATTATGAATTATATTGGCTCAATAAATTCTATAAATGTTTGTGGGGTATTATTACAAAAAATGTCCATGATATGATAACAGTTTATAAAAGAGTTTTTTAATATAAAAATAAATTGGATTTTGAAATATTAGGAACATGTTGCATAAGATATGAACCTTAGATATGTCTCAAAATGAAACTGTGTATAATAATAGTACCAATGTATAAAATGTTTCCATAATTGTGAGTAGGAATCATATAATTGTGTGTTTTGTCCAATTTGGATAAGTATGTAAGTGTGGAGGACATGACTCCAAATCATTTCCCCACTATACATGGAGAAAATATAAAAAATGATACAAGTACCAATGTGGATGACATGTTTCCAAAACATTCCCCCATTGTAAACTAAATATGATAAATATTGAATAGGTGTGGATAACATTATTTCAAATCATGACTCCACTGAATCTGATAACTATGAACATGTGGAATCCATGCCCATATGACATGCCGCCATTAAATCTAAAAATTGATATAAATACCAATGTAGAGGACATGTTTTCAAAACATGGGCCTACTATAAATTGGAGATATTAAATATTAAATAAGTGTGGAGAACATGCTTCCAAAGTATGCCCCCATTGAATCTGAGAAATGATATAAGTACCATACTGAATGAGTGTGGATAACATGATTATAAAGTATGACTCATAATAATATGGAAAGTATGCCAAGTGTTGAGAACATGTATTTATGACATGGCCCCACTAATATGCCCCCCTCTGAGGTGAGAGAAAGATAGGAACATGTAGTTACCTCACCTTAAAAGGATAAAATTTTGTATAATCTGTTAATGTAATCATGTATCATATAGAATGGAAAACATTTAGGTAAAAGTATTATTGAAGCACATAGAACCAATGTGATCAAATGTAGGCCTAAGATGCATGATAAAGACAATGGTAATGTCTACATAGTAAAATTATAAGATCAACAAATAAATAAGCACACACACAAGAGAACTCAAAATCAAGTCAAAAGGAAATGGTCCAAGCAAACCGTAAATAAGGGGTATGTTCAAATGTTGTAAAATCAAATGGATATGACTTATTCAAATGTCTATAAAGGAAATAATGACATACTCAAATGTCCATACCACAAATAATGACATATGTAAATGTCAATGAAATAATATATAGGCATGGTGGCCACATGCAAAGGAGCATATTCAAATGATTGAAAAAATAAAACAAGACATTCAAGTGAATGCATAAATTAAAGCATAAGAAACCAACATAAACATGCCATAGTGACCTATGAATCTGATCTGTTAGGAAAATTATGTCAAGTGTATATCATATCAAGTACCCTATGTAAGATGTAATCATTGATAATAGGAATTTGTAATAATAGATGTAAGATAAAACATGGTAATGTAGAGTGATCATTGATTCATATAACATGTGTGTATCAAGATCAAATAAATGGATACCCCTAATGTCCATATGACATGAGTAGAGAGAAGGCCCAACATCCAAAATAGGAATATATCATGTATTTGTGTATGCATATATAACACTGAAGTAGATTTGTGGCACATATGTGTATGTAGTATTAATTAAGTATGACATCCATCAATATGGAAGTAACATATGGATTCCAAGGAGCCAATAAAACATGTAAGTGCGGAAATTATTTTTGGAATTTTTTATGTTTTTTTATAATTTTTGAATAGGAAAGATCATCTTATGATGTCATCCAATGGATGGCCATAGATGTCCCACATTATTAACATTACAACCTTAATGATTGGATAGGTTGAAATTGTACATGTTAGTGCCCAGAATTACACTGAAGCAATTGAGCCCTTGTCCAGTATGAATGCCTGAGTTTCTTGCTCAATTTTAATTTTAAGTTCTTTTGGTCTATCAAAAAGCCAAATGAGTTCATGTATAAGCATTTTTAAATCCTTATTCCAATTTCCATAGCTAAGACCTATTGATTTAAAATCAAATTTGGTGGGAGTAATTTAAGAGAGAACATTTTAAATATGCCAAGGACTTAGTTTTATTTTTATATTAAGGCTTGGTCGTGTTTATTAACATGACCAAACCTTAATATAAAAATTCATATTCAGTCCCCTTTTGTATCCCATAACTTGGTCCCTTTTATTTGTTTATTTACATAATCTAGCTAATAACCATGATCCATTTTATTTATTAGAATGGTTTGATTAATTTTTGGTCCCTTTATTATATGCTTAACATAAAAATCCTAGGTCCCCTTCATATTTATCAATGCCCCAAAACTATAGGATAAATCCTTTATCCTAAGTTTTTGTGTCCCAAGCTCAAACTTGGCACTTTTCTTTATCCAATTTGAGCTTGTTATGGCTAGGTTGGTGGATCATGATCAGATGGTATGCATCAATGTAGAGTTGATTAATCAAAAAATGTGAGAGTAGTTTTGAATCATCAAAATCTCCAAGAGACCTATGAGAGTGATAGGTGTCACCATCTCGATGGGTTACCTAATGATCCAATGACACATAGGGTTCAATGAAGTCAAAGGAACCTCTAGAAGAATGTGAAGAGGAACATGTTGATCTCTCAATGAAAGGAAGCAGTAGTGTGATAGTTATGCAAACTCCTATAATATTCATGTAAATGTCAAAATTAAGGTCAACTAGTATTCATCTGTAATTTAAATTTGATGGTCACATAGATGTCATTAACGATCACATGAACATCAAATTATGGGTACATAGATGTCAAATTTAAGCCATGATAATTATTCATTGGGGCTCAAATTTGATGGTCATATACATGTCAAAGACGTTTATGTGGACATCAAGTGATGGGCACACAAACATTAATTTTAAGTCATGATCATTTTTTTAAATGAAAGAGGGGACAAAGATTTTTTATGAACACCATCATCACAATGTGAATGCCACATAGGCATACACATCATATTCAAATGTCTTATATAGAGCAGTTCATGGAGCTTTCGCTAGTGATAAGTGGATTGACTAGAAAAGTTTCAAATGAACCATGGGAGCTCCATAGGAAGTTTAAAGGCACTTTTACAACCATAGGGCATAGATTTATTGGGAAACCATAGATCCCTTACAGATAGGCTCATAATGTAGTCCCCAGGTATGTTGTGAATAAAATAGAGGTTGAATGTTAATGATGTCACTAGATTTACATGGTATGGAGATGAAGGCACTTTTGCTAAAGTATAAAGTCAAGGTAGAGAGTGGGTTTCTAGATATGCCAAATATTTGTTCTAAAGTGTGACCCTAATAATTAAACAATGCATAAATCCCATTTGAAACTAAAATAAAAAATATATTACATGCTTGTAACATGTATATAATACAAAGGGTCTTATGTTCATATAATTAATGAACTTTATGCAAATCTCAGGTAAAGCCCATAAGATGAGGAATTTTAAAATAATGAAAAGCCTATGTTCAGTGCATTATAATTCAAAATGTATTTACTAACCCCTTGTGCACTCATTTAATATTTTCCTAGGGGAACTTCCTAGGGAGACTATAAGTGCTAATTACATAAATTACAAATCACCAAGTGGGGTCAAAATTTTCCCAATAATTCAAAAGTGAAAATAACACATCTATGCATTACAAAATATGAAGGAAATCATAAAAGGGAAAATTTACATAAAATCAAATGTGAAGATTGTCAAATATGAAAAAGGCAAATTTTCAAAGTATAAATACGTGAAAAAGTATATTGTAGCTAAAAGGGTAAAGAAGTTATTTAAACCTAAGTTTGGAATTTTTCATTTGCTTTATTTTGTCTAGGGTCTTCTATTAGTAGGGATATTACAAGTTTACAAGGTCAAGGTGGGAAATTCCAAAGAAGATCATTCAAGGGTACATGGATCAAGGATATTTTATAGTCATCATTACAAGAGCAGTTTATTCCATGGCATGCATGAGGGAGAGGGTAGCTATCCATAAATATCATGTTTACCAAGCAAATGATCAAGGTGATCCTCATGTAGTTACATATAAATAAAAATGGTTTATTTTCTTACACCATGAATATTCTCCTTCCATCTCATTTGAAAGCATTTCCAATTAAGAAATCAAATAGTTTGTTATAGAATCTTCATCATTCCCTATAGAGGTAATTAGAGATATGATTTTCTTTAAATAGATGAAGATTTTAGGTGTGGCAAGGGAATATTTTCTAGTTAGAAGCATCTTGGTGGACATGGGGTTGCTTTAAAAAATTTAAAGTTGTGACTCACAATCCCAAGATTAGAATGTATAAATAGAAGTCTTGTTTTCTATTTCAAGGTTGTTGTTGGTCATTTTTTTAGGTGTCCACTTTCTCTAAGCCTAGGTTCTACCAAAAAAAATCATAGGTCAATTATTGTGTGTATATTTTGTCTCCTTTGCTAAGGTGGTTGCATTTGTATAGCCATTAGCAAGATTTGAGAGCATGTTTATATGTCTCCCTTGTCAAAAGAGCAAACTCACCATGTTTGTCCCCTTGGAAACATTTTAAACAATTAATATGTGTAAAGTTTTTTTTCAATATTAATGAAAATGATTGTGGTTCTTTACTCTTTATTGTTGATGAAGTGAAATAATGTCTTACAAGCCCTGTTAATTGGATATTTGGGTTTATGTTCACTAATGATTGTCATCTTGATCATAGATCTAGGTTTTAAATCCATTTTTGTAGTTTAACTTTGAAAATGTGTTATTGAATGACCTTTTAGGGCACCCTAGGTCTACAAATTTGGCAAGAAAATGTTTCTTAAAAGTTTAGTTGCAGTGTATGCTATAGGTTTTTAGGGACCATTTGGTATTTCCCATTATCCTATATTTGAGTATTTTCTACATCCTTTTATAAGTATAATGTCATGAATATTGTAATATAATTTGTTATTTGAACATGCTACCAACCCACCACCTTCCATTTTTATATAATCATCTAACTATCCTACCTCTTCCCACCTTGAATATAATACATCCTTTGCATATTATGAGTATTATTTATGGTGAAAATGCATAATATCTTGATTACCTAACATGTCTTTGAATTTTAGGCATTGAGTACTAATGTTGCACTTTACCATTCAACCTATATTTTTAAGATTCCTTAGAGTGAAAGTTATAGTCATATATATATTTATCTTCAGTAGCTTGAATGTGACCTAGTGCATTCTTTGTGATAACCCTTCTTAGGTGGAGTGTATAATTTTAATTGTATTCAGGTCACATTTATGTCTCTTTGTGCTAATAATATCCATGGAAGTTGAATTTCATAATCTTTCCAAGTGAAAAATATACCCCTTAGGTCCTCTCACCTTAGTTTAGGAAGAGCCAGAAGTAGTAGGGAACTGACCATACCCTTTGTCAGTGTCTCTCAGTCATTTACTTTGTCTGGTCCATTATTTATGCCTAAACCTTCCTCAGCAATAACAAAATAGTAGTGGGCTTCTCATCATTATTTGACATTTTATTCAAGTGTAAGGCCAAATTAGAGAGTTGTATAACTGGGAACCAACACTTCACTAGTGCCATTGCCAGGGACTAAATTAAACTCTTGGTTACTTGTGTTATTTGGGAATATTTCTTAGAGTTGTTGTCAATCTAAATTTCTTTACCTATTTGTGATATAGTCAAGTTATCTTGGCCATCAATGTTGTAACACTCCACTAGGGATGTGCTAAGATTTGAGATATTTTATAATTTGACTTCTATTGTGTGTATTACGAAGAGCTATAATATTGCATGTTGGAAGGTGTCTTTTCCATTTTGAACATATTATAAAAAATTTAGTGTCTTTGTTTTCTATCTCATTAAGTTTCAACAAGTTTAATGTCAGCCTATATCACATTAGTGTGTTAACTGATATATTCTATAATTTTGATTCTAGTGATGACTCCATTTTATCATCTAGTTTCAAGAATATTAGTGCCTATTTTGAATATTTTTATTAACCTTTCACTTTGATTATTTTCTTATTTTCAAAGCTAGAAAGACTGAGATCATATTTCAGAATTGACCCATCAAATAAACTTGTCTCTCCTTTAAGTATTCATCCAAGGAGAAGGGGGCACTTTTAGAGGCCTATTGAAGGGCAAAGTTTAGCTACTAAGGGTTATCAAGATTTTGATAATCTTGAAATATTTATTGATCCTCTTATTATTGAGGACTATCACAACTCTTCTACTAATTTTGAAACACATAGTCCCATTTATTTTCCATCTCCTTCTCAACCAAATGAATTCCCTCTTAGGTTTGATCTACCAAGTCCACCTCATTTGCCCCCTCATATCCATTTGCCATTTGTTCTTGAACCTCTCATTAAACCAATCATGAGGCATAGGGATCTATATGGGAATACATGTCCTACATTCTATATTCCTAGATTCAAACCTATTAATTTTGATAAAATGGAATACTATCCTAATGAATTCTTAAACGAAGTAAGGGAATACCTTTTAAAGTTTTAATGGAATAATGTAGTGAATGGTGATCAACACCTTAGGTCCTTTGAAAATATCATTGAATATTATGAGTTTGAGTATGAAGATGTGTGTATCAAGTTGTTTATGCACACGTTCAGGGATGATGACTATGAATGGTTCAATTCCCTTCCCATTGAATGCATAAATTCATGGGAAGAGATGTATAATGTTTTTAGAATTTATATGGTATTAGTATTGATCCAAGGTTACTCTTGGATGAATTTAAAAATATCAAAAAGAATCCTAATGAATGTGTGTAGGACTTCAACACCTAGTTCAACAAGACTATGATGTGACTACCCAAAATTATTAGACCCAATGATACAATGTGCTTGATAAAATATTATGATGTCTTTGATAAGAAAGTTTCATACTACTTAAGGGATAAGGATCCCACTAACATATGGTTGGATTTCAATATCACCATCCAAATTGAGAACAATATAAAGGTTGTGGGAAATCCCTTAAATAAGTGAGATTATGTGAAGTTGGTCAATATAGAAAAGACACAACCCATGAAGATAACCAACTTGGAGTAAACTATCAAAACTTTGGCCTCTATTGTTAAATAAAGATGAAAAGGGGGTCTGTCATGTGTCTACCAGCTATGAATGGGCTCTAAATACAAATAAAGCACCAAGGGGGCTTGATTTCCACAATAGAGATAATCATAAAGGGAAGATGCCTACAAGTGATGAGAAAATGGATAAAAATTAGAACAAAGTGATTGGAAAAGAAGTGCCTGATCCATTAAATGCCAAGGTGTATGCTGCAAATTCTAACATTGACATTGATTGGTGTGACAAGTGCTTCCTTACACATCTCCCATGTGATATCGCTAAAAAAATTGATGAAGATGTAGATGAGCTTGGTTTTTCATCATTAGGTGATGATATCATAATGTTCAATTATCAAATCCCTTGAAGTGAGATGAGTGCCTCCATAGAATTATTGAGTGTTACTACTATTAAACAATTTTGGAGTGTAGTTGAGAAGGTAAGTGTCCCAAATCCTAAATTTTATTTTGACATTAATATGACACAAGAATATTAATTTCCCATTCATTATTTTGATTTCTTACATTTTATGATGATCAATAAATATGATGGGGGGATTCCATCAGTAATTTCCCAAGAGGAGTATCATTTGAGAATCAAATATCAAGTTTGTGCTCCTCAAGACACTACCCCTATAAATCCAAAGGTAGGGGATGTAATAAGGATGCCAAAAAAAATAAAATAGTCCCTAAATCTTCCAAACTAGTGTTTATTTCCCAATTTTCTAAGCTTAGAGGTGTTCTAGCCAAGAATAAAGTACACATGCTATCTAGTATCCATAAAGGTGATAGTTGTATACACCCTAAATTAGTCAAGAAACCACACATATCATGTCTTTTCATAGTCCTTTCATAGGAATATCTACCTAGAGAATATGAGATTTGCTCATATTTATCCATGTCTTTCATTTTAGTCATCTTGGTCTTATTTCATGCTCATAGGCATCTTTTCATTGATTCCCAGTCATCTATAGCCTTCTAGACCTAATCCTAGCTCAGCTAGACTTCTCTTTCCATGAAAAATCCATCCCTATAGAACCTATTAGATTAGGACAATATCACCCAACATGGAATACATCATCGATGCCACTAGTGTCATCCAAGGTCATTTTGAGTCCCAATGGTTAGTTTCCTTTACTTAATAATACCCAACCCCTTTCTTATCTTTATCCTTAAGTTTTCCAATGTTGGCCAAATGTGATTAAATCTCCCAAATTCAAAATAAAGAGACTCTTATATAAATGAATACACAAGGAATTTTATATCTAGCACTAACTATTTTGGCACATTACATAATTAAAAATAAGTCAATATTATAGCTCAGCATTCTACATCACACATAGACTTGCATGCTTGATCAAGGAAGGGCCTAGGTGAAATTTCATTCTTGCATGTACCATGAACATTGATTATACACCTTCCCTAATGGATAAATACATTTGATATGAGACCCTAGCTTGAGGGTTAATGTAGGTAGTGATCAGGATAATAGGGGTTCTAGATTGTGTGATCATAGTTCACCTAAACTAGTTTTTACCCCTTATGCTTTTGATGAATTTGTTATTTTCATGTTTGTAGATAGGTATAAGGTTTTGAGATTGAAATGGATATACAATGATCTCTATTGACTTCCAACCTCTAAAACCTCATAGGTAGGATCACACAAATGTAATGAATAAAACCCAAAAATCTTAGGTGTCTTAGACAATAGAAATAGGAGTGGACTACAGTGTTGGTGCCACTAGTGTCTTATTTTAGTGCTCCTATATAATCAAATAATGAAGACCGTATCCTAATTTTTGATAGTGTCTCAGTCTTGCATCACAATGTCTCATACCTAAATCATTCATTTTAGTCCATTTTTAGATAAGTTTATCTCTCTCCCTATGTAATTAATTTGATTAAATTGTCTAAAACCTATATTTTACTATATTTGATTTGATTTTTCCCCTTATTCCAAACCATTTATTATTTAGTAACTAGACCCTAGTCTCCCAAAAATAATAAAACATTTGGTGAACTTGACTTACTTTGAACAAATCTAAAACCCTAGATACACTTAAGGTTTTTCCTTAAAATTTTGTGCACAAATATAAATTTAAATTTATAATTTTTTTATAAATTTTTTTTCATTAATTTTATTCAAAATTATTTTTAGAATTTAAATTATTTCTTAATTTTAATTTTCAAAAAATTTAAAACCCTAGATTTTCAAATTAGGTCCTCATACCTTTAGCCTACCTCCTTTACAATTTTTAGAAAAATATTTTGGAATTTTTGCAAAATTTTTGGAGTGTCAAAAATACTTTTAAAATCTAAATATTAGTAGTTATGTTGTGCAAAAATTTAATTTCAAATTTTTTATTTTTATATAAATTTTTTTGTATTAATTCTATTCAAAATATTGTTTTAGAATTTAAATTATAGCAATAATTTTAAAATTTTCTAAAACCCTAACCCAAAACCCTAGATTCCTAAACTAGGTCTTAAAACCTCAAGCCTTCCTTGCAATTTTTAGAAAAATATTTTGGAATTTTTGCAAATTGTTTAAAGTGCCAAAAATATTTTCAAAAATTTTATGTTAGTATTTATTATTGCATTTATTTGCTTAATATTACTTTTACACATTCTCTTTGGTGAAAGAAATAAAATGGCCACTAAGGCACTTCTTCCCTCTCATCCCATAGATCAATCCCTAAATTTTTCTCATACTTATGACAATGAATGGACAAATTTGCAAAATTGCACATTAGCTAAAAATGTGGAAAATGATTTCATTTAAAATGAAGATAATTACTATTGTTGTAATGAGGAATATGATGATACATGTAAAAGTGATAGTAATTATTCCTTCTTTTATCATATTCTTCATGGGAAAGATAATTTCTTTTATTCCTTCTTTTAAATAAAATAATTTTGATAAATGGGAAAGATACTTTTCACCTCATTCTCCTATGCATAATACACTAAATGAAAAAATTAGTCATGCACTTCTAAGTGAATATATTATTGGTGATAATTTGCTTCCATGTGAACCTAATATTTCTCTCTTTTTCTACTTCTATGTTCAAAAATAAACAATATAAACACAATAAAATCAAATTACCAATACGTAGTTCAGATGATGCATCTCATTATCTCAACTCTACTTTATCAAAACAATGTCTAAATGATAACTCTTCTTATCTTATTTTGAATATTGTAAATTAAAATAATACACGTATTCCACCCATGGATAACATAGATGCACAAAATATTCCTATCTACATGATAATTTATTGCATATTAGAAAAGAATTAAATTCTTGTCTTAAACCTCTCCCTAGTGACAATGGAAGTGATAATGAGTACGATAATGAACATGCAAATGAATATGAAAATGAGAGTGATTATGAACAATATTCAATTTTGATAATGCATAGAACAATGATGATTATTATGCACATAGTGAAGAAGAAAATGCATTTCATGCCTCTAACTCTTCTCTCATTTCTCTTCTTAAACATAATGCACTACCAAATATATTTTCTATTTCTATGAATGATTCTTTTTTGAATAATGCACATGTTAATGCTAATATCACATCTTCTACTAAATTATAATGTGATTCACTAAAACATAAAGATACCAATTAATCTCCCCCCTCACTAAAGTAGAACCCAATTCTCACTCTTCACCTAAAGAGAATGGTAGCCCACATCCCTCTAGTAAGGTCCAAATTACCATTAATCCCAAGATTCAAGTGAGAACACCCCCTTTTATGATCTAATTACTAAATCTAGCATTCTCATGGAAAAAATTAAAAATCAAATTTAATGATTAAACGAACCACTTCAAGATATTAATGTACCATCTTAGGAGATTATCTCTTTGATGCATGTAGTTGGCGAATTACAAAACCAAGTACATCTCCTTTCCTTGAAAAAAAAGGATTATATGTCTTGGATGGATGCCAATGATTTAAATGGTAATCCCATTCTGAAGACATTCATAAAAGCTTCATTGCCTAATCATTTATAGATACCATCATTACCTTACTTTGATGTAACTAGAGATTCATTCATACACATTTAAGCCTTTTGGAAGACTTTTCCATCTCATGTGAGTCCTTTGATTCTACTAAAGTTATTCTAGTAGACATTAGTGGGGGAAGCACATAATTGGTTCTTTCATCTATTCCCCATTGGCTCCTTACACATATATGATGACTTAGAGGATGGATTTCTTAGATATTACATATCAAACATGAGTCCTCATGTTACATATGAGAAACTTGCCACATTACATCAGAATACTTCAGAGCTAGTTAGTGAGTATATCTTACTATTCAAGACTCACATGTTAAGATTGATATACAAACCAACATTTTAGAGATTCAACATATCTTTATTAAGGGGCTTCGTCAAACTCTCCTTGAGAATCTACTATATCAAATAGAGTCTTCTTTCAGGAACTTATGTTATATAGTTATAGCTTTGGAAAAGAAATTGGGATTGAATGAGGTAAATTCAGGTGATCAGATCATTCTAGATTTCACAATAGTACCTATAGATCCTAGCATCTAACATCCACCATGTCCTAAACAAGATAGGTGACCACAACCAAAAAAGTAACCAATTAAGAATAGATAGCTAGTTTCCAAAGCACAACCCATAGTATGCAATATAAAAAATAGCAAACAAGGCACCACTATAGTTTGATTCAGAGCATGATAGCCCATGTGTCATATTATCAGCACTATTAGATAAGAGTTTAATCACATTGACTTCTACTCAATGACAAGATCCACATCTTCTACCAAAGTAGTCACATCAACCCTTTTGTAACTATCATCATATATATAGACATAAAGATAATGATTGTTATGGACTCAGAGATTACATTAATACATGTGTTGATAATGGCATCATAACATCCACATAGGGGGGCATCAAGATCTCCTCCATCATGGAACCTTAGACCTCATTCATCCATAACTAAGACATCCTAGGACATTCCTTTATAGGAATCATCGGTCACTCATCGTGAGAGTAATGTAGGTTCTAGGATAGAGCCTCATAGGAGATTTCATATTCCACCTATTTAGAAGGTCTGAAAACCAATCCAATGAGAACAACCTACATATAGCATTGTAGTTTGAGGAGTATATAGTGCAGTTTCATATAGATATCTAGCAGAGTCACCGGCACCATAGCACAATATTGTTAAGGATAAATATTCACTATGATCAGATTTTATAGGTCCTATCTCACATAGTAATCCACTACATTTAATATTAAATGAACCCACATCATAAATTACTATTCTAGATAGATGTTCACTTTAGCTAGATTTTTAGGGACCTATTTCACATAGAACCCCAATATGATTGAGAATAAATGAGCCCCCATCACAGGTTTTAGCTCCATATTGATCTATTACTAAATCATACACATCATAGTAGAGGCCATATGGTATATGATAATGGATATATTAGCCTTCTTCATAACACATAATTTCCAAGGTATGTCCAATAAGGTTACATTTTGCAAAATTTCCATGTATAGCTACAATTAGTATATAATAGAAAATATCATATATAGAGCATATTCCTACATAGTATGAGCAGTATGGGCACTTATTCAGTTGGCCATCAAGGTTTAGATAGTGATACAACATAGATTGATATGACACATATTCATACCAACATCGGTTCCTATCTTCACTTAGTAGGGTAATGATGGATCCAAAGGTCTAGCTAGCCTTTGTATTCTTGAGCCACTCTCAAGGAAGTAATATGCATAACATGTTATCTTACATCCCCATATTATAAAAACTAAAATTCATAGTTCCCAATAACTATCCATAGCCAAAACTAGCCTATCAAAATCTAGACATTACCAAATCATATTTTTACCAACATTAAACCAACTCAATTTATCCAAATAATTTACTGATTATAAAACAAACAAAGTTTTGCTTACATATGATTACAAATCAAAATCTAGCATCACACTTATCAAAAAACAACCAAATCACATATCCCAAGTACCATTTTACCAAACACATACAACCTCAACATCAATACCAAATAAACTATTTTTAAATCAACAATATTCTTGAATAAAAATCAACTCAGTATCCATATATATATATATATATATATATATATATATATATATATATATATATATATATATATATATATATATATATATGTATATATATATTATATGTATATATATATGAAGTTTTCAATAACATATACATCATATCAAGATATACATATACAATATATATATGTATATATATAATGAAGTTTTCAAAACATATACATCATGATACAATCAATCATGAATGGGCATCATGCCCTCATTCTCAGTTTCACTCTCTCCTCTAGTAATATTCCCATATTCTAGCCTATCATTCTATGACCTTGCACATCCTCAAACTCTTGAATGCCTCTTACACTAACTCTCTCACTCCAATAAATGCTCATGTTCCTTATGTAAGTATGCATACTACCTTTGAATATCCATGTATTCATCCATAATCCACATACTCACTTATCCATAATTATGTGGAGGCATCTTATGCATGTCTAGCTCAGCCCTCAACTCATCTCTCTCTCCCACTACTCTAACATATGCAATTGTCACTATAACAACTCTATTAAATAAATGAGCATAAACACCAACTATAAATATCACTCACTTTATGAAACCTTCCTCCACCACATCATCAAGAACATGTTGTGTGAGCTCTTAGAGTGTTGAGTCAATGATGGTCTCCCATAACTCATTATCTCCACCTCCTCCCCCAAAAGGTGCTTCATCTTGAGCACTTCCCACTCCACCTTCATGCAAAATTACACCACTACATTAGATATACATTTTCCAAACAAGCTAAATAAGCACAAACTTGTACACAATTCAAATATAATCAATGCTTACCTCCCATCATCTGGATTAGAGAAAGATCCTCATACTTGAGGGAATCCCCTCCATCAACAAGGTATAATGGATCCCATTGATGCCTAGTCCACCATGTGGTATATGCCTCTATGAATCTAACATCATTTACATCAAGAATATCTATAGATGCATCCCATACATCTAAAGGTAATGGTGCTAACTCAGCCTCTATAGGCCTCCCATGAGCTTCTACCCTCACTAGTGCCCATACACTCCTCACCCACACCCATGATTTTCGGGGCACATCCTATGGTACCCCAAACTGTCTAGTCATGCACTCATACTAAAAGTACTCATACACTCCAATCCAGTGATCATGTAACCAATAACTAACCCTCATATACTATAACTACACTCCATCTTTGAGCCACCTAGAGAATCCTCTATAAGGCCTCCATATGATATCTTGAGCCACTAATATATATAAAACTCATCTATAATGATCTATCCTAGGAGCCCAGATAGCCAATGTACTCATCCACCACTCTCCAAATAGTTATGGAGGTGCCCACCTCTCCCTTAATAATCTTATCAGCATCACAAATGATATGTGCTCATAATCCCAATAATGTAATAAAGTAGCCACACTCACACTAGTAAACCTATAAATATCCATGTATAAGTGGGAAAGCATAGTCCTACCCCATGAAAACATAGTGCCATACACCTCTATACTACACATGATCCTATGCATCATGTATGCAATCAACACCCCACTCTCATCCATAGTAACAAATGAAGATAAACAACATGACCAACCACTTCTATAGATGTATAACACTCAAATACATAGTAATTGATAATAATACATTGTTATCACTACATCTTTAATGTATACCTAAGGGTACACCAATAAAATACAAGGATGCATGATCAATAACATAAACACCCATGTCATCTTGTAAAGTTGCATACCATCCACTAACTGGCAAATGTAAAATATGGTACACATCCTCTAGAGTAATCATAATCTCTCTAGTAGTAAGGTATAAATTACATGTTTTTACATTCCACCCCTCACATAAGGTGGTAATCAAATACATATCCCACTACACAATGCTTAGGTCACACACATGACCCAACCCTTCCCTATCCATCATAACTCTCTCATCAATAAATAAAGGGAATAATATCAGTGTCCCCATCACTTGGCCTCTACTAAACTCCCTCATCTATACCTCACCCTAAAAAAACACCAGTAAACAACATATATATATCAATCAACCATGACAAGGAAAATAGCCAAGCTACACAAAAATAGGCAATAAATTAGAAACTCAAAAATCTAGCCCCATTAGATAACAACATTATAAAAAGGACACCAACACTAGACAAGATCACTAAAACCTAGACAATAGTGCTAAACCTTGGATAGGAACATTGACTCTTGGATAGAAGTATTGGACTAGTAAAAAAATTCATAAGACTCTTAAAATAGCCAAAAACATCTAAAATAGGCTTCTAAACAGGCAAAAATCAAGTGTTTTAGTTACTCATTAGGGTAACACCACCACCATCCTCCACTTGGTCTACCAATTTCTCAAATTGGGTCATAGTAGGTGCTCATCATATCTCTCACTCCAGAGCTCTAAATCTCAACCTAGTTAATTTGTAAATGGATCAAGAATCAATCCAATTTTCCTATATCAAACAACTTTTTCATCCAAAGCACAATATTATTTTTCCTTTAACTTGAACCTTGTATCTCTATTTTATAAACTATTTTGTTCCACAAAATCATGATAATGATACCTTCGACATCATGCAATCCTTATTCTCTTACTAAATTATGTTCCTATTATAGGACACACATCTCTATACCTCTTTTATAACTAGACATATAACTTGGTCCTAACCAATCAAAACTTGTTCTAGTTTCAACAACTCAATCTAATCAATCAATTCTAATTATACCAACCTTGCTTTTATCAATATGCCACTAGTCATAAATTTTAGCTCAAACTCCTCTAACA
Organism: Torreya grandis; assembly: GCA_037957365.1. NCBI lineage: Eukaryota > Viridiplantae > Streptophyta > Pinopsida > Cupressales > Taxaceae > Torreya > Torreya grandis. The sequence goes on from JARHVA010001732.1 coordinate 989,226, forward strand.
TGAGATCTCATCCCTATCCCTAAAAGGGGGGCATCATTCATACTATTTCTATTCTTACACTTACCCAACATACCCATCGACTCTCATAAGTGGATACACCATGGTTCTTACACTTATAAGGATGTATATTACTAGATTGGTCAAAATATATAGTGATTTAGATTACATGGGTCACTCAACATTACTCAATATTTTTAGAGGGACATACCTTGAATTACAAATACATAGACTATTCAGATACATTTGTTCAGATCATATAGATCCATAACTATTTTAGCTTATAGATATATAGACTAGTTAGATATAGTGGTTTAAATTATATGGATTTATAGTGACTTTGATATAGATTCAAACTTAGAAACTAGATTTGAGGGTATGTATATACTACATGTCTCACACATATAGCTTCATACAACATGACATAATTACAAGACCAGATAGTAGATTATAGACATAGTGCAGAGTATCATGTTTTGATCTCTAGTTTTACATATGGGGCATGGCATGATATTTCATTTCATATGTGGTTATATAGATTTATATACTTTACATACACATCACTCATATACTAAATTTGGGGGCATGACATATATGATCATGTTCTTCATCATCTAATATTATATAGATTGAATGGTAAGACTTGCTATTCTCTTCTTACACATTGACCAAAGTTTTAGATTATACCTAGTTGTACCCAGGTTATCACTAGGTTAGACCATATGGAAATCTAAAATGGTTGGTCTATAGCATTACCTAGACCCAAACTAGATGTGTCCATGTAGGATAGTGGGTAGACATTGGTTTTGGGCCTCCTAGCACTTCTTAATTCTAGTTCAAATTATTCAAAGTGGGTGCATGATAGATTTTGATCTTCATTGTATATAGATTCTTTATACATATTCCATATTACATGAGTTTATGTGGGGCAGAGGGTAGACATTGGTTTTGGGCTTCTAAGCATTCCTCATTCCAATCAAATTCATCATAGGGGGAAATCATTGGCCTCCTCCATGATTACATGGATTCCATTTTTAGTTCCAATACATGGGGCATCCATTTTAGGGATTCCTTCTTTTTTAGGCACTATTTGGATCTTAATCTACTTCCCTAGCTAAGAAGTGAGTTGGACCCTTTTAAATCACATTCATCTCCATATAGGTAGGTTTAGGTATGCATTTTCTTTTTTTTCTTTTACTCTAGTACTTCATTTCATTACATCACTAAATTAAAAGGGGGGTAAATATATACACCCTAAATTGGTTAAGTAACCACAAATATCATGTATTTTCATAGTCTTTTCATACAAAACTCTAACTAGAGAATATGAGCTTTGTTCACATTTAGCCATGACTTTATTTTTGTCATCTTGGTCTTATTTCATGCTCATAGGCATAGTTTCACTGATTTCTAGTCATCTAAGCCTCCAGACCTGATCCCAACTTAGCTAGACTACTCTTTCCATGATAATTCCATCCCCCCAAGCCCCCTCAGCTTAGGACAATAGCACCCAACTTGGATTATAGCACTAGTGCCACTAGTGTCTACTTTTGGTGCTCATATCCAAGGTCATTTTGAGCCCCAACGGTCAATTTCCTTCACTTAAAAAGTCCAAGCCCCTTTCTCAACTTCATCCTTAATTTTTCCAATGTCAAACAAATGCAATTAAATCTCCCAAAATAAAAATAGTCTTCTATATAAAGGACTACACAAGGCATTTTATATCTAGCACTTACTGCATTGGCACATTACATAATTAAAAATCAATCAATAGTATAGCTTAGCATTTTTCATCCCACATAGACATGCATGCTTGATAAAGGAAGGGCCTAGGAAAAATTTCATTCTTGCATCTACCATGTACATTGATTATTCACATTTCTTAAGGGAGCACTACATTTGATCTGAGACCCTAACTTGAGGGTTAATGTAGGTAGTGATTAGGACAATAGGGATTCTAGATCATGTGATCATACTTCCCCTAACCTAGTTTTTCCCCCTTATACTTTTGATGTATTGTTGTTTTCATGTGTGTAGATAGGTATAGGGTTTTGATATTGAAATGGATCTATAGTGAGCTTTGTTGACTTTCAACCTCTAAAACTTCATAGGCAGGGTCACATAGATGTAGTGAACAAAACCCAAAAAGCTCAAGTCTCCTAGATAATAGTGACAAGAGTGGACTACAATGCCAATGCCACTAGTGTCTTATTTCAGTTCTCATATCCAATCAAAGAACAAAGACCAGATCTTGATTTATGATAGTGTCCCAGTCTTGCATCATAATTTATAGCACTTGAATCATTCATTTAAGTATGTTTTTAGATAAGTTTATCTCTTTCCTTATGTAATTAATTTGATTAAATTATCCAAAACCTATATTTTACTATATTTGATTAGATTTTTCCCCTTATTCTAGACCCTTTATTGTTTAGGAACTAGACCCTAGTTTCCCAAAAATAATAAATTGCTAATTATGCTAAAACTAATCTGCCTTTGAAGGTAACTATTAAAAATGTTAATATATCCCAGCCTACTCCACTTTAGACATTGAGTGACTATATTCTAATTGAAGGTGTTGTCACTCTTCCACCAAATACTTATCTTCCTCAGTGATATGGCCCAAGTATTGATCCAACTGAATATCGATATGCCACATATTAAATTGTTAAGAATACTTAAACATAAGAAGAGGGAATTTGAATATTTAGAATTTGGTGAGAAATTAGCTACAAATGAAATTGATTTACCCCAAACATCCCTATAAATTGATGAAAAATTAGAATATGTTAAACCTACTTCATAGGTTTATTTATGGACTGTATTGGTTTAAAGTCAACTAAATATAGATATATTCTATATAACCCTATTGATCAATGGTCTAATTGTTCACAACTGTATGTTTGACTCTAGAGCTTCCTATAATGTGATGCCCCTGGGTATCCTAAATAAAATTAGAGTTAAGATTAAATCAACATTTTTCAAGTGTTATGTCATGGACTCATGAGAGGTTTCAATTATTAGACAGGTCAAGGGGTTGGTTGTATAGTTGGTAGTTCATCCTAGTAAGTATCTAAATATAGATGTGGTAGTTATAGACTGATTGCCAAAATGGGGGATGTTATTGTTATGAAAATGGGATACTAGCATGGGTGGAAGTATGAAGATGTACCTTTCTTATGCCACCATTCTATTGGAGGGTAAGATGGTCAATATTTATAAAGAGCCAAAGATGTTGCATGTTATTGAAGATCCAAAATGTGCTCTTAATGAAGTATTTTACATAGATTTTGAGCTTGAAAACTTTGTTGGGAATGATGATACTAGTGAACAGCCTATTGTTCTTGATGTTGAACCTACCAAATAAAGTGTGGTTTGGAAAATGTGCTTTGATAGGGATTGCTCCAATCTTGGAAATAGAACTGGGGTTATTTTCTATACTCCCAATGGTAAATCTTTTATTTTTTCTTTTCATCTATCTTTTGAGTGCATGAATAATACTGCCACGTATGAGGCACTCTTTCTTAGTTTAATGATTTCCCATGAATATGGAATTAAAGGTTTGATTATCAAGGGTAATTCTAAGCTAGTGGTTAAGCAAGTTTGTAATGCTTATACCACCAAGAATAAAAGGTTGAAATAATATCAAAATGTTGTTTGGGATTTGCTTGAATTTTTTGATGCATTCAACATTTGTTATCATGATAGGATTTTTAACCAAGAAGTTGATAGACTTGTAGGGCTAGGTGCTCAATTTGACATTGAAAATATGATCTATCATTGTCAATATCAATTAGAAGTGCTTGTTAGGCATTCAATCCTAGATAATGTTCATCATTGGTAAGTGTTTGAGGATGATGATCAAATTAGAAGGTTTCTAAATTATAAGGGTGAGTTCTATGATCAACTCATAGACTTGGAATCTATGGTTCAATTATGTGATGGAAAAGAAACCCTATTTGAAAAGGACATCATTCAATTGAATATAAACATGCTCCCTAAAGGACTAGTAAGCTCAGAAGCATCTTTTGATGGAACTGATAGGATTAAAATAAATAGACTCATTTATCTTAAAAGACATGATTGAGTTTAATTTGGGTTCTCATGAGAATCCATGAAAGGTTTGGTTGGGTACTCACCTAAGTAGGAATGAGAAACAAGCTTATATGCAGATGTTAAGAAAGTACTAGATTATCTATCATGGTTTTATTTTGAGATGAAAGCGTATAGGGAAGATTTTTTCTAGTGTGTCATCCCATTATAGATTGATAGAAATCCTTTTAGGTAGAAATAGATACTTATTAACTCGATCTTAGCCACCAAGATGTAGGATGAATTAAAGAAGCTAAGGGATGGTGGAATCATTCATCACATTAGGTATTCATCATGGGTGGCAAACTTAGTCCTTGTGTGGAAGAAGAATGGTGACATATGCTTGTGTGTGGATTTCCAAAATTTGAATAAAGATTATTTAAAAGACAATTATCCCCTGAGCAATATGGAGAACCTACTACAAGTTTCCATTAAATCACAAATGTTGTCCACATTAGATAGTTTTTTATGTTACACCCAGGTTGTGGTGAAGGAATCTGAGAGGTCCAAGACTGCATTCACTATACTTTGGGGTACATATGTATATATGAGGATGCCTTTTGGGTTAATAAATTTTGATGAAACATTTCAATGAGCTATGGATGTTGCATTTACAAGGATAATTAATTAGTTCATTATTTTGTATTAGGATGACATTTTTGTGTACTTGAAGACTAGAGAATAACATTTGGAGCATTTAGAGCAGGTGTTGATTAGATGTAGGTAGTTTGACATTTCACTTGATCCAAAGAAGTTCCACTTTGGAGCATAAAAGGCCAAGTTACTGGGACATATAGTGTCTAAGGATGGTGTCATGATTGATCCTGAAAGGGTTGAAGCCATTGACAAAGTGATTATCCCATAGTCCAAGAAAGGAATTTAGTCTTTCTTTGGACAAATTAACTTTGTAAGGAGGCTTGTGTCCAATTTTACATAGATTACTCTACCTATTACTTATATGTTGAATAAGTACCAAACCATCAAATGGGAGGATAAGGTCATGCAAGAATTTAGTGACATCAAGGGAGATTTAAAGTCTACCCTTATTTTGGCTAGTCTTGATTACACAAAACCATTCCAGATATTCTCTTTTGCATCATACAATATTGTTGTTACTATCTTATTGAAAAACAATGAAGATGATCATGAGCATCCCATATATTTCTTTAGCAAATCTATGCAAGGTCTTGAACTAAGTTATAATATCATGGAAAAACAAGATTTTGCTCTTTTGAAGGCTATTAAAATGTTTAGACCATATATTGAGTTCAAAGATTATTGCTTACATCCCACACACCATGGTGAAGGACATTTTAACTTAGACTAAAATATCCAATAAAATATTCAGGTGCGTCAAGAATTTATAATAATATGACATGGATATTCAGACCACCAACTTATTAAGAGGGATGGGTTTGGCCAAGATTATGGCTAAGACCAATTTGCAAGATGTTGAAGTAAACATTATTTTTCTTAATGTTGATGATTCATTGAGTCAATTTAACATGTCTTTATGGTATAGAGATATTGTTTACTACTTGTAAAATCTGAGTTGTCTCCTTGACTTAGACAAGAACCAAAGAAGAAATCTTAAGCTTGTGTCCCAAAAATACCTCTTGACTAAAAATGGATTAGCATGGAATAATATAGATGGGGTTCTCCTACGATGTGTGCTATAAAAATAGACTATTGACCTTATTGAAGACTTCCATAGTGGATTTTATGGTGTCCATTTTTCACCTAAATTTACATCTCATAAAATTATGAGAGCTGGTTATTGGTGGCCATCATTGTTCAAGGATGTTTCTCAAATAGTCATAAAATATGAGAAATGTTAGCACTTTATTAGGAGGATGAAAGGTTCAAGTTCTCTCCCTTTGTATACTATGATGATTGAAGGCCCATTTTGAAAATGGGGAATGTATTTCATTGGATAAATTGTTGATTCATCAAGCTTTGGACATAGATGGATACTATTTGTAACTGACTACTTCACAAAATGGGTTTAAGTGGTCCTAACAAAGAAAAGAACATACTAAGTAGTTATGGATTTTTTTTAAATCAAATTATTTTTAGATTTGGTGTGCCTATTAAATTTATTGCTAGTAATGCACTATGAGATTCAAAGTTAAACCTTTAGTGGCATTGTGAAAAGAGTGTGGGATTGAATTGACCTATGCTTCAAATAACAACTCTCAATGGAATGAACAAGCATAATATAGTAACAAGAACTTGTTCAAGATCATTATATGAACATTGGAATCAAATAATAAAAAGTGGGATGAATAGACAAAGTTTACTTTATGGGATGATAGGATCATGCCCAAGAGAGATACAAGTAAAATCCCTTTTAAGCTTGTTTATGGAGCTCAAGTAGTTTTGCCTATGAATTTGTAGTTAACAACTTATTAGTGCATGAAATAAATAGAAGATGATGATCAAATCAACCAATATTAAATTAAGATGCAAGATTATTGAGCTTGATCAAATATAAAGATAAACTCATGAAAGACACATTAAGTTCAAGGAAAAGTTGACAAAAATATTTGATAAGAAAGTCACTCCAAGAAATTTCTAAGTAGGTGATTTGGTTCTAATTTAGGATAATAGGCATGAGAAGAAAGGAAAGCATGGAAAATTTGATACTTTGTATATGGGTCCCTATTCCATTAACTATCAGATTAGGGAACTCATTGTCTTCCTGAGAGATCTAGATGGTGAGATACTAGAGCTACCATTCAATGGTAAACATCTGAAGCACTTCCTATATTGAGTCCTTCTACAACTATATACATATTGTATAGTGTTTTTTTTCTTTGTCCTTCTATTGTTTTGTCACCCCTTTTCCTTTGGCCTTATTTGTATCATTCCTTTTATCTTGTGTTCATTTTTAGATCCTCTTGATCTATTTTTGTTAAATCTTCCATGTTTTTGTTGAATCTTCATAAGTATTACTTGTAAAATGTTAAGGCTTGACTCTATGACCTAATGGATTGGCAATTGGTCTTACATTTTTGGGTTCTTTTCACACGCTAGGGGGTATGCATCCCCAAGTTAGAGTCAATGTTAGTGCCCAAAATTTCACTAAAGTAATTGAACCCTTGTCAAGTATGAATGCCTAAGTTTTTTTCCTAATTATAGTTTTCAAGTGCCTTTAGTCTATAAAAAAGCCAATTGAATTCATATCTAAGCATTTTGAAATCCTTGTTCTAATTACCCTAGCTAAGACCTATTGATTTAAAATCAAATTTGGTGGGATAAAATTAAGTGGGAACATTTTAAATATGCCAAGGACTAAGTTTTATTTTTATATTAAGGCTTGGTCATGTTTATTAACATGACCAAACCTTAATATAAAAATTCATATTGGGTCCCCTTTTGTATGTCATATCCTAGTCCTTTTATTTCTTTATTTACATGGTTTAGATAATGAATGTGGTTTGTTTTATTTGCTAGCATGGTCTGAGTAATGTTTAGTCCCTTTGTTATATGCTTAACATAAAAATTCTAGGTCCCCTTTGTATTTATTAATGCCCCAATACCTTAGGCTAAATCGTTTGTCTTAAGTTTTTATGTCCCAAGCTCAAACTTGGAAATTTTCCTTGTCTAATTTAAGCCAATCATGATTGGGTTGGTGGATCTTGATTGGATGGTATGCATCGATGTAAAGTAGATTTATCGAATGATGCAAGAGCAGTGTTGAATCATCAAAAGATCCAATATCCCTATGAAAGTGACAAGTGTCACCATCTCGATGGGTTACCTAATGATCTAATGGCACGTAGGGGTCAATAAAGTCAAAGGAAACTCTATATGAATAGGACAAGTTTTGATCTCTTGATGAGTGGAACTAGCAGTGTGATAGCCATGTGAGCATCTTTAATAGTCATGTGAATGTCAAAATTAAGCTCAACTAGTATTCATTTGTATCTTACATTTGACGATCATGTAAATGTCATTAATGGTTACATGAACATAAAATTATGGGAAAAAAACATCAAATTTAATCCATAATAACTATTCATTAGGGATTAAATTTGATGGTCATGCACCTGTCAAAGATGTTCACGTGGATGTCAAGTGATAGGCATGTGAATGTCAATTTTAAGCCATGGTCATTTTTTTTAAAATCAAAAAGGGGAAAATATATTTATGAACACCATCATGACATGGAAAATGTCACACAATCATACACATCATATTCAAAGGTCCTATATAGAGTAGTTCATAGAGATTTCATCAGTGATAAGCAGATTGACTAAGCAAGTATCAAATGAACCATGGGAGCTTTGTAGGAAGTTTAAAGGCACTTTTGCATCCATAGGGCACAAGTTGATTAGGAAGCCATAAGTCCCTTATGTAAATTTTAATAATGTAGTCCCCAAGGATGTTATGAATAGCATAGAGGTCAAATGTTAATGATGTCATTTGATTTTCATAGTAATGAGATGAAGGCACTTTTGCTAAAGTATAAAGTTAGGGTAGAGAATGGGTTTATAGATATGTCAAATATTGGTTATAAAGTGTGACCCTAATAATTATACAATGCATAAATCCCATTTGAAACTACAAGACAAAAATATTACATGTTTGTAGCATGTATAGAATATAAATGGGTTTATGTTCATATAATTAATTATCTCTATGTATATCTCAAGTAAAGCCCATATGATGGGGAATTTTAAAAGAATGAAAATCCTATGTTCAGTGAATTATAATTCAAAATGGCTTTACGAGCCCCTTGTGTGTTCATTTAATAATTCCCTAGGGGAACTTCCTAGGGGGACTATAAGTGCTAATTGCATAAATTGTAAATTGCCAAGTGGGGTCAAAATTTCCCTAATAAGTCAAAAGTGAAAATAATGCATCTATGCATTACAAAATATGAAGGAAATCATAATAGGGAAAATTTGCACAAAGGCAGATGTGGAGATTGATAAATATGAAAAAGGCAAATTTGCAAAGTGTAAATATGTGAAAAAGTAGATTGGAACCAAAAGGTAAAGAAGTTATTTTAACCTAAGTTTGGCATTTTTGATCTACTTTGTTTTTTCTAGGATCTTCCATTAGGAGGGATATTCTAGGTTTGCAAGATCAAGGTGGGAAACTCCAAAGAAGATCATTCAAGGGGCCATGGATCAAGGATATTTTGTAGTCATCATTACAAGAGCTTATTATTCCATGGCATACATGAGGGAGAGGGTAGTTATCCATAAATCTCAAGTTGACCAAGCAAGTGATCAGGGTGATCCTCAAGAAGTTATGCATAAAGACAAATGGTTTGTTTTCTTGCACCATGAATATTATCCTTATAACTCATTTGAAGACATCTCCAATCCAGAAATCAAATAGTTTGTTATAAAATCTTCATCATTCCTTGTAGAGGTAGTTAGATCTATGATTTTCTTGCAAATGGATGAAGATTTTAGGTGTGGTGAGGGAATATTTTCTAGTTGGAAGCATCTTTGTGGACATTGGGATGCTTTAAATTTTTGAAAGTTGTGACCCACAGTCCCAGGATTAGTATATATAAATAGAAGGCTTGTCTTCTATTTCAAGGTTGTTGTTGGTCATTGTTTTAGGTGTATACTTTCTCTAAGCCTAGGTTTTGTACAATTTTTTTTGGGGATCAATTGTTATGTGTATATTTTGTATCCCTTGCTAATGTGGTTAAATTTGTACAACCATTAGAAAGATTTGAGAGCATGTTTATATGTCTCCCTTGTCAAAAGAATAAACTCACCATGGTTGTCCCCTTGGTATAATTTTGAACAATTGATGTGTGTAAAGTTTCTTTTCAATATTAACGAAAATGATTGTGGTTCTTTGCTCTTTGTTGTTGATGAAGTGTAGTAATATGTCTTACAATTCCTACTAATTGGATATTTAGGTTTATGTTCATTACTTGTCATCTTGATCATAGATCTAGGTTGTAAATCCCTTTCTGTAGTTTAACTTCGAAAATGTGTTATTGAATGACCTTTTAGGGCACCTTGGGTCTACCTATTTGGTAGGAAAATGTTTCTTGAAAGTTTAGTTGTAGTGTATGCTCTAGGTTTTTAGGGACCATTTGGTATTTCCCATTAACATGTATTTGAGTATTTTATACATCTTTTTCTATGAATAATGTCATGAATATTTTAAGAGACATTGCTATTTAAACAAGCCACCAACACACCACCTTCCATTTTTATATAATCATCTAACTATCCTACCTCTGTGTTGAAAATGCATAATATCTTTCTTACCTAAAATGTATTTGCATTTTGTGCCTTGAATATTAGTGTTACAATTTTTCATTCGACCTATATTTTGAAGATTCATTAGAATGAAAGTTATAGTCATATACATATCTATCTTCAATAGCTTGAATGTGACCTATTGTATTTTTGCACTCCTTGTGACAACCCTTCCTAGGTGGAGTGTGCAAGTTTGGTTGTGTCTAGGTCACATTTGTGTCTCTTTGTGCCAATAATCCCCATGGAGGTTGAATTGCATAATATCTCCATGTGATCAAGATACCCCTTAGGTCCTCACACCTTGGTTTAGGTATATCTAGAAGTAGTAGGGAGCTAACCATACCCTTTGTCAGTGCCTCTTAGTAATTTCCTCAGTCTAGTCCATTATTGATGCCCAACCCTTCCCCATCTATAATGACATACTAGTGGATTTCTCATTATTGTTTTCCATTTTTTTAAAGTTTGTAAGGATAGATTAGAGAGGTGTATAACTTGGAACCAATAATACATATCATTTTTTTCCTCAAATTTTTCATGTATAGAAGAATATGTAATGCTATCATTTGAAATATGTATTAATGTGCCTTTGTGAAGAAAGGAAATACCTTGTTAATTTGGATAATTTTTTTCTTCCATTTTTTATATCCAAATAATTACTATGTAAATTCATATGGAGATGTGGTAGGCATAACCCAAACTCATGATTTAATTAATTTAGGACCATAAAAAAATTGTTATCATTACATTGCCTAAGGATCCTTTTTAAGTGATGTTATTTTACAAGTCTTTTAAGTTAAAACCAAGCTATGGAAAATGTTTTATATGACATGTGATTTTTGTTTGTGTAGGTTCAATATGGTTATGCACAAAATAAGAAACACCCATGTATAATGTAATCATTAAATATTGTTTATGTGGATTCTTTTTGAGTTTTTTTTAACCTAATTCCTTTGGAGGATCCTCAATTATAAGTTTTTGGTCATCGATAAGATATTGGATCTTATGTTTCAAGGTGAATCATCTAATTATAGAATGCTTTGGTCCTTGATGATAATCACAATAATCACTAACATCATATCCTTTGGGTAGAGTTTGACTCATATTGACCTCAATAGGATGAAGGAGAGATATAAGATGACACTTTATTAATCTCCAAAGTAATAAAGCTAGGGACTCAAGTAAACATCTAAATTATCTTTTTAATACCTTAAATATAATAGTATGATTATGTTATTGTACTAGTAATTTAATTTTGGACTTATATTTAGAGTATTTTTTTTTAGTATTATCTACTTGTTGGACCATTACATAGTGTTTGAAGGGATTAGGATCTAGTGGACATGTGTAAAGGATTCCCTGATGACAAAATTTTAAACATGCATGTAATGTAGAATAAATCTCATACATTTTATGTATCCATGACCATCATAATATAATGTTATAGTTTAATTTGTTTGGCATAACTTGGAACAAAGTGGGTAATGTATGGGGACCCATAGTAATGTTCAATTTAATTTGACCAACCAAAGGCTTCATGAATTTTCAAACCTTTTTAATTGCATAAAAAAAATTGAATATGATTTGAGTTAATAAAAATGGTGGTTAAGAATCATATGCTATAAATGTTTAGGTTTGATCCATTATCAACACGCATTTTTTTGATACATTTACTTTGTATTATGATTTGTATGCAAAAAGGAAAATTTTGGTCAACAATATATTTGGATGGTAAGTATGTTATATCAAAGGTTATAAGTTTTTTATAGTTCTTGATATATATCATGATACCTAAAAAATAAGCAAGCTCAATATTAGTTGGAACTTGTGTTTTCTACAATGATTCATATAAGATATCCTTATAAATATTAGATTGATTTAGGAGCTCTATTATTTAAATCTTAACATACGTATTATTCAATTGGTCAGAAATGTCATATCCTTTAGATTTTGGTTATGTGGTATTATAAAAGGAATTTTGAAGAAATAACAAGTGTTGCTTGTTATTGAAAACCCTCTTATTATAGACATTAGAAAAAGGAGGATCCTATAGGAATGAAGGTTTTGAATCCCTTATATATTGGAATGAGTTAATTAGCTATGAGATATAAAAATTAATAACCACTATAAGGTATTAAACAATGAAATAATTAACAAAACTATCCATGGAAAACATGATTGCAATATTTTATAGTAATTTAGGGATCAACAATAGGAAAAAATAAGAAAACCCTAAGTGACCTAGGGTTTGACTTTCAAAGATTGAGTTCACCAAATGTTTAAAATTAAAATGGAATTTATATTGGTGTTATCTAGATTGATTAAAGGGGTCTATAGAAATGAAAAGACACAAGGGTGATCATATGATCTAGAGCATGCCAATTAGATGCTAAACTTAGACATAAGCATAGACTAAATTTATTATGTTGATATAGTATAAATAAAAAAAGTAAAATTATGATAGATATTAAATGAAAAATAAGTTAATTTATTAGATTTTTATTAATGATAATGTAGTTTTAGATTTGGAATACATTAAAATTAGGTAGGAAGTAGATTCTAGAACAATTATTTGATTCTAGTTCTGATTCTTCTAGCTCTCTTAATAATAATAATGTCACCTTAGGATGGTTACCTCGACACTAATTCATGTGTTCAATGATAGTTTCCTATATGGAATATATACTGAAATAGTATGTGATTAATTTTATGTTTCTAGGTTTTATTTCACATTCATATATGGGTCATAGATTGTTGTTTCTTGTGAAATGGCAAAGCCCTAGCTTTCCATATTCAATGTGACCTTTGGGGAAAATGGATTAATGCTAGCATGGTGTCAATATCACCCAAATAACCCCTATATCAAATAGTGATACCTACATATCCAATACTTTGAAGAGGGTCTCAGACTAATGTAATTATCCCCTATGTGTTGGCTTGTGTGTGAATCATATAATATGTGAAAAGAAATTACAAAAGTTTTTAACTTGGAAAATTAGGATCTTGGGATGTTACTTTAGTACTTTAGACCTTAAAATGTGAAGTCCCTATGACTAGTATATAAATAAAATTATATAGGGAAGATTTATTTAATTGAATTCTTGATAGAGTGATTTTTATAAGTGCCTTGGTTTCTTTAGTATTTTTCTAGGTGTTGTTAGGTGAAGAATGAATGAGGGTTGATCTTACATTTATATCACTCCATTTGGAGTAATAAATTGCATTATATCACTTACGCTGACCATAAGGATAAGTTTCATTTTAAAATTGGATGACTTTAGGGCATTATATACTTGTCTCAAGATAAGACAATAATGTTGGTGTTATTGTTTGATCTAGATGTTAGTATCCAAGGAGAAAGAGAACAAGTACGAAGATAATTACATTTTAAGCATTATGGAAAATATAAAAGACTTAGGTCATCAACATAAAACTAGTCAAAATAAGAGATATAGGCCGAGGGGCACAAATATAGAGTATATGCAAGACTTGAAAAAGCAATAAAGGTAGAGAACTGAGAATAACAACCAAGGTCTGAGTTTTCCAAGCGTAAAAGATTAATTAGTTACATAATCACAAAATATCATCTGTTGGGGAAAATATTGACATATTTTAGATATATTTCTAGGGATTATAAAAGGCATATGTACCCACTTTAAAGGCCATGAGTTATAGGTTTTCTAGATATGCACACATGCAAATAAATTTGGGGGGAAATGTGATACATGCACTCATTTTACAAAACATGAGATTGAGATTTTAATATTCTTTAGAAATGAAACAAAAATAACATATAGATTCATGAAATTATATATCATATTTTAACTAATAAATTTATATTACAGGGCATGAATATGGTTCATGCATACACATTATATAGATTTATAAACTTAACACTAATTATGGACATGGATATTATTCATGCACATACACATGACTAAAATTTATCTTTTCCAACCACATTCCATGGTACCTATTAGTGAGCATCCTTGAATATATAAATCCATTTATATCCGTTTATTCATGTTTAAATAAGTAATGTAGTTTAGATTCAGTACCCTCAATAGCCTTGGCATTACTCCACAAGTTGAATATGTGGATCCTACCTTCCATACTTAGGTTAAAATATTAGTGAAATATTAATTACATGGGTTATTTTTGTTGAGCTTTCTACAAAACTTAATAGCCTTGGAACTACTCCCTTTTATTTTATAATAAGGGTTGGGGAATTTTACTTTTATTCCATGACCTGGCCATAGTTATATAAAATTAAGGATTAATCACCCTAAAATACCTAAAGGGTTCAGTAAGAGGAACCATTCTCAAATTCTTCAATAATTAAGTATCTTCTCAAGCATGTCACAATTAAATATGGTTTACTCATCTATATACATACTCTTTGTTGGCTCTTCAATGTCAATTTTTAATATAAGCATTTTCAAATTTAATTTTATGGACATTTTCATTTATGTTTTCTTAGAGTAAGTTTTGTGTTTGGAGAATCTCAAAAAAAATATAAAGTGTGTTATACACACTCAAGTTCAAATATTTATCCTTTTATTATATTATTTATATTGAATTTCAAAACTAGAATAAAATAGGGAATTTATAGACATAGAAACTACTAATTGATAATTAGAAATGCCAATTCTAGCTTACCTAAACATACATGTCTTGTGCATACATGACTCTCATTCACCATTATCTCATATCTTCATGTCTTATATGGGTCTAACCTTCTTAAGATGATCTCAGTAGCCTATATTAAATCCCATAGTTTATGTCAAAATAGTTAATTATCCTACTCATACATCTATAAATCATCATATCTGTGTTCTTATATCCTCAAAAGTAAAATCAAACTTGAAACATATTGACTAATGATACCACTTGAGTTTTATGGTTTCATTCTACACCAAAAAATAGTCATATTTAAATATTAAATCATTCATATGTGATGGACCATACATTTCACATGTTGATGGTGTGATAAATTACCCAAAGATTCTCATATAAATAAATAATATGCATAGTCCTATTAATTACCTATCAATCACTTATAAAGCATACTCAAACATTTACACATTTAATAGGACTACCATATTCTTTTGACCAATCCATCGTTAGGAATAGGTCTCATCTAGGTCTGAAGTACTCAAGAGCTAATCTAAAGTTTCCAATTTCTATGAATTGAGGGTTATATTACATGTTGCATCCATTAAATGAGCACTATTACACACATTCACCTAATAAGGAAAAATACATGATTTTACTTCCCTCTTCATAGTACGGGATATGTAAGCAATACTCAACCATTCAATAGGGAGTGGTTGGGGTTAGTTCAACCCACATTTATTCTAATTTTATATGCCTAAGTTTATCATTGAAAGTAGACCTAGGGTTTCAAGTTAATCAAACATATTTATGGGAGTCACACACATAATTAGACCTCAGGATCACACATACATACATAAGAGAAGGAGTTTCATTGTCTTGTACCAAAACAAAAAGGAAATATTTACACATGAAACCACCAAATTTGGAACATATTTACTAGATGGTGATGTTACTATCTAGGTGCACATATAGATTTAGATCCTAATCTAAGTAGCCTAATATATAGTATTCTACCTTTCCTACCACTTGCCTATAGTTTCAACCCTACACAATAAGGCAACCACTAAGTTTATATTCTTTATTTTAATTTTTATGTATAGAAAGTTAAAGTTACATACTAGTTTCAATATTTTACATTCTTATTTATATTTTATTGTATATCTTTTTGGTAAGAATTAATTTACATAATTAAATCTTATTAAAAGATAATAAACCACATTAATCTAAAATAGGGTAATTTTTTTATATTAGCCATGTGTTAGCATCCTATCTCACAAATCCTTAATGAGTTTCCAACTTTTGGTTAAGTCTTTTTTCCCTAGTCAATGAGAAAGTGGTGTGTACTTTAGTCTCTATTTATATTTTTAATATCTTGAAAAAAATAAAATTATTTAACCAATACATGAGGTAATTCCACTTGTATTTATATCACATTATTGTGGCCCAGATGGGTTTCTTAATAGATAAAATATATCTTCCAATATCTTCTATGATAAATGCATTGCAACATGTTCCCATCTCACAAAACTTGAGTGCTAACACCTTTACTTTTAAAAAAAAAATGTTTAAGATTGATTGATTGATTGAAAATTATTTATTACATCGACAATACAAAATGGGGAAAATTTTAGATTCATTATTTTTTAGTAATAAATGATATTAAAATATTGGATCACAAGATCATTTAATTTGAATAACAATTTGAGATCTCTGAAACAAAATACCTTTAAAATTTAATAAAGTGGTTGTGTTAAATAAAATACAATAAGAGTGATATTATATCCTCTACTATGAAAGTAAGTAAAAACTATGGGAAAGAATTATGAGACACCATTTTCTATATATGGGTATACAGAATGTCAAATTTTAATGATTTTAATTAATTTTTCAAAGTTGAAATTGAACATAAAGATGTGATGGATGAATATAATAAGGAATAAAAAGATACATGGTAGATTAAGACCTCATATTTTCATTGAAAATCAAATAATTTATAACTATTTTCATTACAATAAATTTTCATGGATGTGTATCATCACTATGAGGAAAATAACAATCAATTGCATGTTGTAAGTCGAAGAATGGTCACCGATGTTTCATTATTTTCCATCAAGAAAATGTTGACATTACTAGATCCAAGTTTTAATTATACCAAGGAATTAATAGTGAAGTGTGAATCCAAACATAAGATTTATTATGTTATGATAGAATGGGAAGATAACACTAATTTATTGAAAAAAATCATATACATCATATTCATTTTCACCATTCAAATTTTGGTTTAGAGAGACAATGGTCTTGATAAATTTATTGTTTGAAAAGGATTATATTGAGTTTTTATATGCCTCATGGGTTTTGTTGAAATGAATATCTATCGAACTAATGTAATCATAAGAACAATATTTTAATCCAGCTAATTAACATGAATTGAGTATACCAAGGAATGAATAATAATATATCCAACTTTAAATTATACCAAGGAATGAATAGTAAAGTGTAAATCCAAACATAAGATTTATGATGTTATGATAAAATGGCAAGATAACACCAACTGATTGAAAAAAATTAGATTTGTCATATTAATTTTTCCCATTCAAAGTTTAGTTTAGAGAGGCAATGGTATTTTTAAATCAATTGTTTAAAAAGGATTAGATTGATTTTTTATTATCTCTTGAGTTATGTGGAATGAATATCTATATAACCAATATAATCATAATAACCATATTCCAATCTAAGTAATTAACATGAATATAATAGAGTAATCATTCAATGTGTAATAAAAGCAAATTGAGATGCATAATAGTTAAATAAAATTTCTCTAAATATAATAGATCAAAATAAAATTATGAAGTATCTTCATATATTTCATGGGTAAGTACACAAAATTGGGAGAAAAAAAGGGGCCTAATCGTGGACATGTTTTTCCTAAAAATTGAGAAATCTGATCTTATGTAGATAATTTTAGATGGTGACACTCCAAATTAGAGGATGGTTTAATAACATGAATTGTATCATTTTGAATCTAGTTTCCAAAACACTATTTTTTTAAAAAAAAATGGTTAAGTATAACTAGGCTAAATACCTAAAATTTGAATAGGAAATATTATCTTTTAGGAAAACAAAGTAAATAGTCAACTGTGCAGCCCCTCATTTTTTAACATCATTTAATATTGTTTAAAAAAAAATAGTGAAACTTTAAATAATTCAATGAATATTTTTTTATTAATTTAACAAGTAAATAAATCTTGAAAATTGACAAAAAATGGAAAGCCAATCGTGCAGACCCCATAACTGCCTCAAAAAAAAAGAAGACTATTTTTTTGTGAATATGTGTAGAATTAGGAATAATTTATAACTATATATTTTTTTGAATTTTGATTAACAAAAAAAAAATACACAAACATATATAGGCATGTATATTTTTGGCATGTAGTGGCCTAAAAAAGCTATAGTTAGAAATCAATGTAGATTGAAACCTTACAATAGTCCAAAAATTATAAAAATAAAATATTTGAAAAGAAAAGAGCATGCTCATCATTATGGTAATAATTTTATGATATGATTTTTTCATTAAAATTCATAGTTTATTTGGTGATGGAAGGTGAATTTTTGTGTTTTATATCACAACTCTCAGATTTGACTGTATGTTTATAGGTCCAAGCCTTTAGCTCAAGAATCCAACCTATTTACATGATAAAAGGCTTAGTTTTTGGATTAAAAAAGAACATAATGTGTATGCATTATAATATTATGTGTTATGCTTCCATAACATCAAAAAACAAAACTTTACTAATTTTACATGATGTTTATGCTTATCTATTTATCATGATATATATTTATTTATACTTATATAGTTAACATTTAAAATTATTTAGTTCACATTTATAATATATATATATATATATAATTTTACATGTTTATGCTTATCTATTTATCATGATATATATTTATTTATACTTATATAGTTAACACTTAAAATTATTTAGTTCACATTTATAATTTATATATATATATATATATATATATATATTAAAGTGGATTTTATCATCATATTCACTACCACAAAAAGGATATCATGGATAAAGTGGTGAAATTTTTGTGAGTTTGCATCTAAAATCATAATTTTGACTATATAGAGCATGATTTAGGGTTCAACCAAGCCTAGTTTAATTACAAAATAAATGAAAGAGTGAATTGTTTTAATGGTGGAGGAAATTACGATGAATTTGAATGCCTTGAACATAATTGCATGTATAGGGTGTGATTTAAGGATAAAATAGCTTATATTGAGTGAATTAGTGCAATTAGTGATATAATTTGGGATAAATTCAATGTCATAAACCTAATTTTGACTATAAAGGATTTAATTTAGGATTGTCAACCCCAATGTCATAACTAAATAAGAAAAATAGTCCAATGGTTGAATTTGAAGGCAATTAGAGCTAATTTAAACCCCTTCAACCTAAGTTCTTGACTATAAAATGTGATTTAGGGCTTGATAGGCTCCAATTTCATCATAGAATGAATCAAATAATCATTTGGGTTAATGATATATTCAAATTTGACATGTATAGGTAATGGTTTGGGGTTTAATAAACTTTAATGTCATTGTATAATGAATTAAATAGTTGATCAATTCAATTATGGAGGCAAATAGGGTGAATATGAAGCACTTGAACCTAATTACAATTATCATGTTTAGATTGAGTTAATTAGTCAAATAGTTAATCATTTGCACAATTTTTAAAAATTTGAGCCATAATAACCTATTTTCAATTATATATGATGTGATTCAAGGAGTGAAATTAACCTTAATGTCATTGAATATAATGAGCCAAATAGTTTATTCTTTCAATCAAAGAGGAATTTGAGGCCAATTTGAGCCCCTTCAGCCAAACTACAAAAAAAACTAAAGGAACACAAGCTATATTATTTATTCTCCTTTTGACATATTAATTTCAAGGGATATTAGCCTATAAGGATGATAATGAAAAGAATTTAAAATGTGTATTTTTGTGTGATCAACGTTGGACAACTAAAAAATCATATTATAAATATGTAAGGAAAAAATGGAGAAAGGATGATTGTTCATTCTTCATTTCATCATATTTAAGATTTCACAAAAAATTTAGGTATGTTCATGTAAGTGCAATGAGCAATTATTCAAAAAAATAACCTTGTTTATATTTGAAGTCAGTGATTTGTCTAATCTAAGTATCTACAATGAATTTGAAATTAAAAAAGATTGATGAGATGAAGTATTATTGTGTCCATGTTTAAAGGGCTAGATTGGAAGTGCATTTGTTTTTCTAAATTTTCATGGATTGATGATGAGTGATGGATGCACAAGAATGTTTCATCATCTTAAATTTATGCACAATGAAACATTGTCACTATAAATGTTTTGTATGAATTATTATTCCCACTTATTTGACTATCTTACTTCACAAGTGGTCATGAGGATGATCTTTAGGCAACATGTTCTCTATTAATTATTTATTTTAGAAGAAAGTGTTATATTTTATATGATATAAGATATTTGTTGAGAGATAACATATAAGTTTTCATTCATAATATATGATAGATATATCCTATAAGCAATATTTAGACCCTATTAGTTTATTGTTACAACCTTAAACCCTAAATCCAAATCCAATACTTATACCCCATTTTAACACAAATGAAAAAATGAAGGTATTTGGGAGTAATTTGAACCCATTTAACCTAATTTTGAGTCTAGGATGTGATTTAGGCCTAAATTAGCCCATATTTCCCAAGATATTGAGTCAATTAGTCAATTATTGGAATAGTGATACAAGTTCCAGATGAAATTGAACCTCATAAACCTAATTTTGTATATACAAGATGTCTTTTGGGGGGTAAATTGACCCCAATATCATATCAAAATAAATAAAACAGTCCAACAATTCAATCATGAAGGAAATTGGGGCCAATTTGAGCCTCGTTAACCTAACTATAAGATAAAGATGTGATTTGGGTTTAAATTAGGTTTGATTTTGTTATGAATTATTAAAATTAGTCAATTGGTGTAATTAGGGATGTGATTTGGTCAAAATTAAGACATGTGAACCTAATTTATGGGTCAATAATTGATTATATATAATGTAACATATGGTTTAATCGACCCTAATGTTATGATAAATGCAAACATGAAGGTGATGAGGGTCAATCTAAATCCCTTGAACCTAACTATGAGTCTACAATGTGATTCAAAAGAATAAATTAGCTCTTGTTTCTTGACATATTTACCTAATTAGTCCATTATTATAATCATTGTTACAAGTTGGATGAAATTGAACCCTGTGAACCTAATTTTGACTACATGGAGGTAATTTAGGGGTCAATTAACCCCAATATCATAATAAAATAAATTATAATATCGTCCAATTCAACATATGTCCACATATAAATAATATATATAACACATGCATTTTTTCCCCAATAGACAACAAGTCATTATCCAAGTTTATTTTTTGAGAATTAGAGACCCTACATACATTCTCTACTTCATTATATATTTTCCACAGTGAAGACAAGAGGAATCAAATTATTCTTTGGGTCCCCTAATATCAAAAAGAACAAAAATTTTCTTTGGTTCCCCATCATAAAAAGGAATCAAATTTTTATTTTCCTAGTCATGGGTGATAAAGCTTGTTCAAAGAAGAGGAATAAGTTAAAACATAGAAAACCTAGATCAACTAGAAGAGTTGAGAGAAAAACAAAAGGTATGAATGCAAGTATTTCACTTGAGATAAGGTAAGAAAACTATTCCTATTGAGCCAAATGTTTTAGATAATGATAAAATTGACAATAATGAATTGAATAATGATGATGGGTATTTACCTAGAAGTCCAAATTATGTTACAAGTCCACATTCAAAGTATAAATTTTTTAATTTTATTGACTATGAATCTATGCATTATGTTTTACCCATATCAATGAAGATAATTTCATGGAAACATATAATAATAAAATTAATAATGATTAAAATTTCATCCCATAACTAAAGAATGAAACTAAAAAAGAATAAACTAGTAGTGAACATAATGATTTTGAAACACCCTCTCAACAAATTACACTATTAACAACACTTCCAAAGATTTCATGTTAAAATGGAAAGTAATTAATCTAAGTTGATCAAAACATTTTTAAACTAATTCATAACAAAATGTTTGGCCACCACTAAATAAGACTAGCTAAAAAAATTGGGATATTTTCATTGATAAATTTGATTTTGATAGTAAAAAATGTCAAGTGTTTATTTTTTTGATGAAATTAATTAAGATGAGACCTATAATGTATACCCTAGGACTAATAACATATAACATGGATGATGAAAAGCATGAAATTATTGAAAATATACATGGCGCATATCATATTTTAGGCCCAAAATCATGAAATAAAGATTTTAATGTTGCCCAATAAATAATTACAACTTATGCAATAAGTGGTTAAATGGGGGGAAATTATTGATTTCAAAAACTAGTTGAGCACTTAACATAAATAGAAAAACATTAATGAAAGTAATTTGAATATGCCAAAGACTTAATGATGAAAATACCATTGAGCTCTAGGAATTTTTTGGTAGACTTAAATAAAAGGTCAAGTCTATAGCCGATGCTCTCAAAGATTTACTTGCATGATTTTGGAAAGACAATATAAGATTTCTACCCAATATAAGAGATGTAGTGAAAAGAAGAGATGGTTCTCATAACCATGAATCACATCTAAAACATTTTTTAGATATGATACAAATACAATTTTAGTGTAATTTTTTGGAAAAATATCCATAAATTTCTATTAGTCAAAGATATTTTGAGATGACCAAACCATTTTATGTAAAAATAAATCACACACACACACCAATTGTTGTTGTAGGCAACATGTTGAATTTTCAATGCACTATGATGTTTTTCAACATATACATTGTACTTTACATAATGACAACATTTTTTAGGAGTGTGTCATAGAAGTTCTACCAAAATTATCCAGAGAATTTATTCCAACCATTTTTTCTGAAAGACTAGACGAATAGTTCTTATATAACAAAGCATGTTTGGATGGAAATTGCAACATTTATGGTGGATTGCCAAAATTAAAAAAAATGTATCCATGAGGAGAGTATTAGTGAGATTGGATAGGAATTATTTGGTTTGAGAAAATAAAAAATATGACTTATCAAGTAAAATATGGCAAAGATCTAAAAGGTGGGAGCTTGTTACAAAACATATACATGTTCAAAATTTATGGTAAAATTTAGGTAGGAAATAATTTATGAATATACAAGGCACACAAACAAAAGGTTAGATGGTTGGATGAACATTAAAATCTAATCAAGGACACATTCCCACTTGGTTCTATTATTTTAGTAGTTGACTTTCCTGAGAATTACACATTCAAACCACAAATGGAAGTTTAATCACATTATTACAACTCAATATAGGTTTTCATATTTGTGCATATAAAATTCATGTATGCACCTAATAGTATAGATAAATATCAAAAATTATTAAGAGAGTTCCATTTATATGTAAGTGATTACCAATCACTTGTTTAGAGTACATACAAGGTTATTTTAAGAAGTTTTATGGATAATTGACTAAGAGGAACATTAATTTCAATCAACATTACATTTGGTTAGACAATTTCACATCATAATTAAAGAATGTATAAATGTTTTATTTTTTTAGTATAATTCACTTAGCACTAGTGTATAACATATTTGGAGTTTCAGTGAGGCTATCCATGGAAAAAGAGAGCATGAAAGTGTTGGATCATGTGTAAAAATATCAATTGTAAAATAGGAGTTGAAGTTCAAAGATGGTGTTGTTTTGACTAATGCAATAACCATTGTTGAATGGTGTAATGATAAAATGGTTTATGGTGATAAATAAAATTATATTGTTCATAGATATTTCTAGTTGATGGAGGAAAATAGTTGGTAAATTATGAGGAGTATATGATTATAATAGGATCAAGTTAGTTCCACTCATTTTTTATCTCAATTGCATGTTCTTAGACAATTTATACGAGACACTTGGCATGTTTTTGTTATGAATTCATGGACTCTATTTGGAATGAATGTGATTCAAAAAAGCGGGTGGATGAATGGAATTACAGACCTCTAATTCCAATCGATACATATATCAGGTTCCAAAAATATTATAACTTGTATATATGACATTATCGCATGACTTTGGCCATGTATTTGATCTAGTGCAACCAAATAGAATATTAATCATTATGTACTATTTATTCTCATTACCTATCTTGACAATATCATTAAAATGTAATAAATTAAATTATTTATTATTGTTATCTATCTTGATATAGGGTATGTTTTTGTAGTTATTGCTAATGAGGACAATGAAGAGGGAACATATTATTACTTATGTCAATGTGTAGAGTAAAATGAAAAAATGACTTCCCCAGTAATAGATGAAGAAAACATTGGATATCCCATTGGGTCTATGGTTATCACTAGAACTTGGCTTCAATAATATCCTATAAAAAATTCAGTTATATGGTTGTTTGAGGACTTTGAAACACATAGGAAGATGATAAACTATTCAAATTTAGTTTTTGTAATAAATTTTCAATTGATCAAATATCATGGAAGGACATTAAACAATAATATATCATGTAAGACCATTAAACATGAATCTATTCATACTACTATCAATATTATAATGAATCCTAGTGGTTCATTGTATTGAAATTCCAAGACATATTGACTTGTTAAATGTAGATGTATTTAAATTTACCAAATTTTATTGATTTTATAGGTAGTATAGATAAATTTAATATTTACTTACGTAATAACAAATTATTTTTAGGTTATTGGTTTCAAAAAATCTTCCACCTTCATGCAGTCGACACTATTAGTAAATAATTCCATATTCTTGAAGCTAAAAACAACTTAATAAAAGTACTAATTTATTTTTAAAAAATGGTGTTATTGAGGACTAAATGGGTGGTGGGTCTCTTGATCAGGCATGATGATAGTCAAATAATATGTCCTTGGATGTTATCCACTACTTCAAATGTGTTGTTAGTGCAAGTTTCTATCTAGGAACCATTGGAGGTAGAGTTCTCTAAAAACTACTTCAACTTTGGCAGCATTTATTGTTAGTGTTTACATGCTTATGAATAATAGTTAAAATATGAATCTATATGGGTTTTTAGGTTGAGTTCATGGTAACATGTGTCAATTTCCTATCTATACATGTTTAAAGTGACAGACTTGCAGATGGAGGTCTCAGAGACAGAAATGTTAATTTGAGAATAAAAACTTCTTTTCATGGTTAAAAAGTTACATTTTAGAATCCATCACTATAACTTGTGAAGGTTACATAAAATTTATTTTTGGTGAAATTATATGGATTAAACATACATGTGATGGTTCTTTTTATCTTTTTCGATGACTGATGGTTTATATTTTATACATACCTAAAGTTAGGTTTTAAAATTACAATTTTCTTATATTGGGAATGGCATTCTTGAGGCCAAAATGGGTGGTGGGTATATTTATAAGGAATGATTAGATACAAATAAACTAGTCCTATATTTTATATACCACCTTGTATGTGTTTACAATGCCATTTATGAGCCACAAAGCATCAGAGGTAGAGTTCTCCAACTACAGCTTCAAATTTGACAACATTTGTTATTAATGTTTCTATGTTCCTAAACAATAGTGAAAACACAATTTGAATTGGATTTATATAAACTGGTCATGGGATCACATAGAATTTATCTATATATACATTCTCTAAGTGAAATATTTTCACCTATAGGTTTTGGAGGTAGAAATGTCAATTAGAGAACAAGAACTTGGCTCTTCACTACAAAAAAGTTGTATTCCAGGACCTATTACTGTAACTTGTGCCACATATTGATATTAAATTTTATATTGATTTGATAGATGGTGAAATTATATGGATTTAAAATTAATTTTAAGGTTCTTTTGGTTTGTGCCAATGACTTACAGTTTTTATATTAAACATGCCTAAATTTAGGCTTAAAACTACATTTTTATTGTATTAGGAAAAGCCTTCTTGAGGTTAGAATGGGTGGTGGGTATCTTTATTGGGCATGATCAAAGTCCAAGAAGTCATTCCTATACATTATTCTCCACCTAAAATGTGTTTTAAATTTTATTATCGATCCATGAAGTACTAGAGATAGAGTTATCTAACTACAGCTTCAACTTTGACAATGTTTATTATCAGTGTTTACACACTCCTGAACAATAGTGAAAACATGCTTCTAGGTATATTTGGAAATCATGGTCATAGGATCACATAATTTCATGTGTGTGTGTGTGTGTGTGTGTGTGTGTGTGTGTGTGTGTGTGTGTGTGTGTGTGTGTGTGTGTGTTCTATAAGTGGGGTAAATTCACCTGGATGTCCTGGAGATATCAATGCTAGTTAGAGAATAAGAACTTGTCTCTTCACTATAAAAATGTTACATTTCAAGACTCGTTACTACAATTTATGCCATGGATTGATCCTAAAGTTTACATTGACATGATATATAATGAAATTATAGGTATTTTTTATTCACATGAAAATTATTTTTATTTGTGCCAATGATTTATGGTTTTTATTTTAAACATGCATAAAGTTAGGCTAAAAACTACATTTTTCTTGTTTTGGGAAGGGCATTCTTGAGGCCAAAATAGGTGGTGGGTCTCTCAATTGGGTGTGATCAAAGGCCGTGAACTTGGTATTGGAAATTATCCACCACCACAAACATGTTTCAAATTATATTTTTTAGGTGGATTTATCCAATTGTAACTTTAACTTTGACAACATTTGTTGTTAGTGTTTCCACGCTCTTAAAAATTAGTGAAAACATGCTTCTAGGTGGATTTGGATGTTGTGGTAATGTTAGGGAATTTAATTTTTGTATATAAATGTGATTAAAGTGAGTGACATAAAACTATAGGTCCCAAAGGTATAAATTTTAGTTAGAGGACAAGAATTTGTCTCTTTACCACAAAACTTTTGCATTTCAGGACTTGTCACTAAAACTTATGCCATGGATTCATATCCAAGGTTAAATAAACATGATTTGAGGTTAAATTATAATTATTTGGAATCCATGTGAGTTTTATTTCAGTGTGTGCCAAAAATTTAAGGTTTCTATTTTATACATGCCTAAATTTAGGATTAAAAACTACATTTTTCTTATTTTGGGAAGCATGTTCTTAAGGCCAGAATGGCTGGTGGGTCTCTCAACCAGGTATGGTAAAATTAAAATAACCTAGTCCTATATGTTATACACCACACTATACATATTTTAAATTCTATTTTCAATCCATGAATAACTAAAGGTGGAGTTCTCCAACTATAGCTTCAACTTTGACAACATTTATTGTTAGTGTTTCCACGTTCTTAAACATTAATGAAAACACACTTCTAGGTATATTAGATGCCATGGTCATGGGATAACATGTTATTTTCATATATAGACATGATAAAAGTTAGGTAATTACACCTAGAGGTCTCGGAGGCATAAATGTTAGTTGGAGAACAAGAAATTGTCTCTTCACTACAAAAAAGTTATATTTTAGGACTTGTCACTACAACTTATACCAAAGATTTGCATCCAAGGTCCATGGACATGCTATGGGGTAAAATTAGAGGTATTTTATACATGCATGATTTTTATTAATTCTCATAAAAATAAATTATGGTTTCCATTTACACATGCTTGAAGTTAGGCTAAAAACCAACTTTTTTCTTATTTTGGGAAGGGCATTCTTGAGGCCAAAATGGGTGGTGGGTCTCTCAACTAGGCATGATCTGAGGCCCAGAACATTATCTTGGACATTATCCACCATATTATATGTGTTATTAATTCCAATTTTGAGCTATAAATCACCAAAGGTAGATTTTTCCACCTAAAACTTCAACTTTGACAACATCTATTATTAGTGTTTTTGCGTTACTAAATAGTGGAGCATATATATGATGAGGAGAGAAGAAATGACCAAGATGAGTGAAATGAAGAGGGAGACAACATATTTTATGTATATAAAAAATATATATATAAAAACTAAAATATTCCAAGTCATCAAGATACATGAGAATTGAAATTTTGAACTGCTTTAAAGGGGTAAAGAAAAATCTCCAAACAAGAATGAAAAACATATCAAAAGAGAGAACATCCCAAAAGAGGAGGTATAACATAAACATTTCATCAAACATACACAAGTAAAATATATAATGGTATCCAAATAAGGTATGCGAGAGATGAATATCCCATTATTTGTTTCAGTTGTACTTATAATAGAAATGTGGTATGTCTTTAAATTTATTGAATACAAAATATGAATATCAAGTCCCAAATGATATTAAACTAGCTTAACAAGGGTATCTATTAACAAAATTTGACTTTTAGTCAAATTGGGTCAACCCATACATATTTAAACTTTTAAAAAGTTCCAATATGTCTAATAAGGTCTCATGTGTGTCTAAATACCTTACCTATCCCTGCTCTATCCTTGGTATAAGCCTAGTTTCCTTGTACTAGTCTAGTCAATCAAAGTCAACTTTGGTCAACCTTGTTAAAACATGTTCAAAGGTAAAAAAAATATATTTAAGATGTCCTAATATTGTCATTTAAATTTTATAAGGTGTTAATAGGTCATAAATTTGCCCTTTTCCATGTTTTATATGCAAAAAGTGCCATTTGGTCACATATTTAGCTCATTAAATGACTTGTACAATTTGTCAAAAAAGCATATTTGTCACCAAGAAATTTTATAACATGAATGAGGTCATAATATGTCAGTAAGTGGCCAGATTCAGTTCAAGAATTAGTTTTATGTAGAAAGAGGTAGTTTCTCCATGAAAATAGGCCATTAATGTCACTTGTACAGACTTGGTGAGCTCACCTTTAGATTAAAACATGTGAATAGTGTATATTAATCTCATTGAGGTATTTAAAATGCTTGTTTTGTAGAGACAAATTCGTAAATATTGAATTTTACTTATTTTCCTTCTTTTAGCCTTCACAAACCAAGAAAGGTCAACTTTGGATGTGCATAGGACAGTCTGTACAAGTAGATTTGGGAGGAGTGATATTGGGGATTGAAATGGGTATTATTTTAATTAAAATATATAGAAATAATTTTTATTTTAATGGCTCCTCCTTTATTAACCATCACTAGGAGGCTAGGCAACTTTTTATGCTCATTCATTCATGATGGGTCCCTATTTGAGCTAGTTTCTGAATAGTTTGATTTTGGTTTGATGAATTTGATCATTCCATATGTTTTTTAGGTCCTATCCATATGTTTATCATCATATTATTATTTTTTTTAGGTCTCATGAACTCAATAAGCCTCTTTTAGGCTTGTTATTACTTGCAGATGGTTCCCTTATTCATAGTGGATTTAACATTGAAGGGAAGATGTTGAAACATGTTTAAAAGAGTTACTAATAAAAATCATACATTTGAAGAAATTTGTAAATTATTTTTAAATATTTATGAGACCCTTTAGTTACCTCATTTCACTACTTTATGTTTACTACCCACACTTGCAAGTAGTCACCTACAGTTGTCTCAGACAGGAGTTTCGAAGAGTGTGTATGGAAGGGTAAAACAATGTCATGTTCCCCTTTTTTTCCATAAAAATAAAGTATTTATAGGATAATAAAATATTATAATTGAAACTTGGGAGTATGTAACCAAATTGACAACCAATCTGAGTTTTGTGAACTTTTTCCTTTAATTGATAGAATAAAGAGCTCTGCCCCTTTTGGGGATTTGAAATAAAAGAGAATATGAAGTTTTATTGAGGATAAATAGATCCAATTCCTATAATTTTCATGGGAGATCAAATTTCCAAAAGTGAGAAGATGTAAAATTAGGAGAACATCATGTTTTGATACCTTAAAAACATGCTTTAGCACACTAAACAACTTTAGTAGTGTCTATAGGCATAAAAGAGTAAATGGCCTTTTGATATCTTAAGGAATAATATTGAACATAACTCCAAGCGTGGAATGAATAAAATATTATGAATAGGAAAAATTAATATTAAGGAAAAAATAAAGGGTTGAAGTGGATATTTTTTTCATTTCATGATTATCTATAGTCTGTATAGGGGCATGAAACACCCACCTATAGGCAGGACAGTTACAAAGTGTCTCAATCATCCAAGATAGACTCCTTTAATAAGGTTAAGATGTTTGAGAAGGTAAAATAGAGGTTAGAAGAGGATAATTTGGCTCCTTATGACATTAGGTAACTCTAAAGGAGTTCATAAAGGCCTTAGCATACCTACAAAGCCAAATAGTGACCTACAGTAGGGTCTCAAAGAGAAAGGGTCCCAGCCAAGAGTGAAAGGCATGTTTTGAGCCAAAATGGAGAATATAGGTGAATTAAAGATGAGATGAACATTTTTAATCTCAAATAATTTTCAAATATCTTAATTATAATCATGGCCAAGTAAATATGGGCCTATATACTTTTTAAAACCCTGAATGTGCACTTATAACAAGGTTAAGGGCAATTGTCTCAATCAGCTAGATATGGAGAAAAAGTAGTGTTAATTTGGGTTCTAAAGGATGTTTGAAAAATTTTAGTGTGAATAAAAACATGAGAATAAGTCAATTTATATTTTAAAATCCCTAATAAGGACCTCTAAACACATGACCAAAGATAAATTCTAGACCATATACACATATACCTTGTTGAAGGTGACTATAAGTGAACAATGATGCTTAAGTGATGGATTAGAGTCACTAAATGGGATAAAAGTGATACAAACAAGTATAATATTATTATAATAGTATAATATGAGGTTTTATATACTCTTTTGAATCTAAATATTTATATGGATACCTACAAGTTAGGCAACATGAGTTGTCATAATCTATACAGTTTATAGACCTAGTCTTATGTTTTCTAGAATGTAGAGGTGGTTTGAGAGGGAAGGTTGTTGTATAAAGTTTTTAGTAAATATATTTTATATTAAAAATATATATATTTCCTTTACATGATCATATGGTAAAACAAGAGCCTCCAAATTTCATGAAACATAGTCAATATTATAAAACCCTGCAAATATAGCTAATTGGCAAGGTTTGTTTAAGATGTTGAGGAAGTAAGAGGTCGTATAATTAGATTTAGGTATTAAAAATTGGTGTATATTATCATTTTTAGTTTTATATACCATTAAAATAACTAAATTTTATGATCAAATAGGATAACATGCCTCTATTCTGTCTTAGAGGCAGGGCACTTTTCCCTTTGCACAAAGCTTGTAGTTTTGAAGTAAAGGATAAAAACATGAACCAAAAGGTATAAAAAACCTTAAATATTATTTTTGAATCTGAAACATACATAATAAAACATTTTAAACCTTTCTCTAATCTTTGAGTTCAAATAGGGTGATTTGGGAAACTAGGTTTGCAGCCAGACCTCGTAGACAAGGTACAAGTCTAACTCCAAATAGGGTGCCACTTCTAGTCCTAGAATTTGGAAAGAATTTAATGATTTGGATAATTTTCATGAGGATATAAATGAATTTTTAAAACTATTTAAATGCATGTAAATTGTTAACAAGGGTCATTATGCTCAAAAGTGTAGACAAACCTATTGAACAAGGTTTAGGCCTAATTTCAAAAGGGAGGGTATTTTCTTTTATAGATCTTAATGACCTATTATAATGATTGAATTTTTTTTTTGGATTTTTATTGAATTTTTTAAACCTTAAATATACATGGGATGTCTCCAAGAATCCATTTTTGGCTTGAAGTACACTCAAACCTTGCAGAATGCATAAGAAAGTCACGAATGGCTAACTTAAAATGCTTGTATCTCTCATGACACTTTGCATGGAAAGTTTAGATGATTATATATGTTAGAGAGGGTTCCTAAGATTCTCTTATAATTATTTTTAAAAGGTTTGGATGTCAAAATTTCATGAAAAAATGTTAAGACCTGAAACCATTCCAAAACCCTCAAAACCCCTCATTAAGGAACCGATTGGGGAAAGAAGGCAATTGAAGCATCTATAGGGGGTGTAAAGGCTATGACACAAACTTTAAGATATATATGACTATATAGGGTCCTATTTCATGAAAATTATATATACTAAACCTATATAAAAGAGGTATAACATGGATTATTTTGACAAATTTGTGTGTTTTGTAGGCATGGACAAATTTCAAAAGATGAAACCACATTTGGGAGAGAGATTAGGAATTTTTATAAGTCCTCATGTTCATATATTTAGTTATATAATCTCCCAAGTTTTCTTACCATCTTCTTCATCTTATCCAGTCACAGTGAATGATCAGTGAACACTTAGTGAAAATGGTGAAACTCCAATTTGGAAGCCTTTTAAGGCTTGATTGATGAACATGATGACTTGGACACTATTTAAATGTGTCATTACTCCTTGTGCATGGATTATATTTTATAATTGGAAGGATTTTGAATTCCAAGTGTGAGAGGTGCATGAGAAGGAGTTATTTGTGACTATCATCAATGATTTCTCATGGTTAGAGGAATAGGAATGATTAGGAACTAATCCAATGCATGTGTATGATTGTTAGTAACTCCTCCCCTTCATATCAACCATCAAAATTGACCCTATTTAGTGATAAGTTAGTTTTGTGAAAGCAAATCATGGAGATAGTTTCTTATGCAAGTAAGAGAGAATCTATACCACATATAGAGGAGTTGGATGACTTGGGAGACATCTATCCATATTTTCCTTGTATTATATATCTCATGCATAATTTTATGACTATTATAACTCCTTCTCCTTGCTTGACAAGTGTCTTAGTGACTTTTGAGCTTCCATTTCTCTCTCTCCTCTCATAATTGCTATAAATACTAGCCTTTTGGTTGTTGTATGGATCTCTCCACCTAGGTATGGAAAAACCCTACCAAATTTTTGCCTTAAACTAATAAATAATGTTTATTTACCTTATTCAATATTTCACTAAGTGCATATTATGGTCCTTGGTTGTGTGCAAGTGTATTTTTCTTACCTTCACATGTTACTCTTCTTAGTGCCTTATGTGGATTGAAATCTCTCTTTTGTAGGTTATCAAGAAGTGTCTAATGTGGATTGTAGGTATAGTGAGATGTTCATTCATTCTTTTTTCTATACGACCTATTGTCTAAGTCCTCATAACCTGATCTCTCTTTAAGACCCCATGCTTGAAACATTGATGTAGAAGAGGAGTGTTTAGTTGAATGAAGTGTATGTGTGGGATTCTCTTTGGTTTAAAGTGCATTGTAGTGGTGTGATTAGAATATCTATTTAGTTTATCACCTCCCCTATATTATATTTGTTTTTAGTTATCCTTCTCTCTTTTCACCCCCCAAAAGCTAGTAGTAGGTTTTGTCTATAGTGATACATCAAGGGAACTAGCCCTAATCTAGATATCCACCTCAAATTTGGGTCACCCACAACCCTGAGGTGGTTTCATTGTGCCACTTGAATGAGGATAGACTTCTCATCTCCTCAAGGGGTGAAATTTCAAGTGACAATAGTATCCACATTAGAATAGTGATAAATGGTATATCCCAATCATGAGAGGCACTTCATAGTAATAAATGACTCTATCTCAAACATTAAACTCTTTTCTTTCATATAGTTTTAATTGTAACACATATTGAAATATTGTAAGTTAGTATTAATAAATTACATGAAAGAAATATTAAATATGATCATATCTAAATATGGCCATACAAATTTTTAGATTTAGTTTTGCAATAATAATTTGAGACAAATTGTACATGGAAATATGATCACCATAAAATATGAACATACAAAAAATTGCATTGTATAACAACATAATACAATGTCAGGTCAATATATTATACACATATAATGCCAAAAATGCATACATTTCCCTATAGGCATACAAAAAAGTACATCATCCAAGACATCTTACTCATCAAATATTATCCCTCTCTTTTCCTTCTTTAAAGAAGACTCTCTTAGGATGCCCTACTCATAGATGGATAGACCTTAGATGCCTTATATTCCTACAAGGTCTGACTATGGCTCCTTCTACTCTCGTAGCTTTCATATATTTGAACCTATTCTAATAAAAATATTATTACAAAATTTGCATACTATACATGCAACCAAATTCATAAATTAATTTTAAACTAGAATAAAATAATAATTTAAATAAGAACCTACTATAATCTTGTGGTCATGCTCAAACATAGGTCGAGGTGCACAAACATGTATGTGAAATGAGGAAGAAACATGAAATAGTGCCCTACTAATCATCTTAATGTGACTACAAAATGTCGTCTAAAAACCCTGCGTACATAACACATTCACATAAGTTATATTTTCCCAAGTATTTAGTAAAACTATTAAAATAAATCTATTTTTAAAATTCAAAATTAAAAGTTAATATGTACCTTGGTGAGTTCCTATGTAGATGACATTACAAAATTAATGCCTCTATATGTATCTATTTGTAGAGATAAAGTCTCTATTATGGTTATTAATTGAATAAATAACCTTGGTTAGTTATCTATAGGACTTAATATATTGCATAACATTCATGATTCACACAAGGGAAAAAACTTGAGGACTTGGAAGATAAGTAGTTATACTATAGTAGCAATGAAAATATTGAGAACTTAAGAAGCACTATGAAGAAGAGATGATAATCAAGAAAAATGTAATGCATTAAAATAAGTTTGAAAAGGTGAAGTAACAACAACAATTTGAACATGTATGATTGTTAGTCAAGAGTAGATATCTATATAAATAAAAACATGTACATAGAGTATAATATTAACTCAAAATTTTACCTCTATATATGTAAAGGGTGGCCTAGTAACATCGATGGATGAAGTAGTGGATGGCCCACAAGCTATATTTACATATGTTAAAATCATTTATCTAGGGTCCATAAATGTAGTTGTGGAGAATGAATATGTAGGCATCGTCTCATCCTATAACATAAAAATTACATATATATTATTCATTTTATGTGTAAATTAATTGTTAACTTTTAATTACAAATATAACTTAAATTTAACATGACATTTATTTAAAAGATACTTACATGTTTGTAGTGACCAACATTTGAACTCATCACTCATGAGTATATAATCTAATCCCTTAGAATCACCACAACATCTACAATGATGATGTTAGGTGTGTACACTAGGTGGAGTATCTGTATAATTGATCTCAAAAATCCTACTTATATGCTAAGTGAGTATATCAGTAAGTGCACTAAGCACATACAAAGTGTCAATCTCCACTACTTCCTTCACCATAGAGGGGATCTTAGTCTGAAGTGGATTTTGGGTAGGTATCCTTGCAACTCAATTAGGCACATGACATACACCTAGTTGATCTTATGTATATTCTTTCACTAGGCCCTAAAAATCACCATAGTCAAAATAGTTGGGAAACTCATTAAGGACAAACTCATAGTGTATTTTCTTCAAAAAACAGAATGGTACTTTGTGGGTTTTACATGATGGGTTATCAAACACCATCCACCATCAGTCCTATAAATTATTTCTAATCAAATTATGTTGGCATCAGTGGATTGGTAAACATTTAGTGGTTACTAGAAAAGGTGCATTGGTTGTTAAATCAATGAAAAAGGCACAAATTAGGTCAATCAATATTTATTTCTCCTTCACCTCACATGTTGACAATTTGTCAGCATAGTAAGCCCTACATCTATCCTTATATGATGCTCATATTTAAATTTGACTCATTATTGAGTCAACTTGACCTAATACTAACTCTAGGGTATTGACCAAATAGGTGAAATGGGTGTTGGTTGATGTGGGGTCCCTCATTCTCAAATTTTTTTATTCAATTTTTTTCACTATGTGTGAAGCTAGATCCTCCTAACTTCCTTGGGGATATTGTGGAACTATAGGATGTCTAGGAGGGTTAATAGGGTTAGGTAGAGGGTTAGGTAGAGGATTAGGAGGATGGTTGGCATGCTAGTCTCTTGTAGTGGAACAAATTGTTAAAAAAATTATAGGATTTAGAAATTAAATAATGAAAATTAAAAAATGGCCAAAATTTGGAGTTAATAGGCTTGTTTTTTTATTATTTACCTCCCCTCCATGGTGGCATTATTGATTTAGTGAGGTATTGGGTTATCCAAGTGTGGTTTTTACTCTTCTAAGTAGAACGTGTTCACAGTTTAGCCAAGAAAATAAAAAATTAAGTAGGAAAATGAAAATAAAATGGGAATGGCCATGGGTTGGGACTTTTTTGTTTCAATAATGTCTACATGTTATTGAAACATAACACATATGCATTATTAACACTAAAATTATTGCCAATAATGCATACACTTTATTGACACTAGACTTAACTCCAATTATGTGTATGCATTATTAATATTATACTTAGTTCCAATAATGTGTACATATAATTGAGACTAGACTTGGTGTTAATAACATGTACATATTATGTAGACTACATAACATGTACGTGTTATGGATCAAAAATATCATGCCTAAATTTAAATAACACGTATGCATTATGGCCATAATACATACACATTATGTTTATAACACATACATGTTAAGGTAAATTTACACTAAATTATCACTCAACTCCATAAACTTACCCTCACATCATAATATACAAGTTAGGGAATATCTTCAATAAATACATCAACACCAAATACAACCAATAAAAAACTTCTCTCATGCAATTTTATTTTAATTTTTTGTACACCACGGTAAATAATTATAATACAACATGATAAAATGATCACATAAGGTTATATAAGATGAATATATTCCTAGAACATAGTTAAAATCATTCATTACTAAAAAGAGTAAACTAACACTATCAGAATAATTAAATAATGAATGACTTAATAAAAAAGAGTGAAATTGTTGAAATGAACACACCTTGGCAAAATATTGGGGTTTTGAGAGTAAAATAGTGGTATATAAGTGATGATGAAGCTTTATGTAAAATATTAAACCCTAATTATCACTAAATAGACTTAACACCTATTAAACTACCATTGAATATGCCTATGTGTTATTGCCTATAAATTTGTATTGTGTTTTATTTTATATTTTTGAGCTTTATTATGTAGTTGCATTGTTTAATGTCTTATAGTTTCATGCCTTCATTTATTCAATTCATGGGAAAATTATAATTTTATGTATTCTTCTTATCTTGAGATAATTCATTATAAATAACTAATGAAAAACAAAAAAAATAGATTTTGGGTTGGGAAACTTGAAACAACCCCCCAAAAAAAATTTGAATTATATATCAGAATACATTTTTGGATGTGTGTTAGACTTGATACCTCAATTTATAAATCAAATGATACTCATTAATTGTACTTGTGTATAAAAAATTGTAACCAAAGGAGGTGATATGAGGTAATTATCTAGGGGTAATTACTCACAAAGGATGATATGGGGAAGTAGGTTTCCCAAAGGGTATTTATGGGTTTTGAGGTGTATTTATGTATGAATACATGGATAGGTCCCAAGTGGTATATGTGGCACTCATTCTTCCACATAGGACCATTTATAGGTCCTCATCCCTTGTTAAATACCTCACTCTCTTCAATGGCTTTTGGTTCCACTTGAGGATGGTTAAATAGTTAATTTTAGTCCAATCAAAAAGGATAACTCTAAACATCCTTTGTTATCATTTTAGTTAAACAAGCCCATGAAGTGAGAAAAAGATGTAATACTACATTAATTAATAATAGGTATGATTTATAAAATTATAATCATAAGTAGTAATCCAAAAATCAATTTAAGCACATGCAAATTATACTAAATTCCCATAGGTATATAGCAAAAAATATCATTGTATAAAAGAGAGCACAATCAAGAACATAATGAAAACCAAAGCATCATAGGAAATTATTCAAGTGTTACCAGTTATGGTTGTCAACTTCCTCATGGCCTAAAGGTCACTACATCATTACCAACATATCCTTTTAAGTTCACACATCACTTAATTAATAAGTGTGAATGCCTCTATCTAATTAAATGAATAATGATACGATTGTTATCTTCGTTATTTATCAGATAAGATTCATAAGTAACCTATAATCAAATCTATGTCAATGATATTATATTGGCAATAGCCAATTATTTATAATTAATAAAGGATAAATTAATGTAATCTAAATTATATTGAAACCAAGATTATATTCCATTTAGCATTGATTATTCAATGAACTATAAGTTTAAAAGTAAAGGAAACATATTCAGACAATATAACTTTCACACTTGTTTTATTATTTTCCAGCCATCCATATACTCATAAAACCATTAAGAATGACGAATAGCTAATTCATTGACCTTTCCTACAATAAATATTTTATTAAATAAGCAATTCATCCTCATACAATATCTTCCTAAGTATAATCAACATAGTAGAGTAATATGTTTCTAATATGAGAAAGTATAAACTATGTATACAACAAGTTTCAAAGTGAACTAGAATAAGAAGTACATAAGCATCAAAAGTTTCCACATAATGGAATATATACAATACTCATACAATCAACAAGTGTCTTATCCAAATGAGAAATTCTAGCCAAGTTTCATAAGAGTGGAACCCAGTTAAAACATTCCATTTAAGGAACTCTTGAAAAATAAATGTTGGAACACATCATGACACAACAATGCATTCAATTCCATCCAACAAGAAGAAGTTGATAGTATATTAAACTCATAGGAATAAATTTAACATGTACACATTCAACCATTATTAATTTATGTAAGCATCGAGCAAGGGAGAGTACAACACTTAACAATTATATTCTATAATACAAGTAATCGAAGATAACTTCTTTCATCTACTCATAGAAAATTTATTTCATAATTCAATTTAAACTTAACTACATACTAGGCAACCCTTAGTATGGTAATCAAACTCAAAATTTTACACATTTCAGTAATGTACTAATATTGAAGCTTTAAAAAAAGAGATTAACAATAATAAAATAATTAAAAATAACATACATACATTTATATGCATCCATATAGGTCTAAAGTATGCAGGAGAGAGAATTCTAATT
This sequence comes from Torreya grandis, assembly GCA_037957365.1. Taxonomy (NCBI): domain Eukaryota; kingdom Viridiplantae; phylum Streptophyta; class Pinopsida; order Cupressales; family Taxaceae; genus Torreya; species Torreya grandis. Next base: position 1,028,239 of record JARHVA010001732.1, read on the forward strand.
ATTCTTTCCACACATGCTTCATAGCAATCTTAATTGATCTTGTTTATATAATCCACGTACAAGCTAAAACATCTCAGAAAGATCTCTACATCCTTTACTACCTCGATGGTTAATACAACATGTATAATAAAACCATAAGTATCTACGTATTGATATACTAAAGATAATTAGCTAAATGATTCATCAATGAACATTCATTCAAGTTAAGATTCTAACATGTTATCCAATCAACCCAACATACTTATGTATGCTTTAATTTCAAGGTTAAAGAATCATATGCATAAGTAAACCCTTACTCATATTTACCATATACTTTTTATGACAAAAACTAAATAATATTATATAAATTTAATAGGAAGTTAATAACACATAAATAATATCAATGGAATATTCTAAGATAGAAACTAAAATGATGTTCATCTAAACATCCCATAATAACTCAAGTACATGTAAATGATTACATAAAAAAACCATAATGTAACTTCAACATCTTATCGCATAATCAACATTATAGCTTTTTGTTTTCTTTTCTTGTGTGATCCATTTTCAATTATAGGGTTAGCATATCATAATCCAAAGTATAACTAAACTAGTATCAGAATGAAATTAGATTACTACATTTATGAATCATACTATATGAAATGGTAAACAACTAAGTTAAGAATCAATAAATAACATTTAATAATGGTTACCAATTACTTCATGCCTATCCATGAGATCATTCAAGAGTGTGAGAAACATGTAACTGATTTAGACAAACCCTCCTAACCAGTGCTATGATTCTAACAATCGGTGGCTCTTACCTCCCCATCCATCAGTTAGATGATGGTTTTCAGCAACCAGGGTTGAGAAGGGATTATGAGCAATTCAAGATTCCAAAACCATTATATAAATCAACATAATACAAAATGTAAATTACGCAAGTTGTTATAAATCGAGAGTAGGGATATCCACTGTAGATTGCTTAAGGATATAGTAATAGATTTAATAAATAAATCCATGTCCATAACATTTCTAAAAACCAACTTGGAAACCCTCCAAGTGTATGGTCATCCTACAATATCACAACTACAAATCTATACCTCATGCACATAAGCATACATATCATAGCTTAGTCATTTAAGCCTAGTCTAGGAATGGTTATACAACAACAATATAATTTGATTAATCAAATAACAAGATAAAAATAAAATAAACATATCACTCAAAATAGGTATACTTAGCCAAGGCCATAGTCCATTACAATTCAACAAATTAAAAACATACAACATAAATAAAACAACTCACGTATTCATTATGACCTTAACCATACAATAATTTCTAAAGCAACAGATAATGATTCTAATAGTCATTCAAAACCATAATCAATTTTAAGTCAAGAATCAATCTATGGAGTTTTTGAGATCATCATGAGGTTGCATGACCTCGTATGATTCCCCAAATATTAAAAATTGATTTGTAATATTTTTAATTAAGCAATAGACCTCCTTATAGGTTATATTTTAAAAGTCAAACCCTTGTTATACAAATAACATTTACAGAGGCTTCACCCAAAATTGCATGGGTTCACAGAATATAAAACACACAAAGATCCACATTAAAACTATAACTGAAACATGCCATTCAAGGTAACACACAAATAACCTATAATCAAACCACAGACCATTTTTTTAATAGAGTCAATTTTATGCCAAGAAACATGAACAACTAGTTTGTTAAATGAAAGAACCAGTCAAGTTTTGTTCCAAATGAACCCATAATCAAAAAGTATAAACTCAATAATTAAGATATAAAGAAACCCAAATCTATTCCATACCTCAACAATAATCAAAAACATTATCATTCAGTCAATTTAAATAGGGTATTGAGACCCACTTTAAAAATACACCTAGTTCAAATAAACCAGAATGAAATATAATAGCACAAATTTAAACTAAAAGTGTAAGGTTAAACAAAATTGAACCATTTATTTAATATGAAAAAATTCATACAATCAATTCCATTTAAAACCCACAAACATTTACTAAATTACCAAGGTTGATGACCCAAAATATACACAGCCAAGTTAAAAATGAAATAACATGTTCAAATGCCAAGCCATAGCCTTACAAAATAAAAATAAAGCACATAAAACCTTTCCAGAAGTTACAGGAAATCCCCAGGGAAATGATACACACCCAATACACAATCATAAATTATTTTATTTTAAAAACTAGATAAAAATATCAACCTCATTTTTCAAGTTTATATGCAAAATGAAAATATTGAAAAAAACCCATTGGGCACTGGATACCCATCCAGAAGTCTTATGACTTTTTGTTTGCATATGTAGTATCCAATCCCCTTTTAAATAATTTAATTCAAAAGAAAATAATAATATTAATATTTAATAATGGCTTACCTATCCAACATAAGGGAAAGATAACTCAAAATGATGTGAACAGGGTCAAAAGAACTAGGTCTAAATATAACCTTTTTCTCCACATAGTGAAGTCTACACCCAAATACTAGCTCAAAAAACCAAGTCATAAACCCTCTCTCTATCTTTTCTCCATTCTTATCCTACCTACATCCCATCCAACTAGCATCAAATAAATCCCCACTCCTTCCATCCAACTCACTCATACCCTAATGAATTTTGCATTCCTTATAGTGAAAGAGAAACTCCCTGCATTGCCACCAACCAACTCTCAAAATAACCCCTTGCCAAAATTATAAATGAAATGATCATAAATGACCCATACATAAATTCCAAACCATTAAACAATAATTATAGTAATAATTTAAAATATAATTCAAATGTTTAAATGCCATGTGATTTAAATTAAGCAAGCCACAAACAAACACCAAGTGACCAAGGTGATAATCCATGTGGGTGGCCATAGGGATAGGTCTAGGTAAGTCCCTTAGGGATTCTAAGTCTTAGCAAGGGAGATTCCAAACAAAGCTAGGGTAGCAAGGAGCTCAAAGAGGAGAGATAATAAGTTTGAAGTGGATTATTACAAATGAGAAAAATAAAACTAACTAACATCATGACAACCTATAGTAATCAAATAACAGTATGATAGTGTACACAAGACAAGATGTGACAAGGCATGATGATAAAATAATGATAGTATAATAAAAACAATAAGACTATTCAATGGTAATAAACCAAACAAAAACACATGGATACCTATCAAAACTCATTTGACTACCCAAAAATCACTTTGATACCCCAACGTATTGATACCAACATCCAGTCTATCTCATATATTGATACCTATAACCCATAATGTACATCAATAGTACCTGATCAATGATTGATAAAACATTTACATAACTATAATAAAACATTAATTGGAGTAAGTAGTCCATATAATCATCATGTGCAAAAATTAAAATATGGCATGTCATCAATCTATAATCAAAGTATCAACACATCGAAATCCAACAATATAGTCTAACTAGGTAAGAAATACAACAATCAGTTATACAAGTGATAATAGTAATATTTAAATAGTATATCAAAGAATTAAAAATACAAGGTCATAACATCCTCCCCACTTGAAAGGGAGACGTCCTAGTGACTAATCAAATATCCATGCATAATGTTACTTAAAAATATGTGTATCTTCTCAAGTAGCGCTTCTTTTGCTCAGTGGGTTTCAGTGAACCAAAATCTATTGTATGTCCCTATTTCATAGCTTAACGCTATGATGGTTTAAGATTCTCTCTGGTTCTAATTGGATCCTTTCCTCTTTTGTGACTTATATATGTTTTTGATCCAAAACATGAAAAGGGTCAAGTATGTATTTTCTTAGTAAAGCAACATGAAATACATCATGAATCCCTAATAAAAGAAGGATGAAGAGCTAGTCGATAAGCAACAAAACTAATGTTCTTCATAATGTCAAAGGGCCCAACAAAACATGGAGATAGCTTGGAAGTTTTACCAAATTTTATTTAAATTTTTTGTGGCCTAATATGCATAAAAACCTTGTCACCCATGTTGAATTCACATGGACTCCTTTTATAATCAACATAACTCTTTTATTGATTAGATACCACTTTTAGATTATATCATATTAATTCCATCTATTTATCATATTCTAGAAATAAATTAGGGCCAATAATAGCCCTATTTTCAAAGTTATCCCATCTCAGTGGATTTTTACACTTTCTCCCATATAGAGCTTCAAAAGGTGCCATTTTTATTATAGAATGATAGGAATTACTATATGAAAACTCAACCAAATGGAGATAATCTTCCCATTTTATTTTCTATTCCATGACATACATTCACAACATGTCCTCAACCACCTGATTGAGCCTTTCATTTTTGACCATCCATTTCTAGATGATATGAAAAACTAAAATTTAACCGTGTTCCAAATGCTACAATCAAATTTCACCAAAATCTTGATGTAAATAGTTTATCACAATTTAAAATAATCACATCAGGTATGTTGTGAAGTCTAACCACTTCTTTCATGAAACATTTTTCAAACAAGAAAGCATCATCTATTATATTTTTAGTAATGAAGTGGCCAAATTTAGTGGCCTTATCAATTACCACAATTATGGTATCAAGATTGTTGCATGATTTAGGCATCCCCACAATAAATTCAAGCGAGATTACATCCCACTTTCCTCTTAGAATACCATGAGGGTAAAACAACCCTCAAATATAGAAATGCTTAGCCTTAACCCACTAGCATTCCAACTATTTTTCTATAAAATCAATGACATCATGTTTCATTTTAGGCCAAAAATAAAGCCTTCTCAGCTCATGTATCATCTTCGTGACACCTAGATGAGCATAATGAGATGATGTATGCACTTATTTTAACATGGAATTTATTAAGTCACCCAAATTGAGTACATAAATTCTATTTTTATTACTTATAAGGTCATTTATTTCAATATAAAAATAAAAAAACTTTATTATAAGCTCATTAGTCAAAGCTACTCTTACATCATGGTAGAATTCATCATCAAGATATTGTTCTAACACAGACGTCTAAAATTTTAAATTAGAATTGACAAGGCAACAAAGTACATGTGTCTATTGAATGCATTAACCACATGATTTTCCTTACCCTTGACATAAGATATGTCTATGTCAAAATTAATTAAAAAATCTAGTCATCTAAATTGGCATGTATTTAAATCATCTTGAGAGAACAATTATTCCAAGCTATGGTGATTAGACTTATCCTTAAAATATTTTCCCAACAAAAAATGTTTTCATTATTTTAGAGCATAGGCAATGGTAGAAAACTCCATGTCATGCATGGGATAGTTATTTTAATGCTCTTTGAGCTTAGATGACTCATAAGCCATGACTTTACCATATTGAGTCAAGATGCCTCTATACCCTTCCTTAGAAACATCATCCCATACTTCAAAATTACCATTTGGATCTGTAATAATAAGTATAGGTGTTTTTATTATCATTACTTTTAGCTTTCTAACTACCTCTTCACATTGAGGCATCCATACTAATTTCTTCCCTTTACATTTCAAAGAAGTGATAAGATTGGCTACACTAGAAAAAAAGTCCACAAACCATTGGTAATAACTAGCCAAGCCCATGAAGTTGTGTACTTCATGCACATTAGAAGGGGTAGGGCAATCTTGAATGGATTTTATCTTTGTTTTATCTATAGAAATTCCATATTTTGAAATAATGTGGCCCAAGTAATGAATTTTATATTCATAAAATACACATTTGGATATTTTTACATACAACTTATGATGTGTTAGTCTTTTTAAGACTAAACAAAGGTGTTGATCATGTTCAGCTTCATTTTTAGAGTAAATGAGAATATCATCAAGGAACACTAGCATAAACTTATCCAAAAAGTCTTTAAATATATTATTCATAAAGTTTATAAATGTTGTAAGAGTATTAGTTAAGCTAAATAGTAGTATTATGAACTCATAATGTCCATACTGAGTTTGAAAGGTTATTTTATTAATATCTTCTTCTTTGATCCTCAGCTAATGATTACCTAATCTTAAATCAATCTTCAAGAATATTGTTGCACCTTTCATTTGGTCAAACAAATTATCTATTCTTGGAAAAGGATATTAATTTGTTATTGTTACCTTATTAAGTAGGTAGTAATTAATGCATAGTCTTAATGATCTCATCTTTATTTTTGACAAAGACAACCATAACACCCCAAGGAGACACACTTGGATGGATGCTTTCACTATCCAAAATTTATTATAGTTGTACCTTTAATTCCTATAGGTCATCCATATTCATGCGATAGGGAGCCTTAGATGTAAATTTAGATCTTGGCATTATATCAATTGAATAGTCAAATTTCTACATAGGTGGTAATCCAATTATCTTTTTGAAGAAGACATCCATGCACTCATTCAAGATAGTAAAATATGTTTGAACTAGTTCCTTTTATTTAGGTAATTCTTGAAAATATAATACATAAAACTTGCATCCCTTTCTAACAACCCTTTTTAGTTACAAGGCTAAAAGTGTCTTTCACCTTTCAATCCTTTAAATACCTTGCATTTATACAAGTTTCCCAAGGTCATTAGTGTATTGCACTATTTTACCAGCATCATAAAGTGTGGCTTGGTGTTATTTTATCCAATCCATTCCAATAATGAGATCATAAAACCCCAAAGGTGCTACGAACATATTTACCTTGGATTTGAAGACACCAAGATCAATTTTAGCTTATTCTAAGCATTTAAGAATACATATTTTTTTGTTGGTATTGAACTCAACCTCCCAACCTTATCTTATCAATACAAGTTTAATTTTACATTTTTTAGAATCAAAACAAGATATAAAATAGTTAGTTTCACCCAAATCAATTAGAATAATTAATGGAAACCCATTAATAATACCTTTAGTTTCTATTGGGGTAGCCTACAAATCAACATTATGGTTTTCAATAGTAGTGTATACCCTGTGCTTAGTTAATTGGCCCAATTTTAGTGGGACAATCCTTTTTATAGTGGTTATCACCACATTCCCAAAAAATAATAGGTAAAGATAAAAATACTATAATAGTACTAGCACTCATGGCTGGTCCAAGTTGATTGTTTTGATATTGTTCCTTCTTAAAAAAACCTGATTTAGACAAACCTTGGGACTTTAAATTTCTGTTCTGATCAAAAAACTTGTAAAAAAATTTATTATTAACTTCAAATATATGATTTTGGTCTGATTTCATAAATTTTTTATTCATGGGAGAAATACTTTTGGATTTAGATTGTTACATATTTGATTTGAACTTGTGTCTTGCCTTTTGGTGAGACTTCTCTTTTTCTTCAGCCCTATAAGTTGATTCAATAGTTTCTACCAAGGTTCTTAGGTTTGTCATATTGACATAATGCATCAATATCTATTTGAGCCCAAGTTTGAATTTAGTGATCTTAGTTTCCTCTTCATTCATGTAATTCGCATGATGTAACATATTTAAAAACTTGTTCTCATATTCAATAGTAGACATGTTTTCCTATTTTAGTAGCTAAAAATCAATTATTTTTTCTCCTTGTAATTGGCATTTAGGTATATTTTTTGAAATTATATTTCAAAAACTAACCATGTCAGGTCCATTGGATGATATCCTTCAATAACACAGAGGTGATTCTGCCACAAGGTTGTGGGTCCAACTATCTGATAAGCTACCACCCTTGCTTTTATATTTGATGGCATGTTAAAGTATTTTTGTAACTATACTTTCCATGCATCATCTACATCTCCTAATTCCTCACCAAAAAATGTAGGTGACAGAAGTATCTTCTACTTTTTAATTGATTGGTTCAACCATAGTTAAAGGTAGTTCTTAGGTTACATATCCTTCTACTTGTACCATTTCTAATTTGGGTACTTCCTCTTGGGATACTCTTTCAATATTATTTATCCTTTATTCTTGGCTATCAATATTTCTTTTCAAAGTCTTTAATGCTATCAAAATTTCACTAGAGATTTCCTCATGCTTATTAATTAGATTCCCATAGACTACATTATCATTAAGAATATTTTTATTACTATTAGCATTGTTTATGGGTAGTTCATCTTGATTTTGAATGGGGATACATCCATGATTACCCCTACCTCATCCTCTACCTCTACCTCTACCTTTAACTAAATTAATATTGTACAAGTTATTATATATTTTTACATAGCTCGATCACATTATAACCATCCTAAGAAGTTACAAAGTAATAACTCAGTAGATTATAGAATTAAAAAATTTCATTCCCAAATTTCTCTAGAGCATAATACTACTTTGATACCAAATGAAACAACCCCAAAAAATTAGAATTGTCTATAAAAGTACATTTTTGGATGCATGTCAGACCCAATACCTCATTTTTTGAAGCAAGTGATACTCATTGATCATACTCACATACACACAAATAGAAATAATGGAGGTGATCTGAGGTAGTTATCTAGGGGTTCAATTTCCATTTTCATTTCATTTTTAAACCCCTTCTCTCTTCTTCAAACTCAAGTCTATGTAGAAGTATTAGGTTTGTAGGCTTTGTCTTATTTGATACTCCTTGGCTCTCAAATGTTCTAGTATATTCACTAATTTATGACCTCCTTCAAACATAAATCCATTAAAATTATTTCATGTTTAGGTCTACAACTTAAACACTGACACCTTTCATTAGACTTATCCTAAAGTTGCAAACCTACAAGTCTATAGACTTGTAGGTCTATAACCCTATGTTTTAGACTTTTACAAGTGAATAAGGTGTCTATGTGGTGTTTGTGGAGATCCATGATGATAGGTTAAAATTTGAATTAAATCCATATTATATTCATGCTTCATGGTGTTACCATCATACACATCACTTCCCTTGCCTACAAGACCATTCTCATCTTTATCCCTTAAAGGGTAAGCTCCCATAGGCACAACAAGCCTATTATTCAAATCAAAGAAATGAAGGACTATGGGATAGGTTCTTTAGGACACTAATAAGTAATAAGGAGTTATAAAGACATAAGGATAATTATGAATATGTAGGGAATAGGTTCCAAATAAAGACTAACATCATCAGAACACTTCAAAATAAGACTTAGTCAAGATTCTCATCAAGCATACACTAACGGTGACTATAGGGTTGGAGGTGATAATAGATTTTTATGGTTTAAAGAGATTTAAAGGTATATAAAACAATTATATATCATGCCCTCTTTGTAAATTCATACTCATAGTTAGAGGCATATGTCCTATAACTTACAGGCCCAACTGTATGTGGAGAGAAAATTGGTTAAAAGATCCCTATTTGAGGTTGAAAGGGACATGAGAGAGACAAGAAGAAAATTTTAACATGATAAAAACAAGTAAAAATCATATTTGTAAGACTTATTTCAAGGAGAAACCTCACCTATTCCTTTCTTAATCATAGTCCAAAAGCCCAAAATTGCATCTACAAACTTGAATGAAATAAAATGACAACTTGAGTATCAAACCTATTTTAGAGTGTCTTCAAGGAGAGGAGAGTGTATTGAAACTAATAAATATAATGGAGATGATGATTTATGTTAGTTAATGGGGGAGATTTATCATCAAATAAGAGGTCTTACTTCTCATCTAACAACACAAAAAAAGGTATAGGACTACCATCTATAGGTAAGGCCTGAGTAAGAGGATGTGAATATGTTGAAACCTATGTATAGATGAATTATTAAAGTGGAAAAAAATAACTTGAGGCCTATTCTCTTATAACCATTTGTCTTAATTAGGTGATTTGGTCATTAAGACATCAAAGGTCTTGATAGGCTAAATAGACCTAGTTGATGATCTACAACCAAGCACATATGTAGAGTAAGAGTTAAAATGAAAAAAACTATAGGGAGGTGATATATATATATAAAAAAGGAGGTTTCTCACTTGTTTTCCTAAAAAATCTCAATCTTTCCCATTAATAGGTTTTAGTCTTTGAGATTGGTAAAGGGGGCTTGATGGCCTATTAGGCCTAATAGGCCTACACTGGTATCTACAAGCCTACACCTCATAATTGAATTCATATACATGTCTTTAGGTTATTATAGATATTAATACATCAATAAATTTAGTGATAAAAACATGACAATGTTTTTATAAGGGTGAGAATCTTAGTTGAGGCGAGAAGACATCCAAACCCAACCCTTAGGGCTATACATACCTAACTACTTATAAACCCTAACTAGGTAAGGAGATGAGGGAATACAGAGGGTAAATTTGAAATAATTCATGATTATAATATTTTTTGAGGTATTATAACATGATACACAAGATCCCAACTCCATAAAAATAGTAGGGAAGGAAATAATAGCCCACCCAAGGTCTCTAACATAGCTGGTCAAACACTTAGTCTGGCAGTGTCATTCAAGGCAAACTTATGAGAGAAGGTAGAGATGATAATATAGATAGTTGGAGGAAAGTGTAGAATATGTAAACTAGGTTGATAAGGTAAAATGATTATGTTTAATCAACCAAACCACCTACAGGAGACTTACATACTTGAGACTAAGTTTATGGCCTACAAGGCCTAAAACCATTCTTGAGTTCTCAAGTCACCACATCCATCTTGGTGACAAAGACAACCCTCAAGTATACTTAATTACATGAGAAGGTGTGGAATAATTTTTTATACCCTAAGAAGGATGTTTCAAATATGATAAATCAATAAAGTGCCAAATCTAGTCTTAACACCTCACTCGATTACATTACACCTCATCTACCATCATGAGTTGCCACTTTCAACACTCACATCTTTCATCACAGAGGGAATAAGACACAATACTCTTAGGGTAAATTGGATTCCCCTATGGAATTAATATATATATATATATATATATAAGAGAGAGTGGGTTTTAGGGTCCCATATTTATGAATCATCATTAAGACCACAACTAGGCTCAAAAATCTTGTAAGGAACTCAGAGTCTACCATCTTGCACTCATATCTCACTTTGCAAGGTGCATGGGAATAAGATTAGTTCATGGTTTTTATGGGGTTATATGAGATAAACATCCATGGCCATAAGTTTGAGACTGGAGGTATTTACTTTATGAACCATCATTAAGATGGTAGACCTCTAAAACCCTGCTTAAACCCTAACACAAACTTGATTTGGGAAAAAATGATATGTTTGAAATTAAACATCCTAAAATGACCTAGTAAACACTTGGATCACATAGTAAACTCAAATAATATTCCATCCATGGTACTAATATGTATGGAAAAGTGTATCGACCTCCTAAACATCGTGTTTTATAGGGTTTAGTGATGTTTTCAAGGTATACAACTTGATGGAGAGTTAAAAATCATGGGGGAGGGTAGTTTGGGGAATGTTACACTTTTTCAAGCCTCAAGACACACTCAATTCATCCTATAAACACTCCTACATGTCTACACCAAATAAGCATTCTAGGAAAGCTAGTGAAAGGAGTCGTAGTCACTTAGATGGGCAAAATTGAAGATGTATACCATTGAGAGAGCATATATCATGATATGACATGTTAATTAAAACCTAAATAATGTTCATTAACCTATTATAATAGGATATATTTAGGTTTTATGGCCACAAAACACCTAACACTAAGCCACTAGGGCTAATTTCCTAAGTGAGCCTACTTCTTCAACACAAAGGAAGTTGTATATTAGCATAGAGATCTATTGAAGGAGTCAATATAGAGCCATTATCATACCTCACCTAGGTATAAGGAAACTCTATCTGTATTTGCACTTTATAAACCTCTTAGATTGATAAATGAACTATTTCAAATCCTTTAAGTTTGTATCTAGTGTGTTATTTACTTGTTGATATGCATATGTGGCAGGTTTCTCTCCCATTATATGTCTTTATCTCACCTAGATGCTAGTATGTGTGTTATGTAGGTTATATGGTGTGCAAGAGTGTTGGTGATTGATTTTGAAGTGGAATATAACTAAAAAGTGCCTTATATTAGACTTTCCTATCATGACCCTCATGTTCTATCCACCTAAAATAGCCTCCATGTAAAACATTGTTGCATAAGAACTCTTGGAGATAGTAGTGTAGTTGTTTATCTAGTCCATTAGTGTTGTTTAAGGAAACTAGAGTGGATGATCATATTGGTGCATCACCATACTTAGATTAGGTTTCCTTTTATGTATCCTTTTAATCCCTTTTCACCCCAACATTAGTAGGTCTTAGTGATTTGAGCTAAATAGATGCACCAAGGGATTTATCCCCATAATTTGGAGGTCCAGCTCAACCATAGGTCACCCATAACCTTGGGTTATTCTCATGTTACCCAAAAATTAGAGATAGGCTTGAATAACCTCCTCCTAGGGTTTAATTTAGTTTTTTAATAGTCATTGTTTCTAACTATGGATTTGGAGCATATAGGCTAAACAGAGATGAACTTGATGAGCCTATGAACATAATACACCTCAATCATTATTTATTTTGAGAGACCTGAAGTATTATCTATGAGGCTTGTTTACATTTTACCATATTGTCATCTTCCTTATGCCATTCCTACCATGCCTTCACTATTGACCACAGTTATTTTACTCTCCCTTGCCCACCGTTTTTGACCTTGGTTCTAATCTATTAGTTCTCTAAGCACTTCAGATAGGGGATTCAGATGAATTTTTAGTATTTGATTCACTGTTCTATATAGAGGCAGTATCTTGGACCAATATGATAATGGTTTTTCAATTGCATTCTTCATTATGGTCACATTCTACCTCAATTTTGGTTCTACTAATTATAACTGCCTTTGGAAAAATTAGTATCATTAGCATATTCCATTTTTTTCTAATTATAAATACCTATGGTCAAATTAAGAGCAATACATTTATCATGCATTGTCGTATCACCTTACCATTCTTATGCTATAATGTGTCATTTTCTTAATTCATGAACTTGTTGATACCTAGTTGGATTCCTCTACTATAAGGTATAACTATAGTGGCTTGAGGTCCTAATGGGACTATGTAGGAAATGCTCGAGTTATATTGAGGTTAGATCAGACACCCCTTTCCCACACTCTTGTAATTTTTTGAGCACTTTAAGTTTGAATGCTCTCACCATTTTTCAAGTAAACTTAAGCCACACTCTTGTCATTTTGTGAGTTGGACCATTTAGTGTCTCCTCATTCTCAATCAAGTTTAGACACTTAAAAATTTCCAAAAATAATTTTAAAAGATATAAAATATCCTAAATTTCATAAATACATGAAAATTGGCTTAAAGTTTCCACATGAGATATAAAGCTACCAGAAATTTTTGGGATGGGTCATCTTATTTGTTTAGTTTATTTGTAGACCACTTTGGTCTTTTTCCTCCCATTTTTGGGAGAACTACATCAACCTGAGGTATGCATGAACTATGTAGGTAGTACTTGTATACATGGGTTATATTAGGGTAACTTGGTTTCACCTTCCTTTCTTTTTGACCACTTCCTTGTTTTAAAGATTCTGGGACTCTTAACTATTTTATAAGTAACCACTTGTTCTTTAGTTTCCCCATACTTATTAACTTTAGCCATATGTTCTTGCCATTTTGTGAGTTTATATTATGAGCATTATGTATTCAACTTTGATACACTAATGACCACTTGGATTTTATTATGATCTCATCATTTTGTGAGACATTTTTCATTTTGAATGCTCTTGCCATTTTATAATCACCTTCATCATATGCTCTCACCATTTTTTGATACTATTCCCATATTCCTCTATTCAATAATCATGTTTCATTTTCATCAATTTTATTCTATCATGTATCCTAGGTAAACTACATTTGACCTAAAGTTTATGTTGGATCTTACATTCATATAATTATGTAGAATATGTCCACTTACCTTATGCATTTGGAGTCAGCTTGGTTACCCCTTTATTTTCTTATATTACCCCTTTTTTTATCTTTTTTTGTTTCATTGTCTGCTTAACCTAAGGGTAATATTTGTCGTTGTCTTGTGTGTCATTATTTCCTTATAGCCTAGGGGAAACCTTATGCCATTATTCCTATTTTTTTATACATTTCATTTTTATCTAGCTTAGGGGTTACCCAGTCATCAAGAGTCACACCTCTATCTACGTATATGAACAAAGGATTTTCTATTTTCACTAACATTATGATTAACCATTTTTTATTTTTTTTTTTTTTTTTCTGATTAATTTGTTCATTGTTTTGTTTATTGGTGTTTTATTATGTTTGTTTATTTTTTTCATGTTTATTTTATTTCATTATTGTGCCTTGACTTAGTATATCTACATTCATTGGGTGATTCCTTGTGCATCATACTTAAGTCCATCCATATTCATACATCAACATTGTCATCATGTTTTTTTATCACTGGTTCATTATTTTCACTTGTTTATTAGATTATGTGTCAATCCTTATCATATTACAAATAGGTTATCATAGTTTTTTATATCATGATGCATAACATCATGTGCTTAATAAAAATTAGCTTGATTTATCTTATAAGAAATGGTGTCACAATACTTATCCTTATTCACCTAACAACTTCCCAACATATCAAAACATTACCCAAATATAGAGTAATTAAATTACAAATGAATTTCAACACCTTCTAGTTAGGACATGCATCTCCATATTATTAGGGATCTTAAATTCATGCCTATCCCTTGTACTGACTTACTCTTACTCCATGAGTATGGATTTAGTATGTAATCCCCCTTTTATAATTTTTCATATTGCCCCAAATCATAGTACCAATGATTCTAACCACCTTTGGAAAAATCATTATCATTTTATAGCCCTATTGGGGCATGTTTTCATTTTTCTAATAATATAATTACATTTGGGTAAACCATTATCTCTATCCAGCCAAAAGTGGCATTTGTCATTATGTTAATAGTTATAATTATCTTTGGGCAAATCATTATTTTTCACCTCCCTATGTTAATGATTATAACTACCTTTAGGTAAATCATCTATCTTATTTAATTTAATGGAGCCTCTCACTATGCCACTGATTATAACTTCCTTTGGTAAAATTATTCCTTTTTACCCCTTTTACCCTTAGATCCCATCATTTTTTTCTTTTCAAGGGAATCGTCACCGACCTTATTTTCTACCCGCTCTCTTGAGGGGGCATCTAGAGCTCATCCATCATCATCTAGGGAATTAGTCATTAATAAATTTTTCATTATTTAATAATATGTTATTATACTTATATATTTCAATACCTTCCCAAATAGGGGACCATTCTAGCCACAACTAGCTTTTAACTGAACTTTAGATTAATTTCTACCAAACAGTGTAGATTAAGCCTATGAATAACTAAATGTCCCAATTTTGTCCACACATTAGATATTATTTATTATAATCATGTTGATGTATTCTTATTTGGGGTATTATCTTGTACACAATAGTAACCTCTCACATATTCATCTCCAACCACCTTGTGACCTAACAATTGGCAGTTTGGACTTTAGACCCATTAAGAATGGCACTTAAACAATTCCTAAAGTGCTAAAATGATAAGAATAAAAAATTAAATAATTAAATTAAATTAAATGATTAAGTGAATTTTTCATGTGAAATTAGTGAAAACAAGTTTTGTAAAGAGGAAAATTTAATAAATATGAGGTCATAATGACATCATCATCTTCAAAGTCAAGGAATTGAAAATATCTCTGTAAATGCAATAGATTTAGAAATAGAGAGCCATGCTTAATAAATAAGATATCTATCCCAAATATTAATTACATGTTCACTCCTTAACTCAACTAGGGTTAGAATTAGCTCATCTAGGGTTAATTTGAACTCAACCATGGTTAATTCTAAACTAACTACACTTGGGTTAGAGTTAACTTTGGAGTCTATAAAAACAAGGCCTCATCCATTGATCCACAATCTCTTTTGGTGTAAATTTATTATGCTCAAATACATGCAAAGCTTTCACTATTATAGTTGTACCATGCCCATTTTTCATAATCCAAGCCAAGCCAAGCCAAAACCAACCAACATTACCAAGGTAACAAGGAGAGATGGATCAATGGAGATTCATTACAAATATTTCTTGATCACATGGCCTAACACATCATTCCATTATCAACTCACAATACTTTTTTTAATAGAAGGTAAAATATCTTGTTTGGTGTTCATTTTGTTAGTTAATTGTGTAGTTCTCTAACTCATTGAGTGTCAAGGCTAGAGGTGTAAATTTTGTGTATTTATTTTGATTTTATTTCTTGACTAAAATGATACTAATCTACCCTCTATATCATTTCCTTGTTCACAATGATTTAACCCATATTCTTTAGGTTATATCTGTGTAAGAATAAGAAGAAGAATTTTAAATTGATTGGTATGCTAATCTTACCCATCAAACTTATTATCACATTTAAGAAACTAATTATCATATTAGACAAGAAAGAGAACATATTTTAATTCTTAATCCTCAACCTATAATGTGTTTTCTTTCATATTCTACTCATCCTCATGATGACATTACCCCTACTGACTATAATACAACTACAAAGTTAAATCGGTATAGTCAAGTAGTGGAATATGATGAAACATCTAATGGAAGAACAAGCATAGCAGAGAGTTAAAGACTTGATTCCAAGTCTACATAATAGGAATAAAGTATAATATTTTTGATAATGAGGATGACTCTAATGAAGATATTACATAGCCTTTAGTGAATCCTTATATTTATGGTAATCCTATTAATATTGGTGCTTGTCTTGGTAAATTACCTTCACTTAAGGGACTTAATGTACCTAAATTATCAAGAATCCCTTATGAGTCTATGGCATACTATTTAGATTATTTTAAGTTAGTTTGTGTAACTCTTAATATTTTAAATGAATTTTTTTATCTTAGAGTTTTTTCACAAATTTTAGAAGGTAAACATTACCAAGATTTTATTAGCCTTTCTGAAAGTGTTATTAACACTTGGAAGATATATAGGATTGGTTAGAATTTTTTTTTGACAAACTTAAACAATATTTAGAGTTATTTAATGAATTAGTAAATATCTATATTGATCTAGGTGAAATGGTTTACCATTTTTTAACTAGATTCACTAAGCTTGTCAAAATATTCTCATGATATTAAACCATCTAAAATTTTATCTAGATTATATTTTTTTAATACTTCATCTCTAAAATATAAAATGAATTTAGAGGAAAAATATATTGCAGAATATAATACAAATTTAATTTTATACATTGAATATGAAAATAAATTGAAACATGTTAGTTTTAAAGATAGAGTTTCCATAGTTTTAAATTCTGATAATGAATAAATTCTAAAATCCATTCATAATCTTGGTAATGATATGGTCACCATAAAATGATAATTAAATGACAACCCATCTACATCAAGTAAATATTCAATTTCTCAGAAAAATAAAAATAAAGAAAAAGTTAATTATTGTAATGTTTATGAATTAGATCACAATCTTAACACTTGTAAAGCTATACAAAAAATTGGAAAGTTTATTGATGGAAAGGATAGTATTTCCATTGATCTAGTTGATAATATAAATATGTTTGGTGTGATGTCCCTTACTTAGGGGCTCTTTTTTCCAAGTAAAAGCTCTGATACCACTGTAATATCCCCTTTTAGTAGGGAATATCTAAACACAAATAGCTCTGAACAAAGATACACTTTTGCCAAAATAATTTCAAATATGAATAAATAAATCACAATATAATCTCTCAATAGCAAATCAAAGATCTTATCACTTGTTCTTCTAGATGATTACACAATTTAGTCTCTATCATACAAATAACATAACATGAAATATTTTGTCTTGAAACCCTGGGCTTTTGAAAAACTGGAGATTGACCCTGAATCTGGAAGTCTCAACCTACCATGTTGAACACACAGTCACCGGCATCGGTCGATATTCTATCGACGTCGGTCACTGCAGGTCCTACTCTGCCGATGTCGGTCTTCAGTCGATCGATGTCAGTCACTGGGATCTCTGTCTGCTGAGGTCGGTGTCTGCATGGATTTGTACAGACCTGTACTGACTTTGTACGACCACTAATTAAACACAACCAACCTATTTTCAACCCTTGATCTGAAAATATGTCTCTAATATAGAAGATCTCTATCTGTATAATTTATTGAATCAAAACTAAATAAAAAATACCTGGAATATTGTGATAACTTTTGTGTGAAGTTATCTCTCAAATCTGTACCTCTGTGATAACTTTTATATGAAGCTATCTCTCAATTTGGCAATAAATCAGCTGATATCTCACAACCTCTAAATCACACACAATGAAGAGTTGACGTTCTCCACTGCAATGGAATCCTGGAACCCTTGGCTTAGTCTTCACAGAAGAATTCTTTAAAATCAATAATCAATAATCAATGCATGAATCAATAATGGCCTCCATGAGAAACCCTTATACCCTCAAAATATATGCTTGCCCTAATTAGGGTTTCTTAAATTAGAATTAGGGTTTCTAATTAAAAAGAGGCTAAATAATTAATATTTGATTAAATCAATCAAATATTAATATCTCCCTCAATACATGTCAGATCCTTGAACCGTTTGAAGCTGGTGAACCAGGGAGTAATTTTGCACATGACCATACCAAAATAAAGGTGCTCTGTTGCATGTCAAATATCCCTAAATAATAGGAGCTCAGGCCAAATGTGTTTGAAATAACCTGAATGAAAGCCAACTATAGGAATTTTGTAAATTGAAGCTAAGCCAATCTCCATCATGACCCTCTATCCATCCTATTAGCCTATGAAGGTCACATAATAGGCTAATCATCAAGTCTGTCAATGTCCACAAAAAAGGGGACATGACAATCTGCCCCTTCAGAAATTGCTTGTCCCCAAGCAATCTCAGAATAATGAACCACCCGATCCACCTAGATACCAAATGTAGTTATGCTCTACACTACTGTAAATCAATGCAAGTACCTGTAATATCATCAAAAGTAGAACAAAGAGGAATCCATAATCAAACTGGTAAATACTACTCAACTAGACTCTAAAAGCACAACTGCCATAGTCAAGCACGCATGAGAAACAAACTCTCAAAGTATGATAACCCAAATAAAATGGACAACTGCAACTGCCAATTCCATCTACAAAAGATGGTGTCAATCCATCCCATAACTGATCCCTCTGTAAAGGTGGCACAACCAATTATACCACACTGTCATCTGTGTGAGAAGAATCAATCTGGAGACTCAACTCCACTGGTATCTCAAACTCATCAGAACTAGGTACTCCCAAATCCTGAACCGGTGTGTCAGCCTCAACAACATGTTCCTCAGCTACAACTATAGGAATGTACTCATGATCAATAATCAATGTACTAACCTCTAAGTCTGGGGCTGGTGAAGACTACAAATGCTCTAACTCCATGGTCATCTCAGCCAAATGAAATTGTGACTCCTCATAAGCTAACTGCGTACTCTCAAGAATCTTAGAAGTCACCTCAAGATGCTGAGTAAGCTCACTCACCTTATCTTCCTTGGCCAATAATGCATCATACGCTGTGCTACCCCACTCTATAAGATAATCTCTGTTGGTGACCAACTGCATTTAGTCATATCTCAGAATCTGGATAGCCTCCCATAAAGAGTGGATCTCTATCAAGGAGAAATAACTACCTCCCTGCTCAATGCTAGTAGGGGAACCCCATCCATAAACTGCTAACAATTGATGAGCATCATCGAAATGCTTGCAAGCGGTAGCAATGTCTCGCTCACTAACTCTCAGCTAACTAGACACATGATGGTGGTGGTTAGATTGTCTCCTACAATCCTCCACTGATGCATGGCCCAAAAGAGTAGACTCAGAATCACTGACCTCTATAATACTACTATCCCTACTCTGTGAATCAACTCCATAGCTCATATCAACATCCAGAGTATCAACAATTATAACATCACTGTCTAACTCTTCCATACCAAAAGAAACTATCAAGGAAACTAAATCCTCAAAACTATCCACTGCATCCTCCTGAGTGTCATCTACAATAATCAAATCCTGGGACTCTTCTACAATCACTGACATAGCTGAGAGATCATCACCCCTCAGTGCACTAACATCTGAGCACACCTCTACACTCTGAGTGCAAGCATCGTACTCATCCTCATCTTCACTAACTCCTATCTCATAATAATCATAATAATCATGGGACATGCTACTCTCTTATCTAAGTGATCTGTAGTGCTCTCTCCTCAGCTTAACAAAGTGATCATAAGACAACCTCCCCTGAGCTTGTGGAGTTAATAACTCCCACTCATCCTTCACTGTCATATACCGTGTGGATTTGTCTTTGGATGTAGGATATGAAAGAGATTCATTTAACCTCTTCAAAATTAGTTTCAAATTCTTCATCTCATAGTCCCACTATCTCTGAGTACTTGAAGACATCATGGTTACTTCGCTGATTCAATCTACCCAAACTACCCAACAGGATGGCAAGACATTGGCTCTGATTTGCCCAAACTATCCAATAGGATGGCAGGAATTTGGCTCTGATACCACTGTGATGTCCCTTACTTAGGGGCTCCTTTTTCCAAGCAAACGCTCTAATACCATTGTAATATCCCCTTTCAGTAGGGAATATCTAAACACAAATATCTCTGAACAAAGATACACTTTTGCCTAAATAATTTCAAATATGAATAAATAAATCACAATATAATCTCTCAATAGCAAATCAAAGATCTTATCACTTTTTCTTCTAGATGATTACACAATTGAGTCTCTATCATACAAATAACATAACATGAAATATTCTGTCTTGAAACCCCAGGCTTTTGCAAAACTGGAGATTGACCCTGAATCTGGAAGTCTCGGCCTGCTGTGTTGAACACACAGTCACCGGCGTCGATTGATATTTTGCCAACGTCGATCACTACAGGTCCTACTCTGCCGATGTTAGTCTTCAGTCGGCCGATGTCGGTCACTAAGATCTTTGTCTGTCGAGGTCGGTGTCTGCGTGGATTTGTACAGACCTATACGGACTTCGTACGGCTACCAATTAAGCACAACCAGCCTATTTTCAACCCCTGATCTGAAAATATATGTCTCTAATACAGAAGATCTCTGTCTATATAATTTATTGAATCAAAACTAAATAAAAAATACCTGGAATATTGTGATAACTTTTGTGTGAAGTTATCTCTCAAATCTGTACCTCTATGATAACTTCTATATGAAGCTATCTCTCAATTTGGTAATAAATCAGTTGATATCTCACAACCTCTAAATCGCACACAATGAAGAGTTGATGTTCTCCACTGCAATGGAATCCTGGAACCCTTGGCTCAGTCTTCACAGAAGAATTCTTCAAAATCAATAATCAATAATCAATGCATGAATCAATAATGGCCTCCATGAGAAACCCTTATACCCTCAAATGATATGCTTACCCTAATTAGGGTTTCTTAAATTAGAATTAGGGTTTTTAATTAAAAATAGGCTAAATAATTAATATTTGATTAAATCAATCAAATATTAATATCTCCCTCAATACATGTCGGATCCTCGAACCATTCGAAGCTGGTGAACTAGGGAGTGATTCCACACATGACCATACCAAAATAAAGGCACTCTACTGCATGTCAAATATCCCTAAATAATAGGAGCTCAGGCCAAATGTGTCTAAAATAACCTGAATGAAAGCCAACTATAGGAATTCTGTAAATCGAAGCCAAGCCAATCTCCATCATGACCCTCTATCCATCCTATTAGCCTACGAAGGTTGCATAATAGGCTAATCATCAAGTTTGTCAATGTCCACAAAAAAGGGGACATGACATTTGGATTCCATGAATCTTCAGATGATATTAAAACTACTAATGCTTATACTATCAATACTAGGCAAAAGATTACAATTATGCCCAAAAAGATAATTATAATAAAATTAATAATCATTCATTATCTTTTAAACATAAATATAAAGGAAAATATATGTAAAATAATGTTACATCTAATAATGCACAAGTATTTCTCAAAAAAACAACTCTTTATCAATTAGTTTTAATAATATGTAGTATCCTTATTATAAGCCCAAGAATTATACTCACATTTTTCATCTTGATGTTGGTGCTTATAATAACATAGATGATTTGTCTACTATTAAGATAGGTTTTTCATTATTATAGGTTATTGGTATACTTCATCAACTTAATAAAATTAATGATGCTATCAAAAACTTGAATCCTAAAAATGTTGTCAAATTTCATGAAGAAACAAAGAATAATGAACAAAATCCTATTTTTTCTTAGATTTGTGATACTCATACTAATTATATATCTCTTTTTTATGTTTTAATAAAAATTGATAACAAAATTATTGATAATTATATCCTTGATATAGGGTCCTCTAATAATATAATTCCAAAATATATTGTTGATCAATTAGACATTGATTATGACATTGATTATAAGAAACTCGTAAGTTTTAATTCTCATCAAATCAAAGGCTATGGTAATTTCCATTATATTATTATCAAAATCACTCCATATGAATTAATTAGTTTTATGAATAATGTTCAAGTATTAGATGTTCCTAGTATTTATGTTATGCTCTTAGTAAGGGATTGGTCAAAAGAAATTAGTGCTTTTGTAGGCAAGGAGACAACTTGGGTTCTTGCTAGAAATAAGATTTATTTTATGCAAAGAGAGGAATGGTTTAATAATTCTATAGATTCCATACCAAATCTTATTGGCTATGCAAAAAATGGAATTGGTACTTATGAGCTATCAACTTTTGATGAACCTGAAAAATAACAAGAAAGGACATTTTCTATAGATATTTTATAGTCTTTATATTTTGATGGAGCATGTTCAAAACATAGTAGTGGTGTTGTAATTTGTTTAATTTATCTTATTGATAAGATATTTCACTATTACAAACTTTCATTTGATAATACTAATATTTCAAATAACAATATCATTAATGTATCATAAGACTTTTCCAAAATGTATTTCAATCCTTATGCTTAGGTCTTGAAAAAATAATAGAACTTAATGTTAAATATTTTGAAGTCTTTGATAATTTAGAGTTAATTGATAGACAAGTTATAAAGGTTCACAAGACTAATAAAATTCATATTCATAGATACACTCAAAACATTTTGTCACTTCTTGAATATTTTGAATCTTTTAATCTCACTTATATACTTAGAGAATTTAATACTTGAACTAATAACCATGATGCTTTTATTTCAAATCCTACTCTAAGTAGAAATAAATAAAATTTTGCTTCTCTTTTTCTAGAATTTTAAGACCTAAGGTGCTTAATTTAAATAAAAATTGGCCTATTTTTAACTATGATGAACATGTTGATTCATTTCTTCAAAGTAATTATTTTAATCATGATGATTATGTATTAGATTGTGATGATTATTTGTAGTTAAGTACTAATAGATTGCCTATTGGTTTAGTCAGTTTAGATTCGATGTTCACTCCTAATGATCAACGAAAAATTTTATGCACTGAAGAGCCTTATATAAGGATAATAGGTGAGATTATTCCCATAAATATCCATACTAAGGAAGATCCCAAATAAATTTATTTAGGAATTAAATGCACTCTTGAAGAAAATTTTAAGTTTCAAAGAGTTTGTTGATGTTTTTTCTTCATCTTATAAAGACCTAAAAGGTTATGATACCAATATTATTAAACATGATATGCCTAATAAAACATGGTATTAACCTTGTTAGGAAAAATATTAGAAGGATAATCCCCTTGTTGGAAGACACCATCAACAAGGATATTAATAAAATATTTGATTTTGATGTCATATTTTCTATAAAACATTTGAGGTAGTTAATTTAGTTCATGTTCATAAAAGGAATGGTGATATTAGATTGTGTAGATTTTAGATATCTTAATAAGAATAGTGTTAAAGATTATTTTCCTCTTCATACTATTGATCATATTTTGTAACAAGTTATAAGATATGAAATGATGTCTTTACTTGATATATTTTCTTTTTATAATAAGATTTTTTAATTTAGAAGACAGACATAAGACTACGTTTACCATGCATAAACGAAATTTTATTTTTAGCAAAATGATTTTTGGTATTATGAATTCAAGTGACATGTTTCAAAGAGATGCATGTGGATTTTGTTGAATTAATGGGCATAATCATTCAGGTCTATTTAGATGATCTTACCGCACATTTTTAAAAAAAGTATATTGATCATCTTCATAAAAATTTTGTAAGATGCAAAAAAATATAGTATTTCTTTAAATCCAAAGAAATATGTTCTTGGTGTTATATAAGGTAATATTTTAAGACATATCATAAATAAAAATGGAAATTCCATTGATCTCATATGTATTAAGGCTATTAAGGATTTACCACCCCCTAAATATCAATCTAGTCTTAATATTTCTTTGGTAAAATCAATCTAATATTTGATTTTGATGATAAATCTAACCCTTTACAAATGTTTGTAAATAAAAATAAATCATATGTGTGAAATGTGGGTGTTAATTAAAATTTTAATAACATCAAATATGTCATTTCAAGTGCACTTGTACTTACTAAACCTAATTTAAATAAACATTTCATTCTTTATGTTAATGCTACTAAAAAATTCATAGGTGCAGTAATTATAGAAAATGATGAAAATAATGAAGAAAGACATATTGGTTATACGAGTCAAGTTTTAAAGGATGCAAAAACTAGGTATCCATTAATTGAATAATTTTTATTTTTATTTTTATATTATTTAATCAAATTTTATTATTTTTTAGTGGTGAATAATTTATTATTAGGTCCAATGTGCATGTTCTTGATTATCTTTAGACCCTTATGATTAAACTAGTACAATTCCATCTTAACATTCATGATAGGTAAAAAGGTTGATTTGTTGACGTGACATTTTTCACCATCAACTGAACCTTTGGGTTATGTTGAAACTGAAGGTGGACTTTTATCCACTATTCCATACATGTTATTCACAATATGATTCATGTCATTATGTACTTATTTCCTCTTGAAATTATTGCATTATGGATTTGTTTTTTGGGTTATTTTTCCTGTCTGTCAAACCTAATATGACTTGATAATAGAGTGAATAGTGTTTTTAAGTTGTGTTTTTCTTGATTAAATAAATTATGTTACTTGAGTGTGAATGTTTACATTCTATTTTATTTATTTTGGTGGGTTTATTTCTTAGTGGTTTTAGAAACTTGAAAATTTAGTTGAAAGGTAATGAATATAAGTTTAAAAATTAGTATATACATATAACAATTTAGCTTAAGACTACCAATGAATAAAACTAATAAAATATAACAATATATCTAAATAATAATAGCATCCTTGACCTTAATATGGGTTTATTTTCAATAATAATACCATTAATTGTATATAGAACAAGTAACCAAATCACAACTGAGTGGGTTGTGTTTTTATTGTTTGTTGCATATATAGTTTGTGGTATTATTATTGGAAATAAACCTATATTGGGGTCTAGGATGATATTATAATTTAGTTATATTGTTATATTATGTTGGTTTTATGCATTGGTAATCATAAGCTAAACTATTCTATGTATAAATTATTTTTTAAACATATATTCATTACCTTTGAAGGATCTTAAATGCTTATCTTATGATTTGTTTATTCTAATAACCCTTTTATGTGTTATTATCATTAAATAAATGTATAGAGCATAGGCTATTACATTAATGATTTGATTATTCCTTGAATTTTATGGGTTACCTTATAGCTCTATTCATATGAGAAAATACTCTACAACCTTTCCCTTGTCTATTAATTTGATTTGTGTAACCTATATATATGTTAGAGTTGTATCTAAATTATTAGAATTAAATCTTATATGGACAAATAATGTTAATAGTGGGAATTATAAAAATGTTTTTAAGACCCATATGGTGATTTTTTATCATGTAAAAATAAAAAAAGGGGTTATAGCTATCTTTGAATTTTGGTTGTGAACCTTAAATTTTGGTAATTGCTAAGTTGAATTATTTAATGATGTTTGTTGATCTAAAAATAAGTACTTGTCTCTATTTGTGATTGTTGATTGGTAAATCATGTATAAAGAATAAGAAATATTTTTCATGATATTTGACTTACTATATTTAACTTTGTTGATTTACATTAATGTCATTAAGTTATTAATTAGGGTTAATAAGATTGTTCATGTTATTAGTGTTGGTCTATTACTCTTCAAGCATTACGTATCATGAGTATTTAAATTATGAATAAATTATTGATTTATTTAGTTATAATATGTGGAAATGTTATTAAATCAATTATGGCATTAAATAAGAATGTTAAAAGTTACCTAAGTAATATGAGATCATTTTAACTGATTAGTTATGTAATATCTTGCGGTCAAAATAATTAGCAATGTACTTGATTTATTATGTTTCCATAGTGGTGTAATGAGAAATATATGAAATTTGGTTAATAAATAAGGTATTTTTAGATATAATTTACTATTAAAATTATATTTACTAATGATTATAATGTTTCAATAAACACCTTCTAGGTGCATATGGTTTAGTATCAAAATAGTGTTTCCAAAATACTTATTTAATAAGCATGGTTGTTACTGTATGATGTATTGTTTGTATCATTCTAAACATTTTTCAAAATTCCAATTTATGAATGTAGTTAAATTTCATTTAGTTTCATTTGAAACATAGCAGAATTTCATTACTAACTTTAATAACAATTCTTAGTATGGAATGAATAATCAATTCCATATAAATTCGTATATTATTGTTCACATTGTTATAATGAAATACTCATGTAAATTCTTGGCATAAAGGTTGTTTTACATACATTGGCAATGGTTCCCACATCGACTCAAGGAAAAATAGACAAGATGAAAATACTCTCTCATTTTCATAAGAGAGTTGTTAATATGCTTTTACTTATAGGAATTAAGCCATGAATTATCTTAAGTAATTAAATGCATTAGGTTGTTGACACATTTACAATATTGCATTGATATTTCTCTTATATAAGAATAACCCTTTGAAGCAAGTTTAAATATATTGATGAATAGTAAGGCTACTTCCATGGAGTTTCTCGTCAATCGATTGTTAATAAATAAACATTTATAATTTATGTGTATAAGTTTTATTTCCAATGAAATAAAGAAATAGTGTCATTATTTCATACTTGGAGAATGGAACGATAAAATTTATAATAATATTAATGTCATGACCACAAGAATCGAGGATAATATTATCTCAATTATGTATTATTGAGAATTAATTCATCAATTTCCTTGATTATGATATATTCTTGTTTACTAATGGATTTAACTCATTAATGTGTGCACAAACCATGAAATGCAATTATCAATAAATAGCAACTTTTGTGTTACAACATGTGAATAAGGATGAGGAAATAAATTTGTGGTCTTTGAACATCAAGTGAAGGTATGAATTTTCTTATTTATGAAAGTCATAAACATATTTTTATAAGTGTTAAGCAAACTTTGATAAGAGGTAGATAATGGTTTCTTTAAAATGTTTGTTTTCATTTATGTTGGGAACATTTACTAGTGTAAATGGTGCATGATATACTTTTCTACTGAAAATAAGTCATGATATATTATATTTTAGGAAAGATTCAATTACTTGGTTATAAAATTGTATAAAAATTTCCCTTACTAATGACATGATGTGGATATTATGCTTGAGTGGTGTATGTCTTTGATTAAATAAAAATAATCTAAATATTAATAGGTATATTTTAGATATGAGTGTTTTAATAAGGATGTTGTAAATTAAAATATTGAAACACGAGATACACTTATTCATGTACCTATTATACTTGATCCAATCATAAAATGGAAATTAATTAAGGCTAAGTTTGTTTAGCTAATCATATTAGGAATACAACTATTAAGAGTATCTAGATCATACTTAATAAGGGTACAACTACACACTTATAAACCCTGAGATCAATATTCAATACAGAATGAAATAGTTCCTTGTAGAATCCTCTCAAGATGACTTGGACATAAATAAGTAGTAAATATATAATATATCCATGTTTTTTATTATTATATGTGGTAGTCATGAATAAAGTAGAGAAACTATTTTATATCATTTAATATTAGAGTGTGTTCTCATACTTTGTTTTGATTTATCTTTTTTTTTAAATTGGGGTTGTTACATTTATATCAGAGTTTAGTTTTAGCTCTATATAATTTTATAGAATAAATTTTTAAAACTATAACCTACCTAAAATATTAATCTTTGACTCCTTGAGAGATTAGAACAAGATCTAGTGGAGGTGCTCATGTCAAAAATAACCCAAGTAATAATAACCCAAGAAGAGGTAGATGTAGAAAATGAGGTAGAGACCATGGTTCTCACAATATAAATAGAAATAGAATTAACCCATCTCATTTTAATAATGTTGATAGCAAAAATGAGGTTATTATTTCTAATGGCATTGGAGCTAACCCAACTGATAAGCATGAAGAAGTTATTAATGGAATATTGTTAACTTCAAATGCCATTTAAGGCAAGATTAAAACCTAAGAACCACCTAGAATGGAAAATGGTCAAGGGGAAGAGTAAGTTATCTAAGAGATACCTTTAGTGGTGGTTGAACTCATAATCAAGGAGATTAGAAATCCTCCAACACCTACGTTTTCAAGTGAATAATTGGGAAATGCAGTTGATAAATGGATTATATATTTGTAGAAGTAATTTAATTTACATAACATGCCCTCTAATGTGAAAGATATGGTGGTAGCCTATCATTTTGTTGGTGTTGATACATTATGGCGGAATCATCTATGTGCTTTGGAAGAATATCAACCAATGACCCTTGGAAATTTTTTGAAAGGTAGTTCTAAAAAAGGTACTTAAGTGCCATTTTAAAGGACCAAAAGATAATATATTTTCAATTGTTGAAACAAGATAATATGATTGTTTCACAATATGAGAATAAGTTTTTGTATCTAGTGCATCATTTAAAATACATGTATGATGAATAAACTAAAGAAACAAAATTTAAATTGGGATTGAAAGAGATATTGATGCATGACTTCAATATGACCAACCCAAAAACCTTGGCGACTACCATTGAGTCTGATCATAGGTTAGAAGAGAAGGTGAAGTATCGATAGAAGGTGATACAAGATTTTTAAATTAGTAGACAATAATTTAAGGCAAAGAACTTTTCTCCTTCACTCAATAAATTAAATAAGACAAATCAAAACCATAGGTTCACTAGGAGTAGTCATGGATTTAATAAGTTCCAAGTGAAAAATAAGAACTTTAAGTCATGAAATTTCTTTAAAATAAGGTCTCAAAATAGAAATTAGGCCCAAAGTAACCAATATGTACCATCCATAGGGGACAATACCATTTTTTTATCACCATAATATATTGTCTAGTCCTAAGAATATGGTGATAATTACTATTAGAAAGACAATATAAAGATAAAACTTGGAAAATTAGCTAATCATCAGTTGTATACAACTATTGATAATTGGAATGATGACTTCCAAGCCACGCCAATTGAAATCAAAAGTATAATATCTATTTTTATTATATATATCTTGATTAATTCTAGTGAAATAGATAGTTTTATTTCTCTTAATGTAGTAAGTAAATGTAAAATCAAACCTATTAAGATCAGACAAGGTTGGGAGGTCAAGTTTGAAATAGATAGTTTTAATTATCCTAATATAGTAAGTAAATGTAAAATCAAACCTATTAATATCAAACAAGGTTGGAAGGTTAGGTTTAGTACTGACAAAAGAGTACCTATTTAGAAGTGCTTAGATTAAGTTGAGCTTGATTTAGTGTATTTATAACTAAAATAAGTTTTTTATTACCCCCCTTAGGATCCTAAAATCTTATTTTTGGCATGGACTAGTTGAAACAACATCAATCAATACTTGAATGCTTTGATAAAAAGGTGTAATGCATAGATGATTTTGAAAAAATTATAGAAGTGTAAGGAATTTAAAATCCTAGAGCATGTAAAATATTTTCATCTATGTAGTTGAAAAAGGTTTTGCAT
The DNA here is from genome assembly GCA_037957365.1 of Torreya grandis. Classification (NCBI taxonomy): domain Eukaryota; kingdom Viridiplantae; phylum Streptophyta; class Pinopsida; order Cupressales; family Taxaceae; genus Torreya; species Torreya grandis. The sequence continues at coordinate 1,058,208 of JARHVA010001732.1, forward strand.
AATGGTTTCAAACTACACGTAGTCTAAATGTAATAATTATCCAATGACACAAGTGAGAGTTTGATTTTTCTATATATATGCCTAGAGTTACACCTACATCCAAAGCTCATTATGGGATGAATGTGGTAGATTTTTAGAAATTAAAAATTTAACTATATGAAAGTTTATATAATGGAAACATTAGACCATGTGTATCTCCTTGGGGTTCTCTAGTTGTCTTTGTGATTAAGAAAGATGTAACTATTAGGTTGTGTATTGATTACCACATACTCAATAAAATAACAATTAAGAGTTGTTATGCCTTACCAGGATTGATGATTTTTTTGATCAAATAAAAGGGGCAATAATATTATCTGAATTGACTTAAGATTAGGATATCATAAAATGAGAATCAAGTAGGAAGATGTTCATAAAACTGCTTTCTAAACCTGGTATGCTCATTACGAGTTCATTGTTATGTCTTTTGTCTTGACCAATTCACCATCAAATATTATGAACATAATGAATAGTGTTTTTAGGGATTATCTTGATAAATTTGTGTTTGTTTTCTTAGATGATATTCAAATATATTCTAGGAATGAAGCTAAACATAAACATCACTTGAGGTTGATCTTATAAAGATAAAGACAACATAAGTTGTATGGAAAACTTTGTGTGTGCTTTCAATCATCCTAAAATACATTACTTAGGCCACATCATCTCTAAAGGTAGTATTGTTTTGAATCTAACAAATATTAGTGCTATACAAGATTGGCCTATCCCCACTAAAATTTATGAAGTACATATTTTTGTGGGCTAGGTTGGTTACTAACGTAGATTTATTGAAAATGTTTCCATCATAGTTGATCATATCACTTCATTTCAATGCAAGGGTTATAAATTTGTGTGGATTTCTCATTGTAAGAAGTATTTCTATAAGATCAATCATTCATTACCTATAGTACCAAAACTTGTCACTCCTGATTTAAATAATATTTTTGCATTGTTTCAAAGATAATTCCCTCATACTATTAGTGTAGGTTTTTATTTTTCCCTATTTATTAATTAGGGAAATTGTATTTCTTGTGCATACATGGAGTTTTCCTACATTTGTGGGATAGGCTAGCTTATGTGGAGGTGTGTGTCATAGATGTGTCATAGGTGTCATAAGAATGTCATAAGTAACTCCCTTGATGGGAGTTACTTATCTATTCTTAGCACCTTGTCACCACCTTTCATGGAGGAGTTACAGTCTATTCTTGGGGTACCTTGTCCACCTTTTGTGGAGGAGTTACTTACGTACTCTCCTATTTGTAGTCCTCACTTTGGCCATCTCATGTTAATCAGATTTTAGCTTTCTCCATTTTGTCTTGTGAAATTTATCTTCTTGTGCTATTTTCAAATTGCTTTAGCATCTATGTGGTGTGCACTTGCTTCAACTCATGTGATCACGTCTCCATTACACTCGCATTATCCGGATTCTGGCAACAACTCCGATACATACCCAAACAACATAGTTTTTTTTCCCATAGGTGGTGGTATAGGAATTTTTGTATCAAATAAAAGCTACATGACATAATTTATTTGATGTGGATAAGTCCTAATGAGTTTAATAAACTAGATTTGAGATGGATACATAGAGATTTATTGTATGGGACATCATTTGTCAAAACCAATATTAGATAGACAAGACTATAAGAGATGGAATTTTGACATGTATCAATTTAAGAAGAAACTAACTTGGATTGAATCTAATTATGAATCAAAGCATGTGGTCTTGTCACTGCTAGTATAGTTGAGAGAGCTTGAGCCAACAGTATCGGCCTAGCTGATATAGTTAGTTACATAGAGATATCATAAATAGAGTGTATTGACTTAACTAATATAATATAATTATAATTTTGAATATAAATATAGGGTATTGGGTTGGCTAATATAGTATAAAAATAACTTGGATAATGAAGTAGACTATATTGTCCTAGTCGATACAATTAGACTTGATCTAGAGACTAAAGATTGTATTAGGTTGGTTGATATAATTGAATTATATGTTTATGGAGAAATATAATTTATCAAGTTGATCGATACAAATGTGAAGGTAAGGAGTTATATAAGGTTGGTTGATATAGCTGGGCTATATTAAAGCACATAAGTGATAATTTCTTTAGATTTGATAGCCATAAAAATATGTGGAGGATTACCTTGAAATGTACTATAAGTAGGATAATTAATATGATGCTTAAGGGGATAAGGATAGATGTAGGAAACTAATCACTTCATGTTATTCATGTTTATAAAAATGTCTTAATCATTATAATAAATAGGATTAACCATGGTTCTAACAACATTAGTGGCTAGTTGAAAATAGTTCTGATTTTTGTTGTTAGATTATTGGTTTAGACTATGGTTTGGAAGTGGATTGGAATAAAGGGTAAGGTAAGTATTGGATTGGTGAAGTTCATCATGTTTACCCTTGAATTTATGAGTATTGTATACCTTATCACAGGATTGGTTTCACTCTCTAATCATACTTTCATGATCAAATTTTAGACCAATAAAGAATTTGAAAGATAAGTGCTTAAGTTTCTTTCAAGTTTTATGACAATAACCCCAATTTGCATAGAGCTAAAAAACTACGCACTTCATGTTATTTATTTTTACCAAATTTTATTCATCAGTATAATGATGATTATTAACCATGGTTTTAATAACATCAGTGGCTAGTTGAAAATATGTTTTATTTTTTTGTTAGATTGTTGGTTTGGAGTATGGTTTGAAAGTGGATTTGATTAAATGGTAAGGTGAGTGTTAGCTTGGTGAAGTGCATCATACTTAACGTTGGAGTTATGATTCTTGGATACCTTATAATATTATTGGTTTCACTCTCTAATCATCATTTCATGATCAAAGTTTAGACAATCAATAGTTTGAAAGCTAGGTCCTTAAGTTTCTTCCAAGTTTCATGAGAATGACCGCAATTTGCATAAAACCAACAAAAATTTTAGGATCATACCAATGAGCACTAGGATAAGAAGTGTCAAAATGTATAGGTGAGGTTCTAGGAATACATTTACATATCTCAACAAGGTAAAGAGGTAATTTTATTTCATAATTGTTGTTTTGTGGAGGAGGAAGAGGATGTTGGAAAGGACTTGCCTTGATAGGTAAAAATAAAGTCACTTCGTTGGAGCTTCCTAGAAAAATAACATTGATGGTTCTATTAGAACCATATGTGTGGAATACACCATTGTCTATCACATTATTATTTTTAGATATCATGAGCATTTAATTTCCAAACTTCGATTGGAAAAGCTCAAATTGTCTGATGAAGAAAATTTGATGTTTAGCTTGATTTAAGGCTTCCTCAAATTATTTAAGAGAAAGTTTCCAAATGATATATTGTAATTTTGAATTTATTGCATTGGTGAAAAGGTGGAAGAGGTTGTCTTCTGAGCATATTTTGCTCAACCTTGTTGGCTAGAGCTTTCTTATGCTTGATAAAGGTTTGAACAGTCTCATTATCTACTTTCTTGAGGTTGATAAAGTAAGCCAATTTATTTTTATGAAAATCATTAGATGAAACTCTTGAGCTAATGAATTAACTAAGTCTTCTAAGTTAGATATGGAGTTAGACTTTATTTAATTATATTAATCTAAATCATCACTATATAAGGTTTTTGTAATTAGTTTGGTAGCAAAAAAGGTGTTGAGTTTAATATAGTCTTTATAAAGGTTACCAAAGGCCTTCAAATGAAAAGCAAGATATTTATATCCATTATAGGAGATCTTAGGAGTGATCCCCCTTATGTTAATGTTTGAAATTTGAGGGACTAAGGGTTCATTTTGGAGATATTTGATGACTTTGTTATGAAGCGGTGGTTTAAAAATGATATTCCCATGAGTGTCTATAGGGGGTGTGGGGAGATTTGGATTTGACACTCCTCATTAAAGATATTGAGGTCAATTTTACATTTACAAAACTTAGTATTGAATTTGAAAATTTTGGTTTTACATTTGCATTATTTGAGCATTATTATTGTATTGAAAGTTATCCATTTGGCTCATTTTTGTTAAGATTATTTTATTAGCATTGAGAGTTTTTTGGTTATAAGTGCAGGCTTGAGTAGTCTATTGATATGTGTTAGATGTAACATTTACATTGGAATTAACATGAGAATTTTGGGTAGGCCTACTAAAAGAGAGGCTTATCATGATAGTATCAATATTGGGCATGGTGAATGATGAAAGAAATGAGGAAATAAAAAATTTATTTTCCCTAATTATTGTAAAATAATTATGAGTAGGGGAAGAAGGACGTTCCACATTGGGTGCTATCATAAGGCGATATACAACCATAGGGTTTTTTCCTTTATGCTCAATTTTTTAATGGAGATAGATTATCATATAATATGTATATTCTATGCCACATTCCTCTTCAACCTTAAGGTCTTGGAGTAGGTGACTTTGTCTAGTAGTTTTAGAGTTGTTATATAGCTCTAAGCTTTTAAATCTAGTGTAAGCCACATGAAAATTTCCATAAATTTGATATTGAGTCATGGAAAAATTATAAGGCATATAAGCATTTCAAGACACTTTATTTGTATTGGTTAGTTTTATATCATTAATATTATTACAAAATCCTTAAAAGTATTGGTGGGTTTTCTCTTTAGATTGGTATAGAAGATGTTCCATAGTGAAAGATAAAATATCAATTGTATCAAGCGGATAATGTAGTTAATTGCATAGGAATGATAAAAATAAACTTTATCAAGCTAGCTAATATATTTAAAAAATAAAATAGGTGATGTCAAACTATATTGAATAGGTTGATATAGTATGGTCATAGAAAATAATTATATTAGGTTGGTTAATATAGTTGATAGGAAAGTGGTAAAGCTAAACTATATCAGAGTAGCTAATGTAGTTTGTAAGGCACTAACTATATCAAGGTGTCCAATTTAATTAGTAAAATAAACAAAAATATATCATATTTATCGATAAATTTATGAATAAATAGAATTATATCAATTTGATTGATATAGTTAGGAAGATACATAGAATTGTATCACGTTGGTTAATGTAGTTATTACACAACACAATGGTATTCAGTTGGCTAATATAGTCTAGAAAGTAAACAAGTTAATAATTTGACTGAGTAGTAGATAAATCAAAGTAAGGAGGTAAAACTAATTAGTATGTGTTTGACTTATAGGCTCTCAAATATATTGATCTCATATGTAAATAGTGAACAAGGCCTAAAAATCACTATCTATAGATAATTTCACACTTCCATATCCATACTATCACATCTTTGAGGTATGTTGAGAGTAACTCCCTAAGGCTAACCACTTATAATATATTGTGAGGTACATGAAACTTAAATTCCATATATAATGTTGTCTAATGGCTTAATTATTGAGGCAATACCCCTCACCCCACGACTCAAGTAAAATTGATGAACATTTAATCTAAAATGTTAATTCTTATGAGTTTTACAACCATCAAAACATAATTATGGAAAGACAAAATCAAAATGAGATTATTCAAATCAAAATGAGATTATTCAAATCAAAAGAGAAATTTTACAACATGAAATGAATTAAACAAACACTCAGAATAATATTGAGCTATTTGATATAGTTAGAATTACATAGAAATATATTTCATTAACTGATATAGTCTAGAAAGACATAGGTCATTAACATGTTAGTTGATACATTTGGCAGCAAAATAAAAATATATATTTGGTTGGTTGTGTTTCCTACTATTTCTTACTTTATTTTTACTTTTAGTGAAAAGGAGACAAACAAAAGATGAGGGGTGTGTACCTCATAAACATTGTGCTCATTGATGACCAAATGAAGTGAGAGCTCCTTTTTGGCAAGGAAGGACTACTCAAAATAAGATTGTACTAAAACAAATTGTTTGTTCGACAAGTATGAAGGGTGGACTACCTAACAATGCTATATCCAAAAAGTGAAAGCTCCATTGAATGGTTTTCAATCCACTCACCTAATGATAAAAATATTTGATAACAAAAATAAAATATGTTTACATTCATATTGACAAGAAAAAAGATGCTTATGCCAAAAAGAAACAAAAGTACCTATTCAATAAAAGGTAGTATGGCAGCTTAATACCATGAAAAAGTAGATCAAGGTTAGGTTCAGAGGATCTGAGTAGAGTCTATAGATAGGCTAAAAATAGAAACAGGGTCTAATTAGGTGTGAAAGGGGAGGAAATAATAGTCTATTATTTTCCTCATCAATGATCATTGGTGGTCAAGGTGATCGGCGATGGTTGTCTTAACCAATGATGGTTAGTTGACCGATGATGGTTGTTATAACCATTGATGGTTATAGTAACTAGATACGATTACCTGTATGAGTGTGGTAGAATATTTGAAGTGGGATTAGTGGGAGGTGGATGATAAGTAGAAGGTAGAGTGTGGATTATTGGGGTGAGGGGTAATATGTAGATGGTATGATTCAAATAAGAAACTTTAATATAAAAAGGAAATGCTAAAAATAATATGAGAATACATGTATAATACCATATAGGTGATAGTTGAAATCTGAAGGAAATTGGGTAGCATAACAATACTTAAGCCTTCAAAAGTCATAAAGCTAGAGTTTCAAGGTCTTAGATGCCTGCACAAAGAAAATAAGGGAGCTTGGATGCAAATTTTTGGATCCTTAACTCTTTCAAGAGCCTTCAATTTATAGCCCAAATTTGCTAAGTGGGGAAAAAGAAAGTTGCTAAGTTGGTCTAGGATAAAGATGTCATTTTGAAGAGAAAGAAAGTTATAAGGTGTGCATGATAAATTTTTTATTTTGTCCATGAAAGTCTGGTTTACAAATGGATATTTTTGTGTTGCAGGTTTGGAGACCTGACCATCGATGGTCAAGCTAACCATTGATGGTAAGGCTGACCATTGATAGTCATAATCCAAAGCTAAAAAGGGTTAAAATGGGTCCAAAGAATGATGTTACTAAACTATTTGACCAAGGTTTCATAGGCATTTTAACAAGTGTAAATTGGGTTTTTAAATTGAGGTAGCCAAGTGAATAGCTAAGGTTAAAAACTAGTCCAAAGTGATGTGACATCAAAAACTAGTCGAGGATATGTTTTTGAGTGTCTACATTTTTCCCCTTTTTGTTATATAATTTTAGGTAAATAAACCATAGAACAAAAATAGAGTGTTGAAGGTCAAAATTTAGTTTCCATAAGTATGGGAGGAGGGTATTCCCCCTCAAACTAGGAGTTGAAGAGGTAACACCCAAATTAGGTCATGGTTTGATAAAAGGTAAAACGAAGGTCATGTGGTTTGGTGGAAAAGGTATGGGCACAAGATGTGACCAAGTGTGAGAGTCAAAATTTCATAAGGAATAAAGTTGTCAATGTTGGAAATAATAAGGTCAGGTTCTAGGATAGGTGATAAGGTAATCAATACCTAACATTGGTCATAGTTGTTCGGGTCACACATATCAATTATCCTAGAAAAGGTCAATGTTTTCTCAAGTATCCAAGGTAGGAAGTGCATCTGAGAAAAACACAAATGGTTGGGTTATGCACAAGGTGATGTATAATGTAAAAGTTCAACATGGAAAAATCAGTCAAGGCATGCAAGTAGGTGGTTTTAAAAGGTGCTAACATTGAAGTGGATGAAGGTAAATGGGTTGGGTAGGGAGTGACCGAGCTGACTCTTAATGCACTAGGAAAGAGGACACTACCTACATAGTCCCATGGATAGTAGATCCAACATGGAATTCAGGCCTAATGTATTTCTTACTTGTTGAGGGAAAGGGTAAATCTTGAGTAGGTCAAGGGGTGTCGAGGATTGGGTTGCCCCAGTTGAATGTATTAATAGGTTTTGTTTAGGTATAAAAGGGGTGATAAAGGTAGGGTAAATAAAACTTATCCTTGACCATCAATAGTTAGTGTTAATCGATGACAGTTAGCTAATCATAATACATTAGGGTTAACCATTAAGGTGTATGCAACCATAGATGGTTGGGGTCAACCATAGATGGTTAGGAAACCATCAATGGTTAGGTTGAAAACCATAAAACTATGGTAAAAATGTAAATGATCAATCTTTTTTTGCATTTATAAAATTTGGCATCTTGTGAGTTTGTCATTTTTGAGCATTTGGTATACAGAGTTCGTGATAGTGCATGGAAGTGTGGTGAGGTGTCAAGATGAGAATGGTATGTGTGATTGATCAAGTGGAGTCAAGATGGATGCTAGAGATGTTTGTGGTTAGGTGGCTAGACATAGACTAAGATGTTGATAGTGGTCATAGAATAAGGTAGGGTCTTCATGATTTTAGCTGATATGGATTATAATGTGCAAAATAGATGTTATAAAATGTACATTTATGCATTTGAATGGTATATTATTATGATAATATATGCATTAGGTCTTGGGTATCCTAGGTAGATTAGGGGTTTTTAGAAGAGGTTGGGGGATTGAGGCTTGCCATTGATGATCACTAACAGTGACCATCGATGGTTGACATGATCAGTGACAGTCAACCCTAGGGGTAAAAATTACCCTAGGAGACCATCGATGATTGGGTAGATCTATCAATGGTCAAGGAGGAAGGGGTTTGGGTGGGAAAAAGAAGTTTAAAAAAAAGGTGGGGGCCCTAATTGGTTTATATCAACTAATTGATTAATAATATTTATATAGATGACTTTGTGTAGGGGTATATTTTGGTTAATTTGATGAATGAGTTTTGTTAGTTATTAATGTGGAATAAGTTGATGAACTAGTTAGGTATGTTTTAAAGTTTATTAATGCTGATTGGTTTATTAATATTTTGCATTGAGAATAGGTTATGTTTTGAGTAATATAGATAATGTGTCAAAGATCATTGTGGAGAATAGGTTAATAGTATGGAGATGATAAATATTTGTTCTTAGAGATGAGGGTAGGGTAGAATGGTTACAGATGAAAATAAGTGTTTAAGGGGTGTAAATTTTGTGGGGTGTATATATGGGATAAAATAAGAAAGCATTTAGGAAGCATAGTATATATAGTAGATGAGGGTTAGGTAATTGTTTAAATGACCATTTAGAATGGGATGTAGGGTAGGATAAAGGCTTTGTAGTTATGAGAGATAGACATAGGAAACAAAGGATAGATGAAATAATGTTAGTAGAGATGTAAATGTTTTAATAGTGGTTATGGACATAGAGATAGGTCATTTCTTAATTCTTGATATGGTTTTTTTCATTTACGAGATCAAATCTAGCTATGAGATCAAGTGCCTGAGATCTTTATAGAGGTATGAGATGTTATGTCAATTGATTATTAGGGACACATGGAGTTAATTGGTTTTAGAGTGATGTGTTACTACTCACACCTACCTATGGATGTTATGATGATAGTCACCCTCATTAAGAGATGGGACTCGATGACTAAAACATTATGGCTAACAATAGGGGAGATGAGAATCCTGCTAGAGGATGTGCATCAGATCATAAGCTTGCCCATTCTTGGAGAGCCTATCTACCACATAGAGAGTGAGGAGATAGATGAGTTCATGGATTACTTATATGGAGATGATCGAGTAGATGCATAGTTTCATTTAAGGGGTTTCAACATTAAACCATTATACTAATAGGCCCCAATAGAGAGGCACCTATTGATGATGATGTAGCTGGTGGTGACTTATTATGCTCTACTAAATTTAGTTAGAGGGAGGTTTATTTATGTTTTGTTAGGGGTACTTATGGAGTTGGTTCATGGTAGGATGATCTTCAGATGGGCCCAAGTTTTATTAGTGCAAATATATAGAGAGTTATGGGGTTTCAAAGCACACTGGTGTTATGGGATCAGTGTGGGGTTCATGCTTCACTGTTGGGCATATAAGCACATATGGGTGCTGAGACCATTAGGTCTAACTATATATGGTTACTTGCTAATATATTATAGAGTCAAATTTCATCGATGGATGGATGGGGTGATGATAGGTGCTAGTGGTGGTATGAGATATATTGATTGGTTTTGAGATGTCTTGGAGAGTTTGGCACTTGGAGATATAGTATAGAGGCCATACATGACTTGGCCTATGTGATTTGGGTATAGGTACCATACATACTCACAATAGAGTTAGAGGTGGGTGTATGAGAGGTGGGATGGTGAGATGGAGCACATCCTATTTGAGAGAGTATAGAGATAGTTTAGACTCATTCAAGGCATCCCTCTAGATTTTGCATGGTACAGAAGGGAGGATGCAAAGTTTTTGTTACTAGAGCCATAGTCACAGGAGGAGTTAGATAATGAGGAGATATCATTTAGAGATGGATATGATGTAGGCATTATAGTTGATTATCCCACATGGTTTTAGGGTAGATACATGGTATCTAATTTTGGTTGGGGTGATTGGGGTCATAGACCCATGGACATTGATCCATCACAGGGACTAGCACAAGGTGATCCATAGGTAGAGGTAGCACTGGAAGTAGTATAGGCCTAGATTGCCATGTTATAAGGGTAGATTGCTACTCTTCAGGGTTAGCTAGGAGGAGGTATAGTGTAGAGAGATTAGGCCCAAGCATAGGTCACCACTTTATAGGGTCAAGTGGCCATTTTATAGGGGTAGGTTACCATAATGATAGGAGAGTGGGACTAGGTGAGGGCCTCACTTGATTTAGTGGCACATGAAAGAGACTCTCTATAGTGGGCTAGTAGATCAGTGGTAGCACCTCTAGTTTTGTTACACAAGCCAAATATCTAGTGGCCATATGGGAGTTATGTTATTATGAGGGCATTATGCTTGCACAATGTCCTAATGAGCTGAGGTGGGTGAGTATCATGTTGGTTTGGGTGGTAGAGTAGTAATTGCATCCCTAGGTTAGTGGGCTATGGTAGTAGGTCATCTAATAGGGCCTCCACCTAAAATAGGTACAGGTAATGGGATAGGCACAGGTACATGTGTAGGTTTGGATGGAGTTAATGGTAATGGTGCCCCAAGATCATGATACACATGGTCAAGATGTTTTTTTTATGATTTTGATATCGGCTTCCATATCGAAGATGTGAGATGTATATGAGTGAGATATATGTACATGTGTAGACATTTATATATATATATATATGAGTGAGATATATGTACATGTGTAGACACTTATATATATATATATATATATATATATATATATATATATATGATTCATGTGTGGACACTTTTTGAGATGTTTTTATTTTATGATGTTTTTATGAGATGAATGCCTATGTGTTGAGGATGACTAATGTTAATTTTAGATGTTATAGATGATTATTATGTATGAAACTTATGATGTCGATGATTATCTTGCATAGTATAGGCATGTGATGATATATGAATATTTGATTTTGATTATGATATGATGTTCTTGTTTTTTTTGATGTGATGGAAATATGTGATCATAATGTTAGAGATTATTGTTTGATGTGGATTTTATGATATGCTTATTTATTATAGATTATGATGTTGTGGTATGTTCTGATAAGCTTATAATGTTTTGAGAAAGAATGATAAGAGACAATGTCCTTGTGAACTAATATAATTAGAAAGAGACATGTTGGGTTCATTTGCAAGGACCCTATAGAACCAAGGTTAGATATGATCTTAATGAAAATAAACCTTTGATAGGATTCACATGAGGACATTTCTAGTGAAAAGGTATCATTATAAATGTCGTGTTGCCAAGTGAGCTCATAGTTTGTTGATTTATAGAGGGTAAAAAGGAGATGATAGGTAAACAAAGAGAAAAAGGGATAAGATAGGAACCTAATGTGGATTTAATTACCCTTTTTATAGGTGACCTAAGAACCAAAATAGACAAGTCCATGTCTTTATAAGGTGTAGACTAATTGATGTGGGAAGTCTAAAAATATATATTGTGTTATAAGAGAACCGATTGCATCCCTTTGGTGGGATAATAGGTTCATGTATTGCTTATTTTATAAGAGAGGTGACATTGATCAATGTGGGAAGCTTCAAGTACTTCAATTGGGTTGATTGTGGCTTTTATGAATAGATTATTTTTTAACATTTTGACTTAGCCATCCTTCAAGGGAGTGGTCTAAGTATGAATAAATGTTTGATAGCTATCATTTGAGGGATCAATCTATCTATCTTGATCATATTTAGTATTTGTCCTTAAAGGGAGTGGTTTGTGTTTTAAGAAAATAGACCAAATAATATGTTATGTCCCATATAGAATACTTGAATGCTCTCTTAGACATGGACCCATCTATCTAATCTTAGAGGTTAATCTTATTGGGGTAAGATGTTTACCACAAAAGGTGGTTGATAGGTAATGAAAAGTGCTTTTTGGGAAATAAATGATCATGGGATTTAATCTAGTTAAAGACAAAAAGTATCCATGAGAACCATTCCATAGGTAGAGCCACGATAATCGTGTTTAAGATTGGGATAAAACTATGATGGATAATCACATGGGTATGTTGTAATCAAATGTCCCCAAGAAGAATAGGGTAATAGGATAATGAGGGGTGAATCTCATAAAACCAAGGGGCAAGCTTAAGTTATACCATAAGATTCTTTTAGATCTCTCTTAATAATACAAAGGATGTAGATGTGAAGTGTTGAGAGGTTTAGGTTCTGGTTTACCTTCAAGAGAGGACAAACAATAAGCTCCTAATCCATACTTATGGGTGATGATATAGGGTCTAAGCCAATTGAAAGTAAATTTTCCCTTTTTTCTTTTCTCTATGTTATGTTACATGTTGGTTTTATTTAAGTATGAGGTCCCCAATATTGAACTCATGTTTTTTCAGATGTTTGTTATAAGCATGGGTGATACATTCTTGGTAGACATAAAGATGGTTAAGGATAGCAAGGTGATGTTCATCAAGTAATTCAATGCTTGTGAGGTGTTCCTAACAATAGTTTTATTTATAAATGATGTCATGTAAGGATATACAAAGAGAGGGAATATAAACTTTAAGAGGTAAGATAGCCTCTACACCAAAGACTAGGGAAAAAGGTGTAGCACATGTTGTAGTTCAAAGACTCGTGTGGTAGGCCCATAAAGTGAATGGGATGTGTATATGTCAATCTCATCTTAAAGCATTTACAAATTTTATTAGCATCTTGATGAGAGTTTTATTGGAAGCTTCTACCTATCTATTTGCTTACAGATGATAGGGTGATGAATGACTTAGCTTGATGCCAAAAGCATTAAAGAAGTCTTAAACTTTATTATTTTTGAAGGATTTCCCATTATCAATTATGATTTTTTGAGGGACACCAAAATGATAGAGGATGTGGTGATTAATAAAATCAATAATTTTTTTTGGTTTTGATGGAGATAATAAGAATGGCTTCTAACCATTTAGTGAAATATTTGATAGTGATAATGATGAACTATTGTCATTGAGATGAGTGAGGATTAATTTTTCTAATAAGATCAAGCCCCCATTACGAAAAGGGCCAATAATATTTGGATAATTAAAGGTTGTGAGTAAGCACATGATGTAAGTTAGTATGTTGTTGGCATTTAACACACTTCTTTCATAGTCACAGTAGCCCTGATTGAGGGTAGGCTAATAGTAACCCAAGTGTAGGATTCTTTTAGTGACAATGAGGCCACTAAAATATCCCCCACAAAATCCATCATGAGTTTCCTTGATGGCATGGGGAATCTCATGAATACGTAGACAATGGAGGAGAATACCATCAAAGCCATGTTTATATAGGATTCCCCCTAGTATAATATAACAAGAGGTAACATACACAAAGGCTTTCCAGGCATTCTTTGAGAGATCAGGCGGGATGATGCTAAGGTTAAGGTAGTTAAAATTTTGGTCATACCAGATGTCTAAAGGAGATGCCTCCATATTACAGATGGTTGGAAGGTCCAAACTAGTAAATGGAGGTTTAATAAAGTGATGGATTGTAAGAAATAATTTAGATTCAGTGGGTTGAGAGGGTATTTGAGATGCAAAGGATGCCATCATATCTATGAATTTATTAGTAGATCAGGGTACCAACTAGATCTGATAAAATTTAAAAGATGTTAAGAGCTTGGTAACAAGAAGCTTATACTTCTATAAAATGTCATTCTTACATGGATAGGACCCATTGACTTGGTTGATCACAAGTTGAGAATCATCGAAGATAGACATGGTTATAATTCCTAAGGTGAGAGTGGTTTGGAGACCAATAACCAAAGCTTCATATTCTACAATGTTGTTAGTACATTCAAATTCAAGTTTGAAAGATAGTGGAAGAGATTTTACATGAAGATGAATGAAAATTATTCCTACACCCCCACCATGTTGGCATTTAGAGTCACTAAAAAACATGGTCATTTGGTAAGGGGGGTCTTCCTGAGAGAGTCACAATAGACTCATTTGGAGATGTTAATGGAATGGGTTGGTTATTTGGGAGGGGGCCTTAAACCAATTGGTCAGTAATGACATGAACTTTAATGTATGTTTGGTGAAGAAACTCAATATAAAACTTGGCTATAAGCATGAACCATTTAGCCATACACTTATTTTGATATGGCTTAGAGTGCATATACTTGAGTGGCTCGATGGTGGTAATAATGTATGTTTTATGATTGAGAAGGTAATGATGTAGTTTAGAGGTGATAAAAATAAGAGTGAGACAAAGATTTTTAGGATGGGTATATCACATCTCATACTCCAAAATCATGTGGCTAATATAATAAATTTCTTGCTCTTTGTCTTGTTCATTTTGATGAACCAGCATTGCACCTAAAGGGTGATCGATGGTGTAAATGTAAAGGTAGAAAGGTTGGTCATCCCTAGGTGGGATGAGAATTGGTGGAGAAAGTAGGTACTCCTTGAATGAGTCAAAGTCTTGTTGATAATATTTGGTCCATTTAAAGGAGGTGTCCTTCTTCAAGATATGGTGAAAGGGTTGGCATCTATCTGATAGATGAGAGATGAAGTGATGGATAAATTGGAGTTTTCTTTGTAGACTAAAAATTTGTTTAAGGTTTGTTGGAGGAGGAATTTCTAGGATGGCTTTGACCTTAGAAGGATCAATTTCAATTCCATGAAGGGAAATGATAAATCTAATGAGTTTTTTAAAAAGAACCCCAAAAATGCATTTTTTTGGATTGAGCTAGACATGGAATTGGATTAGTCGATAAAAAATGATAGAAACAATATCTAAATTGTCCTCATGGTGTTTGGATTTTCCAAGGAGATCATCCACATAATCTTATATAATCATATGGATAAGATCATGGAAGATATAGGTCATGGCTCATTGATAAGTTATACCTAAATTTTGTAAACCAAAAGGCATTACCCAATAGTATAAGGTTCCCCAAAGAGTAATGAAGGTGGTTTTATGTTGATATAGGGGGTGATCAATATCTAATTATATCCTAAGAATCCATCCATTAGGGATAACATCTCATGGCCCATATTAAGATTAAATATTTGGTTGATGTTAGGTGAAGGAAAGTCATCTTTGGGGCATGCAAGGTTAATTTCACAAAAATCCACACAAAGACAGAGTCCCCTAGTGGGTTTGGCAATAGGAATCATATTAGAGACCCATTATGGATAGTCAATAGGTTTAATGAATTTGATGGAGAGAAGATGTTGAAGTTCTTCTTTGATGAGAATATCTATGTGAGGGTGCATTTTGCAAAGATTTTACGGTACTAGCTTAGCCTCAATATGAAGGAAGAGGAAGGCCAGAGAGAGAAGACGAAGGGTATGTTATGGAGTGGAGAAGAACGATGATGGGAATGGAAGGGTCAATCCTAGGCATGTCCTGATAATTCCATGTGAATACAATGATACAATCTTGAAGGAAGGTGGGATAATCCCACTACTCATTTGAATTTAAATATGCACCAATTTTAATGATACAAGGGTCCTTCTAGGTCCCCAAGTTAACAAAGATGGTTGATTCATTAAGTATGGTTTGGTTTTCAATAGGGAAAGATTTATGGATAGAATGATCTCCTACACAAAGGTAGGTGAGGATGGAATCATCATCGTGATGTTGAATGGTATGAATGGTGCTGAATCAAGGTCAATCAGTTTAGGATGAATGAGAGGAAAGGTTTTAGTTTGGTCATCTTGTTGATAAGTTAATGGGCCTAAGCTAATGGTATTGATCAAAAAAAAGATTGGATGGAATGATATTAGAGTCTTTAGATTTGAAAGATGAACTGGGTGAGGATGGAATTACTTTCATGGGTCTAGTAATAGGTTCTAGTGAGCTATTTATCTCACAGTGGGCACTTCTGGTGGTTTGAATCTGAGCCCAAAGAACTCAAAAGGTTTTTAAGTTTTGATAATGAGTAATTGGTGAGGTCCTTGTTCACAAAGGCCCATACCAAATCCTTTCCAAGCACAATGATGAAGATAGGTTTTGGCAAATGATGGATTGCTTAGATAGGAAAAATTGAAAGTGAAAGGCTTAATATATAGAGTGGTGATAGGAATGAAGAGTGGTCGATCAAGTCACCCATAGACAAAATATGTTCGATTATTGGGAAGTCCAAAGGGGATGATGGTTCCTATGTTAGGATCATATGAAGGGTCATTTTGAAGGTCCCAATATTAATTTAGAGTGGAAAGAGCATCTAAATATAAAAGTCGATATTCCCCAAAGGAGAGACATTGGAAAGTTTGTGCCAAGGAGTCCTTAATGGGAATCTAGAAAGAGGAGATAGATACACTAGTTGAGGCTTCAACATTATTTATGGTAGAATCATCATGGGTCATGGTTGGTGACACAGTTATGGTAATGGGGTTGGTTGATTATGTGGGATATTAATGTGGAAGAAGGACATCATTAGGTCAATAGGTCATGTTACAATATGTAAAAGGACTGGGATCAACCTTGATGGTTATAACCTATCCTTCATGTTCAAATTTGATACAATGGTGTAAAGTAGAGGGGATACAATTTAAATCTTATATCTAAGGGTGTCTAAGTAGAATTTTATATTGGAACTCACCCTCTACAACATAAAATAGTTCAGGAATAATGTGAGGCCCCAAGCATATTTGAAAGACTATGGTCCCCAAGGTAGTGGCCATTATGTCATTAAAGATGTGAATAACCATTGTGCTTTTAGCCATGATATTCTTTGGTAAATGTATTTGATCATCACTCTTTTGACATGGGAGGATATTATGTTGATGCTAGATCCTCCATCAATCATCACTCTTTTGACATGGGTCTGATTAATGTATGTGGTGATAAAGATAAGAGGATCAAATTCCTCAGAGTGTGCTAGAGGTATCTCAGAATCTTGAAAGGTAACAATGATTGAATGTCAGATGGATCCAATAAAGGATGCAAGAGGTTGAGGGTCATTTGGTTGAACCTCTATGGATTATAGATCCTCTATTAGCACTTAAAAGTGATGAAGTGACATGTCGATTAACTCATAAAGACTCATCTTGACTGGTGTTTGGTGGAGTTGCTTCAACATGGTTCATTGAATGGATTCAGAAGGGTTAGATGGAGGGGCACCAAGGATGGACACCTTGGGCCTTGGTGATGGCATAGGTGAAGGCATTGATGTTAGGGATTGGTTGGAAGGTTGGGAGTCTAAAGGATATATCTATGGAATGGATGCATTAGTTCTTCCTTTACCCCTTTGTTGAGCCCAAGATCAGGTAATCATGTGGATGGTATGGACAATGGGCTCGATTGGACTAGGTGATGGATTTGGTTCTCCCACCCCCCCACTTTTAGATGAAAGTAGGGAAGCAGGTGTTAGTTGGGATGGTGGTTAGATTAGTTGAGTTGGTAGTTGGGTTGGTAAGGTAGGTGAATGTGGTTCATCAGATAATAGATCATCATCATATAGGTTGTGAACAAGATATTGGAGATATTTTTAGTTTCCCATGTCATGTCCTGGCATCTTATGGTATGCATAGATCTGAGTATCATTAAACCAAGAGGGTTTGGTATTGGAGCGGGTGAATGGCTTAATAGGTGGAAGTTTAATGGTGGATGTTTGCAACAACCTCTATAAAATAATGTAGTAAGATTCCTTCAGATGTGTTGGGGGTGTTGCAATGCTTGTCAAGGAAATAGGAACCTTATTAGGCATGGTCTTAACCTTAGATAGGGTAGGTGGTTTGGAAACTTTGGTAGATGGTTTGGATTAGATTGGCTTAGTTGTGATCAGGTTACCATCAAATGGTTTTGAAATAGAGGATAGGGGGTTGATAATAGGTGGAAAGGTGGAGGGGAATAAACTATCTAAGGATGATGAAGAAGTTGATGGCCTGGGTGGTGGAGTAGGCATAGAAAATGGGGTTGGTTTAATTGAAGTGGAATAAGTGACAAGTATGGTAGAAAGGTGAGGTCCCAAAATAGATGGAAAATGAGAAGGATGTAGTAAAGGTTGAGATTGAGGATGAGGTTTGGGTAATTTCACCCTTTGATCCATCTTGGTTGGTGGTTTGTTAAGAAGACTAGAGATGATTAGGTCCAATTTGATGGGTGGATGGGTGATGCTAGGTGTGGGAAGGATACCCAGATTATTGACTAGTTTAGCAAGAAGATTATGAGATAATCTAGGTGGAGGTGGGTGACATGTTACTCTCATGTCTTGGGGGAAAGAAATGTTTGATTATGGGGTGATAATATGTTGGAGATTGGATGCCAATGAGGTCATAGATTCAGTTCTATTTCGGTATGGGATCCCCAAATGGTGCCAAAAGGTGGATCTATCTAGGTTAGGTAGTGAGGAAAATTTTAGACTTTGCACTAACTGAGAAAAGAGATTGTAAATTGGTTTGGGTCCTTGATTAGGCATTTCAAATATTATGCCCTTGGGTGAAGAAGAGGGAAGGGTTCCATCATCTTTACTTAAGTTAGAAGGTTCCAACATGATGGTTTTTTGTGGGCTGATTAATGGAGGAGATGGTTGTTTGATTAGGGGTGTAGGTATGGTCCTAGCTCCTTCCTTTTCTAGGGTGTCCAAAGGAGAAGAAGGGAGTTCCACCATTTAATTTGATGGGGTAGAATAAGAGTTGTTTAAAACAATAGTTGTTTCTATGAAAGGAGAAGTAGGCATAGACATGGTTTGATCAAGTAGAGATGTTGGGGTTATATATCCTTATATAAGAGGTGAATTTGTTTCTTCCATAGGTAAGGTTGGTGGAGGAGCAATAGAAATGTGAGGCTCATCCCCCATGGACTCATCTATGATGATGCTAATTGTGTGTGCTTCATGAGATGAAGAGGGCTCAAATTGATTGTCATGGGGTTAGGTAGGGGATGATGGTTAGGAAAAGGTTTTTAGAAAATATCAAGAGAATGGTTGGGATGTATGTTAGGGTTGTCAAATGATAATTCACCATTATAAATCAGGTTTTGGATAAGACTTTTAAAAGTTTTACACTGATTTATGTCATGTCCAATGACCTAATGGAAAACACAAATGTCATTTTCATTATACCACCTAGTCACGGGGTGAGAGGGGTCAAATTGTTAGGGTGGCTTGATTGGTGGAAGTTGAATAAGGTTAGATTTGAGTAGTTTTTCTAGTAACGAGGCATATGATTCTCTTATAGGTGTGATATTTTTTAGGGAGGTGTAGTTTTGGTTTGAGTTTGGTGGATAAGTAGGGTTAGAAGGATTGGTTTGATAGGGTTGATTAACTAACTGAGGTGGAGCAACTTTCACCACTACCAAATTGGTAGAAACTTTGGTTTTAGAATTATATTGGTTTGTTTTCTTGGTGGAAGAGGGCACATTGGGTTTAAATCTACAATTTTTATTTTGTAATTTCAATTTACCCTAATCTGTGACTTAGTTCTCAAGTTTACATGCCATTGTGAACACTTCATCAAAGGTTATAAAGGTTTACACTTGAAGGGTGGGAGCGATTTATTTTTCACAACCCCTAGAGAAAAGATCAATGAGTTATATTTGTGGTAGTAAAAAGGATATTTGATTAATGAGACCTCACCATCATGTAACAAAGTTGGAAATTAATTCATCATCAAACTACCTATTAGAATAGAAGTCAGTTATGGAGACCTTTTTGGATATATTGATAGAAAAATGTTCTAAAAAATTTTGGGTGATTTGGGAGAACAAAAAGACAGAATGTCTAGGAAGGGCACTGTACCAATCCAAGGCAAGCCATGATAAAGACATAGGGAAGGTTTGGATAAGGATGGCATTATCATATGTGATCAAGTAACAAGAATGGTGAAAATCCATCAAATTTTGTTGAAGATGCTCCTTACCCTAAAACTTAGAGAATTTTGGGAGCTTCTGTTGAGGAGGATAAGCATGAATCAGGATAAAAGGGTTGATAGGTTCATTATAGATTTGGTCATAGGATAAAATGTTATGGAACCTAGAGATAGATGACTCAAATTGGGTCATCTTATCCATAATCATCCTTATTAGGTTGGGTTGGGGTTGGAAAACCAAATAATTCTATGGTAAGTTCTATTGAGGTTGAGTTATAGCTATGAATTGGTATGTTTTAGGAGGTACGACAGTGGGCACATATTGGTATGTGGTGACCTAAGGTTGGGATAGTGCCCCAACAAGACTGATAGGCATTAAAGGTTATGTGGAAGGTGAAATATATCCCAATGGGTTTGGAATATATTAATATAGTGTTGTGAAGGCTTACAGGGGAATGGATAATGGTTGGTTTGGGGATACATTCAGGTTGGCTAATGGAGGCATAGTTTGGGTTGGGAATGCCAGAGTGCCTATAGGTTTTTGATGGGTATTTACCCTAGTGCTTATAGGTGGAAGTGTTTTTGGTATGGAGAGTACCAAATTTTAAAGTGAGGTAGACATTTGGGAAGTGTTTGAGGTTGTGGGAATGGTAGAAATGGGTGTTGAAGACACCACACCAATAAAAGGGGTAGAAGTGATAAGCAGCTATAGTTGATCCAACATTAGAGGTATTGGTTTGGGTAATAGATGTCTGGGTGGTGGTTGTAGATGAACCAATGATAGAAGATGAATCTTGGCTAATAGAAGGTTGAGATGATATAACACCAAACATAAGGTGGTGTGGCATACCATAGGGTAGATCTATGGGAGGAACCAAAGCAATCAAAGTATTGTAGGCTAACATATTAAGATAATGTTATAAAGCAATCAGGTTGTTTTCTAAAAATGTGTAAAAATATGGATCACCTTTAGGAATCATGGGAGGC
Organism: Torreya grandis; assembly: GCA_037957365.1. Classification (NCBI taxonomy): domain Eukaryota; kingdom Viridiplantae; phylum Streptophyta; class Pinopsida; order Cupressales; family Taxaceae; genus Torreya; species Torreya grandis. The sequence goes on from JARHVA010001732.1 coordinate 1,079,358, forward strand.
ACCGTAGGTGGGGAAGAATGGTGTAGTGAAGCATGGGATGATCTATCAACATTTGAGGTGTAATCCATGGATGAGGATGAAGAAGAAGATGGTGGTTGGTTGTTTTGATTTCTCACTTGTTGTCTAGTTAAGACCATAGGAAAAATTGGAAATGGATAATGAACCTCTCACCTCAAATAATAAGAAAACAAAGAAAATCCCAAAGCAAGCAAAGCACACACTAAAAGTGTAATTAATCCTAGGATTTTATTTTAAATCAATTTTGGATTATGCCTTAAAGAGTGTGAAAGGGGAAATTAGCTTGTAAGTTGGGTACTAGAAGAGCCATATAAGGATGGTTTTGAGTTAAATTTAGGTGTTCAAAGAATCTACACTAGACTGGGTACATGGCCTGGTAGTAGGGGCTTACTCCCTACACTTTATGAACCCAAAGCCGATCTAGGCTGATTAGCCAATAAATACCATTTGTCTAGAGTTTATACTCTACCAAAGAATGGAGTGGGTCCTCTTTTTGGTGATGAAATCCAAGTGGGATCACTTGGTAGGGTAAGGTGATCCAAAGGGTGATGAAATCTAAATGGGCCTTGTCTCAAGTATGTTTTGATGTTTATTTTATGCAAGTGGTTTGGTAGTATAACATATGTGTGATATGATTAATTTATAATGAATTTAACTAATCTAGGTGAGATAATATTTAAGCAATAAAAATGATAGATGCACTCAATTTTAACCCCAAAAAGAAATGTGATGTCTTTGTATACAAACAAGAAACATTTAAAAATGCAGCTAATGCAAGATGAAAAATGAAACCTATCCCTAAGATTAAAAGTTTTTTTTTATATTTTTAGGAAGGAAAAGAGATAAAATGTATATCTTTTGAAATTTATAAATAAAAGAGATGTAAAGATCATGAATTTTCACTAATGAAACTATACGCCTAAAGAGAACTACGAACCCAGAAGGGGTCCCATCAAGCATGCTAGAATGTTTCCTACTATTTTTTAATCTATTTTTACTTTTAGTAATAGGGAGAAAAATAAAAAATGAGGGGTGTGTACCTAGTAAACATTATGCTCATTGATGACCAGACGAAATGAGATCTCCTTTTTGGTGAGGAAGGACTACCTGCAATAAGACCACACTAAAACAACTTATTTGTTAGATGAGTATGAAGGGTGGACTCCATAGAAATGCTAGATATAAGAAGTGAAAGCTCCTTTGGATGGATGTCAATCCACTCCCCTAATAATAAGAATATTTGATAATAGAAATAAAATATGTTTATGTTCAGATTAACAAGAAATAAAATGTTTATGCTAGAAAGAAATAAAAGTGCCTGTTTAATAAAAGGTAGCACGATAGGTCAACACCATGCAAAATTCGATCAAGGTCAGGTTCAGAGGATCTGAGTAGAGTCTACAAATAAGACATAAATAGAAACAAGGTTTGATTGAGCATGAAAGGGGAGGAAATAATAGTCTATTATTTTCCCTAACAATAACTGTCGGTGGTCAAGGTGACCAGTGATGCTTGTCCTAACTGACGATGGTTAGTTGATCGATGACTGTTGATATAACCATTGATGGTTATAGTAATTGTCTATGATTTCCTATAGGAGTGTGGTAGAATTTTTGATGTGGGATTGGTGGGAGGTACTTGATGAGTAGAAAGTAGAGTGTAGATTATTGGGGTGAGGGGTAATATGCAGATGGTATGATCTGAATAGGAAAATTCAATATAGAAAGTAAATTATAAAACCAACACGAGAATACTTGTATAATGTCAAATAGGTGATAGTTTAAATTTGAAGGAAATTGGGTGGCATAACAATACTTCAGCCTTCAAAAGTCACATGGATAGAGTTTTGGGTTCTTGGATACCTACAAAAAGAAAACAAAGGAGCTTGGATATAAATTTTTAGATCCTCAACTCTTCCAAGAGCCTTTAATTTATATCCCAAATTTACTAAGTAGAGAGAAAAGAAGTTACTAAGTTGGTCTAGCATAAATATGTCATTTCAAAGAGAGAGAAAGTTGTAAGGTGTGCATGGGAAATTTTCTATTTTTCCCATGCAATTCCAACTTACAACTAGATATTTTTGTGTTGTAGGTTTGGAGACCTAACCATTGATAGTCAAGCTAATCATTGACGGTTAGGTTGACCATCGACAATCATACTCCAAAGCTAAAAAGGGTCAAAATGGGTCTAAAAAATGATGTTTTTAAAATGTTTGACCAAGGGTGTTTAGGTATTTTTAAAAGTATAAAGGGGGTTTTAAAACTGAGGTAGCTAGGTGAATAGCTAAGGTCAAGAACCGTTCCAAGGTGATGTGACATCAAAAATTGGTTGAAGAGATGTTTTTGAGTGTTTACAAGTTGATATAATTTATAAAGCTAATGAATGGTATCATGTTGGTTGATAGACTTGGACTAAAATAGATATGATGATTTTGATGATTTCACTAAAAATCAAAAATAAAAAACATGAAATTGATGTAATCAAAGGTAGAATAATATTCATGATAGGTTCACAAGAATATATGCATGAGTTAGGATGACCTAAAACTATCATCTTTCTCCTAATAGACTAAAAATCAAATAATATCCATTGAATATATCTTGCATATATTTGAATGAGATAATACAGACCAATGATATCCATAAATCTAGTAGAAGATAACCTACAACTAAAATATTAAACAGGAAAAGGCTCCAAAGCTTAAGCATATGACACAAGGATATAGCTCTCAATAGATCTCAATAAATATAAATTATTGTAACTATGATTGTAAATAATTATAAAGGGGTACAAATTAAATTAGATTATGGATAAGTGATTGTAAAAAAATTAAGGTGCAATGGTCAACCAAATGGAGTTCTATACAACTTAAGGTGATTAATGGCAATCCTAAGCAACCCTATTTATATACAGTCATATTCAACATAAATATAATCCTAAACAAAGATACACACATACATCCATAAGGTAATAAGCAATATTTAATCTACTAAGGAAAGAGTATATGGATAGAAATATTTTATTTGGTGTGGACTCATCGATGCTTCAATCTCCCCTTTAGATCAAGTGGAGATTTACAAGAGATGTTATAATTTGAATACCTAAAATTTTTGGATGAAGGCATCAATATCCTTATTTAGGAACTCTTATTGAAATTCAATGAAACCACAAGACAAGACCTTCAAGATAAATTTCTAAACCAATGATTCTCCCAAATACTTCTTATGGTAGAAATATGAGCATAAGCAGAATGTATGAATGTGATATATATTGTTAAGAATGAAATATTAACTCTATATATAAGGTTTTAATACCCAAACCTAAACTTTAAGTTGATGTTATCATATAGGCTAATATACTTGGAAGATGTCAACTAACAAAGTATATCATCGACCATGTTGATATAATAAAAATGTCAAAATATAGACTTAGAACCGTATTGGTCTAGCTAATATAGTACAAGGAGAACTCAAACATAAAATAAATGGTGTTGACATAGCTAATATCATAGCATATAAGGAAGAAAAAAATCTAGACATAAATTAAATGAAGAGGAAATGTGGATCGAGACCTGGAGGAAGTCAAACTAATAATAGTGATGGTGTAACATAATAGAATTCAAAGATATCTCACAAAAGACCATGAGCTGATCCCACCCCATTCTCAGTACACCCTTTAAGGCATGCACTCAAAGAGATTGATGCATTGACAAGCCATTGTATGAGAAAGTGTCAATAAAGTGATAAAGTGAAAAATATCTATTGTATATAGAATGTATCAGTTAGAATCATAATTGGGTACAAAAAAAAAATTAAACTAGGTTGGGTAATATAGTAAAGGCATATTTAAGTAAATATGACATACCAAGCTAGACAATATAGTTGAAAATCAACTAGTAAAAGATGTAAATTATATAGTGCTAGTCGATAAAGTTCTAGGTTGGCTAATATAGTAAAGTCATATTTAAGTAAATGTGACATACCAAGCTAGACAATATTGTTGAAAATAAACTAGTCAAAGAAGTAGATTATATAGTGTTAGTTCATAAATTTGGACATGATATAGAGACAAAATACTATATTGAGTTGGTCAATATAGTAGAGATAAATGAGGGTGAAGAAATAAACTATACCAATTTAGATAATATAGTTATAAAATCAAGAAATTATATCAGATTGGCCAAAACAATTGGGTTATTGGAAAGTATAGAAGTAATGATTTATTTGTATTCAATAACTACAAAATGATGTGGAGGATTATCATAGAATATGCTATAAGTAGGATAAGGAATATGAGGTTTAAAAGGATAAGGATTGATGTAGGAAGTAACATGTTTCATGTTGTTCATTTTAACCACGTTTTTGTCATCATTGGAAGATTCAGGGTTAACTGGTATTTTAATAAAATTAGCAACTACTTAAAAAGTGATTTAATTTTTATTGATAGGTTATTGAATTAGAGTATGGTTTAGAAGTGGATTTGATTAGATGGTAAGGTGAGCATTATCTTAGTGAAGTGATTCATGTTTGACATTGGAGTCATGAGCCTTATCGACTTTAACATAGGCTTGGTACCATTCTCTAATCATGGTTTTGTGATCAAATTTTGGACCAAATAATATATAAAAACATATATTTTTAAGTTGCTTATAAGTCTCATGATAATGGCCCCAATTTATATGAAACCATAAAAAAATTTAGATATCATACCAATGAGCATTGGGATGAAAATGGTCAAAATCTATAGGTGAAGGTCTAGGAAGACATTTCCTAATTTTAGCTAAGGAAAGAAGTTGATGGATTTCACAATTATTGTTTTTTGGAAGAAGATGCTTAAAGACACTTCCTTTGATAGGTTGGGAGAGAGTTGTTTCATCGGTGCTTCATAAAAAAATGGAATTCATGGTTCTCTTAGAATTATGAGTATCGGAGAGACCATCATCTATATCATTCTTGATTTTATATCTCATAAGCATTAAAGTACAAATCTTGGGTTGGGAAGGATTGAATTGTCTTATAAAGTAATATTAATCTTTATTTTGATTTATAGTTTCCTCTAATGATTTTGGAGAGAGAGTATTAACAATGTATTTTTATTTTGAATTAAATGTATTGGTGAGAAGGTGAATGAGCTTGTATTCCATCATATTATGCTTGTATACTTTAGCTAAAGATTTACAATAATTAATAAAATATTGGGAAATCTTATTTTACATTTGTTTATAGTTGATACAGTGAGATAAGTTGTTTTTGGTAAAATCATTAGATTGAAACTCTTAGACCAATGCATTTACTAAGTCTTCCAAACTAGAGATGAAGTTAAGACTTTAGTTTATTGTACCATTATAAATCATGACTAGAAAATGTTTTGGTAAGTAGTTTAATAATTTCAAAGGTGTTTTTTAGTGTAAGATTTTTTCTAATGTGTGGTTGTACCTACATGATCTAATTAGTTTGCTTAGGTTAATAATAGGTCATTAGAGGAAATATACTTTAAGTCATTTTCTAATTGTGAGTTGAGTTAATTACCTTTTTGAGTGACCTAATTCCTCACTAAATGATGTACATTTATATATACTTTTTAGTTAATTCTCATTAATGCAATTTTTTATTGTGAAGACAAACTTCTTGTTGTGAGTTGTTCTTCAGATTTCAATAATCCATATAGATTCAACCTCATGCATTTGACACTATATATTTTATCCTTAATTGTGTTTAAATACAACATGGTATCAGAGCTATGTTTGTAGACAAATCCATCGATTCTATTATGAGATCTTACATTCTTGTTTATTTGAGATTTTTATTTTGATGGATTTTTTTGTAAATCTATACAAATATGCATACCTAAAGTATCTAAGTGAAAAAAATAGCGTCATTAAATTCATAAGGTGTCAAAACCTTAGAAATGACTATAAACATGACCTAGTTCTGTGACAATCCATTTTTGATCATTTTTAGAGGGTTTCAAAACTATTTTTTAAATCTATAAAAATATTTACTTTTCAATGACTTTGAGGAAAAACCATTTCTAAATTTTTATAGGTTTGTCAATGAACCAAGTGGGTCTCTTTTGTATTTTGGATAAGTTTCTTAGAACCCACATTTTTTGAGGTTTTCCAATTCGGCAAGATTTTGACTCCTCACATGTAATTTTGATAGTTATCAGACTTTTTTGGAAAAAAATCCATGTTAGATATTTCCACCTCAGAAAGACATTTGATTGGTTGTATGCACACTCATCAAATTCCAACCCCTATAAAATCACCTATCAAGTTATGAGCCTTGTAAAATCACATATCAGGTTATTACCCTTACATAAACATTGACTGGGTTCTAATGCCTACTCAAACACCTATCAGGTTCTAAAACCTATTTAAACACTTGTCAAGTTCTAACATATATTCAAACACCTATCAAGTTCTAACACTTAATGGAACACTTTAGGTTTTGACACTTGCTTATACACATCCTATATTTTGACACCTACCCAAGCACCTCATGGGTTTTGACTCCTACTCATACACACCCTATATTATACCACATACTTAGGTATCCTCTAGATTATTTTACTTGTAAAAACATACCTCAAGTTCAACCAAAATATCTCTTAGCCCTTGGTCACATGGGATTTAATACCTTGGTCACTTCCAACCCAAAATGGCTTAAATTTTGCTCCAAAAGGGCATAAGTTTTTTTGTAGAAGTTGATTCCAAAAAAAATAGAAAAAAATTACACAACCAAATATTACAAAATGGAGATTTCCCTTGCCATCTTGAACTTCAAACACACATAAAATTTAGCATGTTTCTCCTTTTCAAGTATTTTTTTAAAGTGTGAGTTTGGTAGCTCTATGCATTAGCAATATTCTCATGCCTTGTAAATTTAAAACTCTATATATTCAGTGGAGTTATATATTCTTATTTTTATATCATGTGTAGTTCAGCACAAACTTTATTTCTACACCATGTATCTGAGTTATGTTCTAATTCTTACACCATTCAACTATCACAAGCGTAAAGTCAAAGTGTAATTCCTATTGAGGTAAAAATGCTTACACTGGATCATGATGGGTATATAAAAAACAAAAACATGAGGCAGAAAAGGTGAAGTGGTACAATAAAATTAATGAAACCTATAGTCTTCTATGCCTATCTATGTATCCTGACCTATTATATCATATTGAATCTACCACTAATATTAATGAAGTCTAGATCATATAAGAAAAACTCTTTGGGAAGAAGAATATAATGAGAGGTCATGGGATGAAGAACATGATCATCAATTTAAGCCTAAGATATTTTCATATCATAAAATACTTTTTCATAAAGTTCAAATCACTCAGGTTATAGTTGAAACTATGCACCATTGATAAAAAGGATAATTAATTGATTTTTTTCATCCTTTTTAAGTTGTGATCTAGATATTTTGTCTTCATTTCTACTTTACATGCCACCAATTATGCCATTGGAGTTAATATTGAGCATAATCATTGATGTCTAATTACCATTGATGTCAAATAGAGCATGTGGTACTAGTGCATTAATGACAAAGTGATCAGATTGATGGTTTCTAAGTGTTTGACTTAGTTAAGTAATTGATGGATGATATTGATGATATGGACATGTTTTAGAGACTCTATGGGGTGTTATGAGTACTTTAAGTGATTATGGAAGTGAAAGGAATTTATCATAGCAGTCAATTGAGTGTCTAATTTCAAGTAGTCATCTTGATAGATAAATATGAGTAAGTAGATTGAAAAAGGTATATTTCACATGTGTGAAGGTTTTAGGATTAGTTTGATACATGGATGGATTCTCCTATGTGAGGAGATCATATGGTTAAAATTTCAAGTCATGAAGTTGAGCATTAAAAAATTTATTAAGGTGCAAAGTTGGTCTCTCAAGAAAAATTCACTAAGTTCCCATAGCCAAATTTGCATTATCAAAGATCTACATCAACATTTAATCAGATCACAGATCTAACAATGAGAATTTAATCTAACTAGATAAGGATTCAATGGCATGTATTAATTCAAATAGTCAAGATTGCACGTGGAGATGTCAAGTGGTAAAAGAGCATTAGAGACTAACTACAGAAGGCTTGTGAGGCTACCAAGTGGCAGAAGTTCATTGGAATCAAATAGGCAATATGTTAAGAAGGCATGCAGAGCTATCAAGTGGTATAATTTCATTTATGACTAGTTATAGGGTGCATAAAATGCACATAGACCTTCCAAGTGGCATAATTACAGAAGCAAGGATCTAAGATCAACAGTGAGCATTACAGGATAAAGACTAGGCTACTTTCAAAGAGATCAATGTGCATATTTATTCAAATATGTCAAGGAACATGAGATGAGGTCCAAGTTTCTGATGTTTAACATTTTCTCAGTGACCATTGGAATTTGAATATTCAAACTAACTAGGAAAAACCAGTCTACAATTTTTGAGCTATATCTTTTGATCCAGGATGAATTTATTGATGCAATAAAAAAAAATTGTAAAGGACTTCAAGGTGCATCTAGAGAATATAATTAAAAGGTTTGAAAGTTTTTAAAAATATATATATGGATCTCCAAAGTTTATTGTATGTTCATTCGTGGTGGTTGTATGTACAAACTATTGTTTGAGTAAAGTGTGCTTTAGTAGAAGAGAGTTTTTGTAGGAGTAATCACTTGAAGATGTCTTAGAGGTCATATGGAGTGTACCCATGAATTTGAAAGTGATTTTATATTATTAATTTTCTTAATGAAGTGTTAAAAGGGTAATAGGTCTCCATGAGACCTACAAGGGCTACTAAGGCCTAATTAAAAGGTGTAGATGCTTAATTGTGACCCATGGATGCTATGGCCGACTTGTGAGAATAGTATTGAGCTATGTATTACCATGATATAAGTCTTAAGGGTTAATATAAGTATAATGGTTGACCTAGATATTGATATTCGTGAAGACTCTATAAAAGGTGAAGACCAAGGTAATGGTTTCTAGACTTGATGTGAATGAATTGAGAGATCAAAAGATAGAGATGAAAGAAAGAGATCAGAGATAGTGTGCTCAATGGATGGACTAAAGTATGAAGTAGATTGAGGATGAGAAATAAGATTAAAGAGATCCAAAAGGGGTGTTTGTATGCATCAATTTTAAGAGCATGTTTGAATGTGTGTGATAATTTGAAAGAGAGGTGTTAATCATTGTTTCTTCAATAAGATTGATCTATAATCAAAATTCTAGAGTTGTTGATTTTATAAGGCATAATGTGGGTGGTCAACATCTAAAACAAGTTGGTGCTTGTTCATAATTAGGGGTGGGTGATCCTTATGAAGTGGGTAATTTACTAAAATATTTTTTATTTTTGATCATCGTATATTACAAGTAGTCTATGTATTTTTAGGTTTGAGAGTGGGTTTTATTCCCTAAGAGGGTTTTCCACATAGATATTGTGTTATGTGTTTGATCTTAAATCATCCTTATCCTTCTTATTCATTATTATGAACATATTATATGATTTATGAATGTTTTTGGTCATTGATTAAGAGTTTTAAAGTATTATAATTGATGTTTGAAATATCTTGCATCACTAATTCACCCCCCTCTCAGTGATTGTACCTCCAATAATTGGTATCAGATTAGGACCTTCATAATTAGTTTAACCACTTAAAAGTGATCCAAGGTACATTATGGAAAGTCAATAGATGCAGGGTTTCTCTAAAAATCAAGCACCATTATTTAATGGGTCAAATTATGCTTTCTAGAGTATAAGGATGAGGACATATATCATGTCTATAGGGTTTGATATTTGGCAATATATCATGGATGGTTACACTACACCAACTATGCCTCTATCTAGTGCTACTAACAAGAAGTTGAGTGAGAATAATTTTAAATATATGAATGTTATCATTTGTGGTTTATCTGAGCGTAAGTTCACCAAAGTGATCCATCACAAGTCTGCCAAGGAAATTTGTGTCAAATTATATCCTATCTATGAAAGAAACTCTAAGGTAAAATTGGCTTAGTTGTGGACCTACCAAAGGTAATTTGAAGGTCTCAAAATTAAGGAAGAAGATACTATGGTATCCTATCTTCTAAGGGTTGATGAGGTAGTAAATATGATCAGAGGTCTTAAAGAGGTGATTAATGAAGATAATATAGTACATAAGGTATTGAGGACTCTTACACTCAAGTTTGACTTAGGTTTCAGCTATAGAATAAAGTCACAATCTCAGTCAAATGAAGATGGAGAAACTACATGTCATACATACTACCTATGAGATGAGAGTTGATGAAGATAGACCTCCTAATAAGGAAGCAACCTTCAAGTTTATCAAAGAAATATAAGCCAAGAAAAATAAATTAAGTCTTGAATATTTTAATATTAATGAAGATCAACTTGAATCCATGATTGCAATAAAATTGAATGTAAGATCAGGTAACTATGAAGGAAAACTTCCTTTTAAATGTTTTTCATGTTGTAAAGTTGGTCATTTTATAGCTAAATTTCTATGTAGAGACAATCCTGAACATAAATAAGCTTATAAATAATCTCATGAGGATGAACACAAGAAATATGAGGGTCTTAGCAAGTACAAAAAGTTATTCAATAAGAAAAATGGAATGAAAGAATCATACAAAGCCAATAAGAGCCTTTAACATGAAGAAGATAACAACTCATCTGTAGAAGAATTAAACACATTTGACAGTGATGATTCTTTTCATAATAATGACATGGAGACATTATTCATGGATTTTAGTGATGATGAAGTTGAATGTTCTTTAAGAAGAGATTTTTTTGGCAAAGATAGCTTAGAGGAAGAAGATGAGAAAGTCACTCTTGAAGATAAATATCTAGATATTGTGGAAGAAATTAATATACTACAAAGAAAAAATATAAAACAAGATTCCTTGATCAAATCTTATGAGGAACAAATTAGAATTTTTGAAGGAGGCTGAGCAATGAAGTAAAAGAGCATGATGAGGTCATGCAATAGCTTGAAACCCAGGTTTGTACTCTTAATGAAGAAGTAAAAAAGTAAGGATAAAGAGTGTATCATATATCAAATAGAGATAGAGTCTTTGAAAATGAAACTAAACCAAGTCATGAGCAAAGATACAGTTGATAATTTAGATAATAAGGATGAATTGATGAATGATCTTGAACATCTAAAGATTGAGAACCAAAATAACAATAGGATGATGTCAAAAATCAAGGACTATGAAGCGTAATTCAGTTTGTTTGAAGCGACAATGAATGATGACACTAGGGAACATGAAGATAATGCCAAGTATCTCAATAGTCAATTAGAAACTATGTCTACAAGCCTAAAAACCAAAGAAGATGAGAGCTTAAGGTATGTGTGTGAAATTGAGCCATTAAAATATAAGTTATACAAGACATATTATATGTTGAAGTCATTTATGAAGTTTGAAACAGCTCAAATGATCTTGATAATATTATGAGTAGTCAAAAGCATGCAAGTGATAGAAGTGGTCTTGGATACAAAGAAGAACAGGAGCAAATAACTCAAGACAAGATAAAGGCCGATGTGAATGAAGACAATTAGACTTTGAATATCAATAATCAATCAAGGAATGAAGGTATTGGAAAAATGAAGATAAATCAGATTAAAAAACCAAATGCTATGAGGTATACAAATTTCAATGGCCATTGTTACTCCTACAATCAATTTGGTCATAGGTCAAAATATTTTAAAATATCTTCAAAGAATAAATTTTCATGGAATTATGAGAAATATAATGGTAAGAATGAATAACATCATCACTCAAGATAGTTGATAGGTTCACAAATAAATAATGATATATTTTGCTACAAATGTCAAGGGTTTGGTCATATTGCAAAGTTTTGTAATATCTTCATCAGGAGACCAAATGATCAAATACATGAATAAAAGGATTAAACTTCAAATAATAATCATATATCTCAATCATAAGGTATGTATAATCTAATAAAATTCATTTGTTTCAAATGTCATGAGAGAGGTCACATAGCAAGGTTTTGCAAGAATGATTAGTATTCTACTTTAAAAATTGTCAATCTTAACATGAAGAGAAGGAGTCAAAGTGAATGGAGGCCTAAGTAGGTAAATGAAAAATAGGCTCAAAATAGAGTATGTTCTATGATAGAATAGGGAACAAGTTCAAGTATCAAGGAACAAGCCTTATCTGCCCAAATGGACAAGGAAATCAAGTAAGATCCTGAAATAAAATAAAAGAATAAGATTGAAAACTCATTCAAAGACAATATAAATATGAGTAAGGATTACAAGTTAAGTAAGAGAATCGAGATATGGGAGTCTCTTGAGTTTTAGGATATTTATTCGCTCTATGACAAGTGGGTGTCTCTACCTATGCTTTTTAGGAGGCATCTGTTAAGGGCGGAAGCAAGTGTGTGTGTTCTAGGTGATGATCAAAATATCAATTAGTATAAAGGTATGTTCTCTTTAATTTGATAATATACATTATATGTTTGGCTATGGGGGTCATAAATTAGTTAGCTTTAGTGGATTGAATAATGTGTGCATGATGTGAGGGGCAGTATATGTGAAAATTATTTAGTCATGATAGAAGTATGAAGATGTCTGCTACCGTTGTGAATTTAAGAAGAATTATACGATAATTTGATCAAACCAAGTCATTTATTTTGATAAGGTATTGAATCTTCATGTATGAGCAAAGAGAGCTTGTGATTTATTTAGGTAGACAGGTCCAAGGATCATAAAATCCCCAATTTAGATTGGTATATATCAAAGAATAGATGACATGAGATGTGTTTGATGTTAGGGGAGGTTTTTAAGCTTTGTGAGTAGTTTGTAAGGTTGAATGATCAAATAATTCCAAGTTCAGATTGGTACATGTCAAAGGAGGAGCAATTGATTCATATGCTTGAAAGTATGTATCCTGAGCATATTAAATAACTATTTAAATACATACATGATGTTGAGGAATGATTGTTGGCATATTGAGGAAGAGACCCCTTGTCATTAATATCAAAATGGGAGAAAGATAAAAATGAAGGAGCTCAAATGAAGTCATTATGATGGTGTTTCACCATCAATGACAAAGGGAGAGATTGTTGAGCATAGTCATTAATGTTTGATTGTCATTGATATCAAAGAGACCATGTGGTACTATTACATTAATAAAAAAGTGATCAGATTGATGGTTTAGAGAGTGTTTGACTTAGTTAAGTAATTGATGGATGATATTGATGATATGGACATGTTGAAAAGACATGGTTTGTTATGAGTGATTGGATTGCTTATGTAAGTGAAAGGAATTCATCAGAGTAGTCAATTGAGTGTCTAAGTTCAAGTAGTCATCTTGATAGATAAATTTGAGTGAGGAGATTAATTAAGGTATATTTCACATGTGTGAATGTTTTAGAATAAATTTTATATATGGATGAATTCTCCTATGTGAGGAGATCATATGGTTCAAATTTCATGTCATGAGGTTGAGTGTAGCAAAAGTTATTAAGGTGCAAAGTTGGCCTCTCAGGTAGAATTCACTAAGTTCTTATACTTAGCTAAATTTGCATTATCAAATATCTATAGTCAGATTTTAATTGGATCACATATCTAATAGTGAGAATTTAATCTGACCAGATAATGATCTAATGGTGAACATTAATTCAAATAATCAAGATTGCATACAAAGCTTCCAAGTGGAAAAAGAGCATTAGAGACTGACAACAGAAGGCATGTGGGGTTGCCAAGTGGAATAAGTTCATTAGATTCAAATAGTCAATGTGCTCAGAAGGAAAATAGATTTGGAAATTGAAAAAATTTCATTGGTGACTAGTTATAGGGTGTACAAAATTCTCGCAGAACTACCAAGTGACACAATTGTGGAAGCGAGGATCTAAGATCAATGGTGAGCATTGTAGGATAAAGACCAGGCTCCTTTCAAAGAGATAAATGGTGTGTATTTGTTCAAATATTCCAGGGAGCATGAGATGAGGTTAAAGTGTTTGATATTTAACATTTGCTCAATGACCATTGGAATTTGAATATTCAAATTAATGAGGGAAAACTAGTATGTAGTTTTTGGGTTATATCTTTTGATCTAGGATGAATTTCTTGATGTATTAAAAAGAAAAGTTGTAAAGGACTTTAAATCACATCTAGAGAATATAATTAGAAGGGCATAATCATAGGTGATGAGATAAAAATCATGCCTAAATTCCCTAATGTGCTATTGGGGATCATCCTTTGAAACTTAGAGAACTTGGGAAGTTCCCATTGGGAAGGATATGGTTTGATAGGTATAAATGGATGGATGGGCTCATTACAGATTTGGTCATACAATAAGATGTTGTGAGCACCTAAAATATATGACTCTAAGGTATTCATCTTGTCTATAAGCATATTCATTAGGTATAAATATGTATATATTGATCTATAAAGTTGACTATACGTTCATTCATAGTGGTTGTATGTACAGACTACTATTTGAGTAAATTTTGCTTTATCAAAAGAGTGTTTTGGCAGAAGTAATCACATGAAGATGTCTTAGAGGTCATATGGAGTGGACCCATGTATTTTAAAGTGATTTTATGTTATTAATTTTCTTAATAAAGTGATAAAATGGTAATAGGTCTTCATGAGACCTATAAGGGCTAGTAAAGCCTAATTGAAAGGTGTAGCTACTTAAGTGTGACTCATAGATATTATGGCCAACCTATGAGGATAGTATTGAGCTATGTGTTATAATTATAGATGTCTTGAGGGTTAAGTAAAGTATAATTACTGACCTAGATATTGATATTAATGAAGACTCTATTAAAGGTGAAGACCAATGTAATGGTTTATAGATTTGATGTGATTTAATTGAGAGAGAAGAAGATAAAGATGAAGGAAAGAGATTAGAGATAGTGTGCTCATTGGATGGACTAAAGTATAGAGTAGATTTAGGATGAGCAAAGAATATTAGAGAGATCCAAAAGGGGTGTTTAGATGCATTTATTGTATAATCATGTTTGAGTGTGTGTGATGAGTTGAAAGAGATGTGTTAAACATTATTTTTCTAATCAAATTGATCTACAATCAAAATTTTAGACTTTTTAATTTCATAAGGTGTTGTGTGGATGCTCAATATCTAGAAAAAGTGGGTGCTTATTCATACTTAAGGGTGGGTGATCCTTATAAAGTGGGTGCTTCACTAAAAAGTCTCTTATGTCTGATCATATTATAGGATAAGTAGTCTATGTATTTACAAGCTTGAGAGTGGGTTTTATTCTCCAAGAGGATTTCCCACGTAGATCTTGTGTTATGTGTGTAGTCTTGAATCATCCTTCTTATTCATTATTATAAACATCTTTTATGATTTGTGAATGTTTTTTGTCATTGATTAAGAGTTTGAAAGGATTAAAATTAAAGTTTGAAATATCTTGCATCACTGATTCACCCTCCCCCCCCATTGATTGTACCTCTAATAGTTGCATACACCTTGTCATCCTTGGATTACTTTTATGTTGACTTGACTTGGGAGCAGGGAAAACTCATTCAAATAGGTACACTAAATTCATCTAAATTGCATGCCCTAATTATGAGTCGTGACAAATAGAAGGATTTTGGTATCAAGGACAAGAAACATAACATGAAGGACCTAGAGAAAAGAAAAGGTAAAAAAATAATACTAAGTCCAAAGCATTAAAAGAGTCCTCCTCTTTAGAAGGGAACTTAAGAAAGACTGATTCACATGTGGCTACTATAATAAATCTAGGCATGATGAATCCAAATGCATGAAAAATAGATTAATCAATAGACTAAGATGTTCGAGAAACATAGCATTAGTGTCCTTAAGTATTCCAGTCAGAGTTCATCAACACATGAGTCTTTTAAGGCCAAAGATAGTAAGAAGGGAAAATCTCTTATGACAGTTGCATCCTAGCCTTACACATGGGTAATTGATTCTAGTGATCACACCACATGGCTTCATCATAGGACATGTTCTTATCTTTGGAGACTTGTTCTATGCCTTCCATCTTGTTGGGTGATGATACTATTATAGAAGTTAGTGGGACAGGATTAGTTGAATTGAATGATTGTATATCTCATGATGTAATATTTTTTCCCTCTTTATCCACCAATATCCTATTTGTTTATCAAATCACTCACATTAGTTCAAGTTAAAAAATTTAGTTTACATCCAATTTAATGGTTATTATGGATATAAATAGTGACTCCATTATTGCATTTAGGAAAGAAGATCACTAGTCACAATTGTATACTTTCTCACATTTTATTTCTAATCAACCCTCTACTACATTGCTCACTCATTCATATGGGATGAGTAAATTATGACATGAGCAATTTGGTCATCTCAACTATCGTTACTTTGAGAAACTCAGTTGTCAAGACATAGTTTTAGGGTTTCTATGAGTCAAGTTTTCTGATATATTTTACCAAGGTTGCATACTTGGTAAGCATCCTAAAGAGAAGTATGAAAAAGGCAAATCACAAAGAACTTAATAGAAATTGGAGATTGTCCATAGTGGCATTATTGTTCCATTTCCAAAACCTTCATTCAATAAGACAAATTGCATGATTCCTTTCATTGATGACTTTTTAAGGCATACTTGGATGTATGTTTTTAAGCAAAAACTAGAGGTGTTTGATCATTTTTAGGACTTTAAGGTGTTTATAGAAAAACAAATGGGTAAATCCATCAAGGTTTTATGCATCGACAATGGTGGTGAGTATGTCATAACTATTTTGAGAAGTTATGTACATCATAGGGGATAACATATAGTTTCATATATGCCTTGATGTAATGGTGTTGTAGAGTGAAATAATAGGTCCTTAAAATAAATGGTCAATTCTATGTTACACTCCACGTCTCTTTCACCTCAATATTGGGTCGAGTCTATCAATTGTACTTGTTATATACATAACTATGTTCCTCATAAAGCATTGAAGGAAGTCACTCTTTTTTAAGTTTGGACCATTTAAAAACCCATAGTAGAGTACATTAAAGTGTTTGGATCTCCTGTTATAGCCTACATTTCAAAGAATAAATTTAAGGCAATGGAACCTCAGAGTCAACCTGACATCTTTATTAGATATCCTGAGGGTGTTTAGTGATATAGGATTCTCCATCCTACCAATCATGAGTTATTCATTGATAGGAGTGTTTTTTTTCAACATATTCCTTCAGACTCCACACTAAATACCTCTCCACCTTCCTTAGATGCATTAGGATTTGATGACAATTCTGATGATTTAGATCTTCTTAATCAGCTTTAAGATGATCTTAATCCTTCTTCTAGTTATGATAATGAGAGTAGTGATGAGGATTCACCTCCTCCTCTCAAAATATATTTAGAGGATGAGGAATATCCTCCTGACTATCTAAGCATTGGTCTTCTTTGGGATAGATAGACACTACAAAGTTTTGGCCATTGGGTTGGAGATCCATCAGACACTAAATGAAGCTGATCATAATTATAAGATACCCCATATTCTTTCATTACAGCTGCTTCCAACCTATATTTATTTTATGAGGCATAAGGGACTTCTGAGTGGGATACTACTATCAAAGAGGAGTATAGTTCCTTACTAAGGAAAAACACTTATATTTAGTCCATATTCATAAGAGAAGAAGACTTATTCAATGTAGGTGGATCTATCAAATAAAATTTGTAGTAGATGGGTCTATAAACAAGTTCAAAACATGTTTGGTAGAAAAGGGTTTTTCTCAAGTAATTGGTACTGACTATATCGATACATTCACCCCAATTGCTAAAATGAGATTAATCCCACTCACTCTCACCATTACCATAACACATCATTCGTATGTTCAATAGTTGGATGTTAAGAGTGCATATTTTATGATGACCTAAAAAAGTAAATATACATGGAACAACCACAAGGATTTATGGAATATTCTTCCTTAATTTAAAAACTTCATAAATCTATCTATGGCCTCAAATAAGCTTCTTGAGCTTGGTATGCCAAGATGGACTTATTTCTTCTTTTAGTTAGGTTCACCAAATGCCATTCTAATTTAAATATCTATATTTTATGGTAGAATGATTCACTATTTATTCTATTTCTTTGTGTAGATGACCTATTGATCATAGGGAGTTCATCCACCATCAAAATAGTGAAAATAGATTTTTCTGATAGGTTCAATGATCGATTTGGGCTTGTTAGATTATTTCTTTGGGATTAAATTTTGTCAATCTAACTTTGGGATCACTATTGCATAATCCAAGTATGCTCTTGATTTTATTACATAGTTTATCATGGCTGACTGTAAGCTATATGTGACTTTTTTTCTATCTAGTATGAATCTTGAGGTTGATTGTTCATCTCCTTTGGTTGATGCTACTTCGTATCAACAACTTATTGGTAGTCTCATCTACCTTATACACACTAAAACTGATATTTCATATGCAGTAGGCATGGTCTCTATATTTTTTCAATAACCAGATGAGCTACACTGGAAAGCAGCTAAGTATATTCTCCACTACATTTAGGGTACTCATAGTTTCAAGATTCACTATGGAGCAGGCATCAACATTGACTTGATTTTTTATACAAATTTAGATTGGGATAGACATATTAATATTCATAATTCTACTTCAATCTATATTTTCTCCCTTAGTTCAAGTCCAATTAATTAGTCAATAAAGAAGTAAAATGTTATTGATTTATCTTCTATAGAGGCAAAATATAAAGGAGTTGTTAATGCTGCCACTAATGATATTTAGCTTCAAGGGATTCTCATTGAGTTTGGCATCTAGTTTTGATGACTAATAGTCAACTTCCATGACAACCAAAACACAATCTAAATTTTTAGAATCTGGTCCTCTATCAATAGACCAATCATATTGAGATTCACATACATTTCATTTGGGAGTTCATCTATGAGCAAGTCATTTATCTCTACTACATCTAGACAATAAATCAAATTATTGATATTTTTACCAAACCCTTTACTAAAATATAGTATCTTCATTTATGGGATATTCTTGGAGTTTAGGCAGCTCCATCTTCTTCCTCCTCTATGGGGTCATCTCTATGTACTTGAGTACCTCATGAAGTCTCTCTATCGGGATCTAATTATTCTACCCACCTAATCTATGCTTAGGGGGGAATGTAAGTGTAAATTTTTTCTCACTATGTATTTTTACTGACATGGTTTAATTATCTTTCTTAGGTTAATAATAGGTCATTAGAAAAATTGTACTTTAAGTCATTTTCTAATTGTGAGTTGAATTAATTACCTTTTTGGTGATCTATTTTCTCAGTATATAATGTACCTTCCTATGTACTTTTTATATAATTTTCATTAATGCAAATTTTTATTGTGAAGACAAGCTTCTTCCTCTTGTGATTTGTTCTTCATATTTCACTACTCTATACAAATTCAACCTCATGCATTCGACCCTATCTAGTTGATCATCGATTGTGGCCCATTCTGACAGTGTTGAGTTTAATACATTATTTATAAAGGTTTCCAAATGCCTTCAAATGCAAATCAAATTCAATATATCTATTATATAATATCGTATAAGTGATACCACCTATGTCACTATCTATAATTTGAGGTATTAAGGGTTCATTTTAAAGGATTTTGATGACTGTATTACAAAGTAGGGGTAGCGAGATGAGATTGCCAAGAGTATTTCTATAGATTAGGGGGAATTTTGATTTAGAACTCCCCATTGGATTTTTTGAGGTCAATTTTATATTTTCAAAATTTTATTTTCCATTTACATCACTTGAACATTAATATTAACTTGAATTTTAGTCATTTAAATCATTTCTTGTATGATAATTTAGCTAGGATTAGAATTATTTGGGTTAGAATTAGAAGCTTGAGTTGTTTGTTGGGATGAATTGGACGTGGCATTAACATTATTATTAATGTGAGCACCTTGGATAGGCCCACCAAAAGAGAGACCTGCCATGCTAGTAGTTATAATAGGTATGGTGGATAAGGAAGGAAATACATAAATTATAAATCAATTTATCCCAAATCTTATAGAAAAGTTATGAGTAGGGGAAGGAGAACACTCCATGTAAGGTGCCATCATGAGATGATAGACAATTTCAAGTTTCTTTCCCATATGCTCAAAATGTTCTTGGAGATCAATTTTTATTTCATCCATAGACTCTGTGTCACATTCCTCTTCAACCTCATGTTCTTGGAGTAAGTGACACCATATAGTGTTTTGGGGATTGTTAAATGGTTCATAGAAAATTTATATTAAAATTTCTTGCAATTTAATCTTGAGTCATAAGAAAATTATAATATATGTAAATATTTTTGTAAAATATGTTGGAATTGGTTAGTTTCATAGCATTAATATTTTTACAAAATCCTTGAAAATCATGGTGGGTTTTCTCTCCGAATTGGTCTAAGAGATGTTCCATGGTGAATGATAAAATATCAATTGTACTGAGTTGGTCAATGTAGTGTATTATACATGAATGTTAAACATTAGTTATATCAAGCTGACTGATATGGTAAGACCACATAATCTAATTGTATCAGGTTTATCGATACAATTGGTAGAAATTTGATAAATCTAAATTATATCAGGCTGGATAATGTAGTGAAAAACTAACTAATAACATTGAACTATATCAAATTGGCTCATATTGTTGGTGTTATTTATCTAATTTTCACCCCTAGAAATGTTGTTTAAGCCTTCCTAACTAGATGATAACATGGGAACAATCATAAGTTGTGAGCGACCTAATAAGTGAATTAAACCTCTTGTTTGGGCTAGCTCCCTTGATGTTTCACCCAAAACTTCTAACAAATTTATCTCACTTGCAAAGGAAAAGGGGTAAAATTAACTAAAACTAGTAAACAAACATGGAGGCGATGCACCAAATAAGAGTCTTCAACTTGCTATTGTTTTCACTATGAAAAGACAAGTTAGAATCAAATTTTCACATTTTTGAAGCAACTCCTACCACACTAGTGTTTATATATGAAGGATATGGTTGTTTCAATAGCTAAGGTGTTAAATCAAGAGGCCTAAAAATAGACACTAATAATGTTTTCAACTCTTACACTCAACAAACCATGTGTTACACATCATATGACATGTGGAAAAGAAACTAACTTACATAGAGGCATGAAAAAGAAGGACAAATACATGGAAGTAATCTCATTATATAAAAACATTCATCAAAAATTCACTCAATGTCATTGTATGCAATATTAAAATGATAGAACTCAGCTTTAATTACTTTCAAAGGCAAGTGCAAGTCTTAATATTGGTAGGGCTTGTCCATAACTAGCTTGAGGATCCATTCAATGTCTCTTAAGGCTTCATTTATAGATGAATTAGAAGAAGAAAGAAGAGTAATATAAGAAGATAAACTCATGATATTCCCATCATAGTTATATTAGCTATAAAATAAATAAGGAATGACACCAAGATTGAAAATAATGTGTTGTCATCTTCCTTCTTATCCTTCTAGGACGTGTTAGAGTAACTCTTCACAAGGGTGACGTAGGAGGTCTTCATGATAGTTTAGATTATTTCTTGATCATAAATCCTTCTCAAAGAGTTATACATCTTCCTCTTAAGGATAGTTACAAGTCACCTTCTTGACATTTTACATGGTTGAGAAGCTTCTATGTCCACTCTCTCTTTACAATGATTCTTCATCACATGAAACTTGTATTTGAATTCCATGATTCATATACATAATATTTATTGTTACCAAGGCTTGATTTTATAATTAGGTTATGATTTTATGTTTTAGAGATCACCATCACAATGTGTTATTTATTTTAGGTTTTATATCATATCATAGAACCTTTGTTCAAACATGGGAAGTCACCTTGAAGTTTAAGTACTCATATTTTTTTGGCAAGGGATAACAAGAGACATTCATGTCTTAAATCTTTAAATGGCTTTCGAGGGTTGAAAATTGTTTCTATCCTTGATTAAAAACTCAAAAAACCTTGCATATATATCACTATATGATCACCAATATGTTTTTAAAGTCCTTTGAGCCTCAAGTCCTTGCAACATGTTTGTACCTTACTCTCTTTATGCAAGATGAATCACATATCTTCAATGAAGTTTAGTTATCACTTGAAACCTAAATTATGACTCAAAAAATTTCTTTAATAATCTAATCACTATGATAACACTTTTATATTACTTCAAATACCTTCCTCAATTTATTAGGAAGCTTTGTCTAGTTCAAAATCCTACACATAAGCATAAAAGGAAGCTTTTTAGGCCCTTTTCCTTCCAAAAATAGTACACACATGCCAAAATTATATTAATTAATATTATAGAGATAATTATTAAGGTCATCCAAGTGATTTATAGGTCTCGCCAATCCATCTTGAGTGTTTTAAAGTATTGTTTCTTCCATCAGGTCACATTCAGGGTTTAATGAGGCTTTAAGAGCACTTGGAATCTTAAGGATGACTCATACAATTGAGGGACATATCCTAAAAACAAATGCCGATAATATTTATTATAAAACCCGCTACTTCTTCCATTATTGGATTATAATCCCATGCATCTCTTCATTTGAGTTCACACGTACTAAAAGTTGACTTTCCTAGACATACCAACATGGTTGTTTAGTTGACCTATAAATCACATACCAACCTCTAGAATCTGTCGTTAGCTCTAAGCAAGAGTTTAGACACAATTATGCTCAATTTAACTTAACAGGCCTTTTCCCATGATATCTTCTTTTATAATGGTTATAAACTTAATTTAATTTTTCTCATACCTATTTATCATCCCATTTTTACTCCTAAACTGACCAAACACTCAAAACATGCAAGTTTCTTTATGTTTTACACACATAGGCCTATGAATGCTCATTTAGGCCTTCTAGGCCTAATTGGCCCCTTTTAAGCCTTTCACTAATTTAAATAACCTTTAAATTACATGGGAACACTATGATAATTTAGTATTAAAATTAAAACACCTTTTTCACTTCATTTTTCCTCATGTTTCAATTAATTCTCAACACCCTTTCATCAACTCACTGAAAACTTGCCTGTAGGTACTAACGAGGTTTGACTGATTATACTGTGGATATTATCCTTTCCATTGGAACTTTGATGTTGTTTAATTATTATAAAATGATATTTATTCTCTTATTTACCCTATTAAAACCATTTTTAAAAAAAATTCTCATCATATACACCTCTTTTTTATGGTTTATCTAGTGATATACATGTAGGTAGTGTTTTAGGTTTGTCTTGACTATAGTATGAGTGTTGTCCCATTTTTATGGGTTTTAACTAATTTAAACCTATGAAAATATTTAAATATCCACCATTTTAATATTTAACAACTAAAATGACCTCCAATTATTCATATAACACACAAAATACATCTTCATATGGGCACGCCATAGGTGTTGATTAGGGCTAGCTAACTACAGATATGCCAAAATTGAATCTCATAGGCCAAACCAACCTATTTATTTGAGTTTATCCTTCCAAAAATATCACTCACATCTTATTTTACCTCCATCCTACCAAACCTTCAAACATCCATCACCAATCATGATTTTTGACCCCACTACCTACTAGAGGCCTATAGGTGGCCATTTGGACTAAATATTGATTTCTCCATGTTTGGTTATCTATTGGGATCAAGTGAACAATGATGAAGGTATGTGTAGATATGTATCACTATTTTTAATACTCTCTCTACATTTTATTGGGTTTATATCACATGGATCAACTTTTGAAACTCTCACTACCTTCTTCTTAGCTTGCACAATCACCTTTTGACTTACACATCCCCTTTGAATGCAACATGAGTTAGGACACTAAGATTTCATTAATGTTAAATATATTATAAACTTTTGAGAAGATTATAGTGAAATATATCTTAAATTAAATGGGTTTGGACTCCTTCCTACACTATCATTTGTTGACAATAGTGACCTATAGGTCTATAGACCTATAGGTTCACAACCTTTATTTGAGTTTGGCTTGAAAAGAAACTCCTGGGTATTTAAATTCCAAGTTTTCCACCCATGATAATGTCCTTAAAGTATATTTAAGGATAATATTTCCCATTCAAGAGTATTGAGATGTAAAATCACACCCCTATTTAACTGGATTTCTTCACCATGACTACAAGCTCCAATAGTCCAAATGTGTATGCAAAACTCTCTATTGTCCTTGAAGTCCATTGGATCAATTATGTTTGAACGTGGTTGAGAGGTATTAAAGAGATATTATAAAAATTTTAACGTATCATTTCATCCATTTAATGCATTTAAAACAACTCATAGTGCCTAGAGTTTGACTATCTTGAGCCAATTATCAAAATAAGACTATTTAAAAACACATCAAAATTGAACATGAAGAGACATGAAAAAACATGGTTTTTTAGGGGTATATAAATGCTCAAGATACCATACCAAATCATTTTCATACATTCATTTGACTTTATAAATCTGTACTTGAGAAAAACTGACCCATGTGGGGTTTTGAGTCTTTGTTATGCTCCTTAACTTCTAAGGATTGTTCATAAAGTTAAAGAGGTTAACCAGCCAAAAAATCCATAAAATTGTAAGGGAATTAGAGTCCACTACTATGGTAAATATATTGGATCTCAACTTTCTCTCTCCTTAGAAATCTAAGAGAAAATTGGTTGATTTTTTTGAGCTACCAGGAAAGCTATTGGAGAAATGGAGTGGGTTTCTACTTTTTTTTGCTCTTTAACTTAACTTTTTATACGGAGTTGGACCTGAGAATACCATACAGACATATGAAATATTTTTTTATGTTGTCATTCAATATAAACCTCCTGTAAAAGACTCTTAAAATCTTACTTTCTTCCAGAATCTAACTATTCTACCCTTTGGAGCTATTGGAGATGAATAACCAAGTGACTCTTCAGCTTCCCATGACTTGTATAGATATAGAAGAGTGTGTCAAATTTTTCTCCACCTCCTTTTTCCTACAAATCTTACAATAACTCCTTATTTGGCCATTATAAATGATGAGTGACTATTATAAAAAGACTTCCCAAGTTGGAAAGTACTTACATAAGGCCTTGGGGAAAGTGTTTGGACACATACAAGCATGATGTCATCCTTTAGTGTTATATGACTTATAAAATACCTCTATCCAAGAAACAAACCTTCACATTTGTTATTAATTTCCATCTCACTACACATAAGGATTTATGAAAAATAATAAAATCCAAAGCATTAGATATATTGGTAAGAAGTGAAATTGTGTTTGTAACTTCCCTATCTACTCCAATTTATTTAGCAGAGACTACACTAATTTAATTAGGGTTCTCACTGTCTCTAGACCCAATCGATTAGTTTGTTGTCTTCACACTAAATTTTGTGAGACTACCGAGAAATAGCTATAGGTTGACCATACGATGGTTAATCTCCCCATGTGTGAAAGTGGGGCTCATAAATGATCTAACTTTAGAATAAACAACAAAATTTACTGAATGTAGAGTTTTTAAATGGAAATCGATGTCAAAACCAAAGCTACACTTGTCCTAAATATGGAGTAAAAAAAACATACATAGTATGTGCATTTGATTGTTTGTTGTCAAGGTTTTTTATGGCATTCTATTTATCTAATTGTAATTTTATTCAGAGAAAGTACTATTGATTTTATTATGACTAATACAAAGACAAAAATAAGGCATGAGATATGTTTTTATATAATAATTAAAGAAATATGGTATAACCATTTGTCCATCTATACCAATAACAACTACAATCTATACATACAATTAACAAGACAAAAAAATTAATTACCATGTACATATCAAGGTTCAATGCTAGAGTTAAGCCCAATGAGCTAGCGCACTAGTTGTTTCATACAAGACCATGGTCTTACATGCTCACCTAAAGTGTGTAATTGAAGATTGGTTCCCACAGGTTTTATTGCTCAGTGTTATTTATATATTCATATTATTCCTTTTATGTATTTAAATAGATACTACATAAAAGCACAAAATAAAGTACTTTATTCTAGTATTTCCAAGCTTTGCCACCATTATTATATAGACTACTGCCATAACTAGTTAATGTTGTTACTTTAGAAAAATAAAAGGTAGTTTAGGTTCCATACTAAGTTCTAGTTATTAATCTAAACTTAACAAAACACATTTATCTATCATGAACACAGAAAAAATATGTAATGTTTATAACTCATATATTAAGTGTGAGCATCTAGAAATTAATCATTATCCATCCATTACAACAAAGGTATTTATACTTGTTTATCCCTAACTAAGTGTTTTAATGGAAAGAATAACTAACCAACTGACTCTCAATATATTGAGATTCATGGCTCTTAATCAACTAGCTTTGCCTAAGGACCCAAGCGTTTGTGCCCCCTATATACTCACACTATGTTAGATTCTTACTACCATGTGTTCATCTTCTCGAGGCTAGTACAAAACTTTCGATCGATAAGGGTTAGGTGTCCCATATGAATCAATCCTTAACTTCTCCCACTTCCCACATGCTCCCCAAGTCTTCCACTTCATTTTTGAGTCCTATATTCTCAGGTTCCTCATGACTAATTTCTTTAGTTTTGATTCTTATGTTCCCAAGTTCCTCATGAGTAATTCTTCTTTGACTAGGTCCTATCATGTTGGGACTTCCACATCTTTGTCCTCTCATGACCTGTAGGTTTTTCACCATGGTGATTATGTGCCTAACAAGTTATGTGCCATAGTCTTTCCTTGTTATGGTCCTTATACACCATATTGGTCCCATGCCAAAATGGATAATATTTAGCAAGCATTTGGGGCCAACATTACTTCACACTAAGTTCTTAGTCCATCTCGAACTAAGTCATGCTAGTGGCCTCTATCAAAATTTTAGGTCCCTCCTACTCGATCTCCTTCCTAACATTATCCCAATGTGACAATGCCTTGAGTAGTTTGGTAATTAATTCTTCTACGACCTCCTTCAACCTCTTCATATCCTTGGGTTGGTTAGAGGTCTCATTGGACTTCTTTACCAGTTCATCTAGGGATGTGGTAGCATCCTTATGGATGTCTTCAAGTGCTAATAATTCCTTGACAACCTATCCTAAGATGGAATTAAAACTCACATTAAGTTTTTGATGATTATTATTGATGGTTTCCTCCATCATCTCCACATCTTTTAATGCCTTAGTGCACTCAGTGCAGTCTCTTATTAAGAGTACAACATTAGCCAGTGTTTTCCTCTGGGCTTCTTTAGCTTAGAGCTGAGCCTCCAAGATTTAATTTGGGCATGATATCCACTCAAAAATTCTATCCAAAATATATATGACTTCCCTAACCCTTTGTAGGGCACACTTATAGACCTTTTTTGCCTCAATGAACTACTTTTCCAGCTCTAGTCCCTCATGCTTCAACAGTGGGTTGCTCTTTTCATTGATTCAGTAAGAGGTTCACTAGGGTCTCTATCTTTTTTGTGGAATCCTCATCAAGAGGTACACCATTTACTATCACCATCTCCTATTCCAAAACAATTTTATAGAGGTTTAACATTCTCACTTTTTCCTATGTGGCCTCTTTGACCTATTATTTTAGAGTAGCCACTTCCTTAATGAGTGCCTATTTGGTAGTGACTTATTTATTATATTTACCCAAAATTTGGGCATGTTTCCTCTCGGTAGTACATGCATTATAATTTGATAAAATGTTCTAGCACGTGACCTCCATGGCTAGCTTAAAAAATGTGGTGCTTGCTAGAAGAGGGGAGATCCTTTGGGGATCCACCCATAGTGGCTTGGGCAGCACAAGAGCATCAAGTCCTAAAGAGAGGCTATATTGGGGGATCTCAAATTCCCATTCCTCATTATACATGTCCAAAAGAAATGATACTTGATTCCTTATTTATAAGGTTGCATCCTTAGGAATAAAATGTGGCCATAGATATAACATCCTATCAGGGATGTCAAATTGATAAATTTTTCATAGATTGGTAGCTACATCATCGCTAGGCTCTTTTGTAGACCCAACTGGTCCCTCGCTCTAGTAGGATCACACTCTACTTTGACCCTTGCACTGGTAGCCATAGAAGTGTTACCAATGGCCATTTCTCTTATTTTTTCCTCACCATCCCCTCTTCTCCATAAATTTCCCCTAGATCAAACAGTGAGTCATCAAAGAGGGCATCCTCCTCCCACACTAGAGAGGGAGTCTTCTCAAAGTTAGAATCCATTATTTATACCTACACTATAGGGATTCCTTTTTAAGTCACTTACTCTATTTTTTGCTACTATATAGCTCTTGAGCATGTTTTTGGGGGAGATGGTTGTGATGTTTGAGAGGGTGAAGCCAAAGTGAGAGAAATGTGTGGAAGAAAAGGTGGAGGTGGAGGGACTTGCAGTGGTGGTGACTTGGGTGGAGACGGTCGAGGAGGTTAAGGGCATGGTCGAGATAGGCATGATGGAGATGGGTGTAGTGTGGATGGGTGAGGAGAAGATAAGCATAGTGGAGAAAAGTGAGATGTAAATGGATGAGGTGGAGAAGGGCAAGATGGAGATGGGTAAGGTGGAGATGGGTGAGGTGGAAAAGGGAAAGCTGGAGATGGGTAAGGTAGAAAAGGGTTAGGTGGAGATGGGCAAGGTGGATAAATTCAAGGTAGATATGGGTGTGGAGATAATGGGCCTTGTTGTTGGGCTTGGATAGTCTTCTATCACTTTGATGGTGCATGTTGACCACTCGCACTAGCCTCATGCTTATCCTTCCTTTTCTTCTTCAATGATGGCATTGATGGAAGCTTTTCTTTAGGGTTTCTACCTTGTGGATCCTTTCAAGGGTAAAACATATAGAAAAAATTATGTACTTATTCTCCCACCATTAGTTGCTTGACTTTTATATCTGTCAATTCCACCTCCCTCTTTTCTTGATAAGCCTTCCTACCTAGATAGACAAACATCTTTTGGAGGGTATGAATCTCTAATTCTATTTTCTTGGCCTCTAAGGTAATGGGTTATGCATCATAGATCTAATTATTGAATTCCATGAAGTACCATGTTAAGAAGGCATACAGTAACTTCAATCATGTAGAAATCTCTTTGAAATGGATCATCCTTATGCGTGCAAGGGAGAAATGTTGCTCCACTATAAACTAGGCTTGCTCAATAGCCAAAGGGGGAAAAATCCTTTGGGATGTACCACTCATTTTTGAATGCCTCCCTTATGCTATCAAGCCAGTACCTCATCTTGATTTTATAAGAGGGGGTGATGTGTTGAGGGCATGTGAATGCCTTGTAATACTTAGTAGGGGACTTGTGCATTGGTGGGTATGTCCAATTCAGTACACTTGAATTGTAGTCTGATATGCCAATCTCATCAAAAACCATTAAGATAAGAATTACTCTCCATTAAAACCTATGGTTGGAGATCTAATGGGTCTTCTTTGCATCTTAAACAATATTCTGACAAATATACATAGCCTAGTGTATTTCAAGCCTTGGATAACTTGGTAGGCAATGTAAAGGTGTGTCATGTCAACCTCGTTCCACCAATCGATCCCATCAATCTTGGTCATAATGATCTACATTGCAACCTAGAGGGTAGATCCTATAGGTTCTTGATGTGCATACATGGATCTAATTTTGGAACATGAGTTCCATAGCAATCTTTTAGACCTCTTT
Source organism: Torreya grandis (assembly GCA_037957365.1). NCBI lineage: Eukaryota > Viridiplantae > Streptophyta > Pinopsida > Cupressales > Taxaceae > Torreya > Torreya grandis. The sequence goes on from JARHVA010001732.1 coordinate 1,108,996, forward strand.
AGTGTCTATCAGGTCATAAGCCAAATCCAACCCTAAGCATTATAGTCCTATGACCTTGCTTATCCTCTTAGGCATGATCTTCATACTACACTCGACAAAGTAGATATAGTCCTCATAGACTCATGAGAGAAGGTACTGAACCACCTCTATGGGTTTTCAAAAGTATGGTAGATTGAAAATTTAGAACAACCCTACAGAATCCAATGCATTGAAGATCTTGAGATCAAACATCACATGGTTTTTGGTGTTCTAGTGCTTGAATTGATATTCATTTTGAATTTCAAGATGATTTCTAAGTTTTTTATGGTTATAATAAAAGATTATACAAGTGGATACCTTAGATACCCAATTGTCTACACATAACACTGATTCTGGATATTACATTTCCTCAATAAAAAAAAGTGGGGGTGGGGACAATTGAGTTTTATTTATTGGTTATTTCATGCTTGCTTCCTCTCTCTCCATGCACTAAACTTGATCTTCTAAAGTCTCTTCCCTACTGAAAACCATGTCTTCCCTACATACCTCTTCTTCCTCTGGTATTGTAGGTAATGGTTTAGTTCTTAGGGCCCTTTTCTTAGGCCACATCACCCTTTAAGGATCTTGAAGGTTGACATGTAGGCATCCAATGTTTCCAAATGAATACATGGTTGTGGCTAATGACTTCAAATTTTTGGGCTTGAGTGTCCTCTAATGGTGGACTTATACAACTTGTACACCATAAGCTCTCTCTATCATGGGTGTATCTAAAATTTCCCCATATTTCACTTGGTGATAAGTAATGCTTTATTCAATACCTATATTAAATTATGACTTCTCTATATTCTAGGTCTAGTATTTGCTTATTCTCAACTCTAGTATTTGCTTGTTCTCAGCTTCTTCAGCTCTATTAATCATAATTAAATACAAAGGTAAAGAGTTAAATGAAGTTAATTGGACAATTTATAGGCTCAAGGGGGGTTTTCATCATCGTTACTACTTTTCCTTTGCCCATCACTTTATGTCATTAATACAGATCTTTAAAAGCTGCCACACTTCAATGATCATTACTTTTGGCATTTAATGATTTAATGGTATTGTCATGTCATGTCATTGGTACATTTCTTGCCATCACTATTCTTTCTACATTAATGGCATGTCTTGTCTTATTCCTTCCTTTGAAGTGGATGACAATTGGTCCCACGCTTTCCTTGTTGTGGAAAATAGTTGTCTTTCAAAATTTAAACTAATGGTAGGAATACCCTACTTTTAAACTTTATATTTCACATGCCTTAAATGACTTGCACACCCTTAACACTTTGCATGCCTAGATTCCTTGCATGCCATAAGAACATTGCGTGCCTATGTAATTTCTGCTCCTATGAATCTTTAAATTAAGATTTTAGATCTCTTTTACCCCACACTAAAATGAGACATGGTCCTCCACAAAAACAAAAACATTGTATTAAAGAGAATTACATTAAGAAGTGTTTGTGCGTAACAAAGGCAGCATTTTTATTAAAAATATGAAATCATAAACTAATGTCAAAATCCTTATTGATTACAATACTTTAACTATTTAGAAGTGAAATATGGCTGGAGTTGACATCCATTGTAATGCCTAAGAAGGAACTAGCCATCCAACCTTTGTAACTAACATGCTCTGATAGGTTAAAAGCTATGAATAACAAAAGGACCATCCCACTAAATCTAAAGTTTTCTAAGATGACATGCAAACTTACAGCCATATAGTAATACTTTTATGCCCAGAGTAAAAGTTTTATGCTTTACATGGTGGTCATGTCATGCCTTCTGTTTGCACTTTTCTACATCTTGATTCTGATGAGCGAGGAAATAGGCTTTATCAAGTTATAATAAATAATCTAAGTGTGCATTCAAGGATGCCTCTTCATCCAATTCTCCTATGTGCATGATACAAAGAGATGGTACTAAAAACTCAACTAGAAGGACTAATTCTTTATCGTATACCAAATTGAATGGGGTGATTTTGTTCAGGTTCTTATAAGTTGTTTGGTAAGCCCACAGGATCATAGATACCCTATCATCCTAGTCTATTTGTCTAATATGTAAATCTTCATCAAAGTGGTGCCTAGGATCTTGTTGAAGGCCTCAATAGTGCTATTGGATTGAGGATGGTATGGTGTCATTTTGTGGTGTGAAATCATGAACTCATTTAGTAAGACATGAATTATTTCATTCAAGAAATGGGTACTACAATCACTAATGAAACCTAGTGGGCATCCAAATTAAGTTATGATATTATTCCAAATGAAGCACATATAATTAACAACAATAAAATATTTTTTTGGTGCAACCTCAGCCCAGTGTGTGAGGTAGTTAGTTATTGTGATGACGTACCGAGAACCTATTCTTCATATAGTTGGAGTAATGGGGCTAACAAAATCAATGGCCCACTTCTCAAATGGTTCTTGAGAAGGAATTGATCATAGAGGTAAGGCATATCTTTAATTATGTTTTCCTACGTGCTAGCATATATCACATTATCTAATGTATGCTTTAGCATCTTAGAAAAGAGTAGGCAACCATAATCTAGCCATCAAAACTTTACATGCCATAGCTTCTCCAGCATAGTTTCCTTTAGTAATATCTTTATGAACTTCTCAAAGTACCTCAGGGCATTCATGTTGCATAACACACTTTAGGAGAATCTTATCATGGCCAATTTTGTAAAGATCCTCTCCTATGAGTTGAAAAGGTACCGCATAGACCGCAAGTTATTTCTTAGCCTAAATAGAGATAATTAAATGCCAATCCAATGGTCAAAAAGGCATCAATGCCCTCTAACTCCTCAATTACATGAGTATCACAGAAGAGTTAAACATCAGATATTCATCTTTTATGACACATGGTGGTTCTCTGAACTCAATTCAGGTTAGGTGGTCAAGTCCATAATTGACTTTCCTAGGTTTCACCATGATAGAAAATTATAAATATTGGAACAAAATGATCTAATGGCACATCCATCCATGTAGAAATGGTTTATTGATGAGGTAATTCAAGGCCTCATGATCTATATAGAAGATAAAAGGAGTGGCCAATAAGTACAGTTAGAACTTCTATAGAGCATAAACCATTGATAATGTTTCACTCTTTCTAGTGGTGTACTTCCTTTTAGCTAGAGTGAGTTTCCTAATAGAAAAGTAGATTGGATGATCCAGGTGACCTTCACTTGGTTGTGCAAAGATTTCACCAATGGCCATTCCAAACACATCAACCTGGATGTGGAATGGTTTTGTCTAATCAAGAAACTAGAATATAGGAGCAGTGGCCAATTTGTCCTTCAGTGCCTCAAAAGCTTCTTTATAGGAGAAAGTCCATATAAGTACTCATTATGCTTGAGAAGTTCCTCTAGGGGCACGATAATCTTTGCATATCCATGAATGAACTTTCAATAATAATCGATATGGCCCATAAAATCATAGACCTCATATTGAGTCTTGGGCTTAGGGAGGCAAAGAATAACAAACAACTTCACCAAGTCTACCAAAAGTCCTTCCTTACAAATAATATGTCTTAATAGCACACCAAATGGTGTATCAAATAGGCACTTCTTTAAGTTTAAATATATTTTTAAGACCTGATAGCACTCAAGCATAAACCTCAAGTTAGAACAATGGTCCTTAACCAAATCATAAACTATCCAATCATCCAAGTAAACTTGAAGAAACTTATGGACAAAATCCTTAAAGGATTCAATAGCTACTCATGAGAACATAGTTGGGGCATTCTCCAATCCGAAGGGCATGATAGTATAAGTGAAGGATCCCCATTTGGTGGAGAATATTATATTTTGTTGGTCCTCTTCAGCTATTTATACATGATGGTATCGTAGGAAGCCATTTGTGAAGGTATATATCTCACATCCAACAACACCTTCAAGTATTTCCTCCTTGAAATGCATTGGGAATGGGTCAGTGACAAAGAATGCATTAAGTACTTAATAGTCCACACAAATATGGATGTGTTCATATTTATTAATACTAATCACCATGGGACTAACCCATTCAAATTCATCAATGGGGGTGATTACTCTAGCACGTAGCATATTGTTGATTTCCTATTTTACATGTGCTCATAGATTGGGATTCATTCTATATGGTCACTTTATGACTGGTCAAGCACTATCAATCAACTTGATATGCATATTTCTTAAGGATGGATGGACTCCCTTCATATTACTATAATTTCTTGGAAATATATCTTGATATTCCTTTAACAACTTAAATATTTTTTAAATCTTTATTTCATTCTAGTAATTGCCTACTGTAGCCATCTTTGGCTCTTGCTCTATGTCAATATTGTGCTAAATAGTCTCAATGGGCCTATTGTAAGGGTTGTCTAGATTGGCTCCAGTATCATGAATAAATCATGTGTCATATTCCATTAGGACATCCAAATGGGTTGTCAAAGGATCAAGTGGTTTGGATCCTTCACCTTCTTCCATGTGAAACACTAGCTTATGTTTACCTAGATGTATTTCTTTACACTAGTCTTGATCAAATATTGGGTCTAGCATGGAGACAACTTGTGTTGATGATTCATTGAATAGATGTAGTGGTTATTGAGGAATATGATGGATAGTCCTTAGATGATCTTTAATGAGACTTAGGTCACCAATAATTACTTCACATATGGCTTGGAGGGTGAAGCATAAATCCATTCTTGGACAATAATACTATAGAGTTGATTTCATTTTTTCCTTTAAGAGATGCCAAAATTGGGTTCCCATGTGTTTTTATTCATGAACATACCATTCCCTTTCCCAATTACATAAATTTACATAAAATTCATGAACCCACAAGTACTCTAGTAGGTATGACCCTTCATTTCTCCACATTTGCTCACAAGCTTCTATATGGGGTTTCGGTGGTAGTACTCCACTATAGTTGATTAATCCCCTGACTTTGTTTTCATGATATAACTAGTGATGTAAGGTAGATCATACTTGGTCCCATAGAGGGAGTCACTCATGATGCTTTCACCACCATATTGCAATTGTACCATCTAGAAGATGAACTAATGATCTCATATGATCACTTTCAGTGTCATATAATTCTTCAAGGCATTGTATAAAGTTGCGTACCTACATTTGTCTATGAAACTAGGAAGCTTCATTAGGTCTTTCAAGCAGTGCCTTTATGATTGGTCCCCTAATGACTTAATCGGTAACAAGGTGTACAAACCTGTGATGTTTATGAAACTGGCATGGAATGGTCTCCTGAGTTCTAATTACACTACATGCTCATCTAGTGAGGTCATTATTACTATGTGCCCAATTATTACAAGCATTATTTGTAGTGTCAGAGAGGCACTAAGTGTTTGACCATCTAATAACATCATTCAGAGTTAGATCCCTTTGCTCATTATCTCTGGTAGTAACACTATAGATGTGGTAAATGTCTTCTTCCACATTGATAGGTTCTTTATAAGGGGGGCCCGATGTTTGATCCAAAGGAATTATAATGCACTAGTCATTGTTTTCAAAACTAATATACCACTTCTTAAAACTTAGATCTACATTATTTTCATAGCACCAGGGATATCCCAACAAAGTTGGGAAGTCATTTGCCTCAATTATTTCAAGAACCTCAAAATAATCCTTGAAGGGTACTCCAAGTATATCAACTACGACATTATTGAGGACACCTATCAATAAAGCATGAGTCTTGTTAACCATGAAAAAAACATGAAGTGATGGCTACAATGTTGGACTAGCCATTTTTTTCTAGACATCTTTGGTGAGGACATTCACTTCTGTGGCAGTGTCAACTAGTATGTCCTAGACTACCCATCCATCGATGGTAGCATTGACTAGTGTCTCTCTATCTTTCAGGGGTAAAAGGGAATAAGAGTGTCCTACCTCTAATCATGATTAAAGTAATGATCCTTAGTCTATCGAGTGACTTGGGGTTGAGCATCGTGTGGTGCTTGTTCTTGATTCTTAAGCCAAACACTCAACTGTGGGATAATTTCATCATCCAACATGTGCTTGCACAATTCTTGGAAGTCATCACATGTCACATTTGGTAATTTAGTTGCCCTTTGCATAGCAGAATGCTATGTTTCTTCTTTTTCTTTAAGGAATTGAATCTCTCCTTGGATTTTTCATACCAATTCCATCATATCTTGGAAGATATCCTTCTACTGCTGGGCATCAAGATACTTTCTTGCTCGTGGTTCTTCATGTTGAACTTTTTCAATAAAATTTGAGATAGATTGAGATTGTCCTTCACTATGCATAGTAGTATTCACTTGTTGAATAGTTATGGTGTTTGAATGCATGTGCCAATGTGGTTTATCAAGTCACATCATGCCAACACCCTTTTCATTTCACTCCTTAGTGATAGTTGAGTACAAGTCAGGACACTCTTCTAGCTAGTGGTCCTTCTTACAAAAAGCACATGTATGGTAGTCTGGATTATCTCTTTAGTAATGGTCTAGGGATCCACATTTGTAACATGTCCTAGCTAGGAAACAACCACCTCCTCATCCTCATCCTTATCGTCGAACCTGGTAGACACCATTATCTTAATTGTTGGCTATAGAAGTCTGATGTGTATCATGTGCTCATACTTCATAGATGTCACTAATTAGTCATCACTCATTAGTGTCATGAGTATAGGAATCACAAATATTACAATAATTAGACACCTTTGAGTGTGTTGCTCACTAAAAAGGAGGGAAAGAATATATGTTGATGATTTAAAAGTTGTACTTGATTCTAATCAACAAGGATGGGAAGTTTCAAGATATGGGACTTGCGTCTTGAAACAACCTCCAGATTTTTGAGAAGCTGGTTCTTCTTTAAATTGAGTAGATACTGGGAAAAGGGATAGGAATTTAACAGAACACAAATGCAAGAAAGAAAATCTAATCTATGGCGATGCGCCTAAATGTAATTTGACCTTAATCCTGAGCACAGTGAGACTATATGTAAGATTCATTTACATTTAAAAGCAAACGAGTGCATGATCAATGTAAAATATGGAAATAATAGAAACAGAGGCTCACAACATAGACTACTTTTGCAGTGATACAGAAAATGTCAACAAAGGCATAGGGTTCAATCTTATTATTTGAATTTTCCAGTCACATAAGAGGCGTAGAAACATGTGTAGTTATGTAAACCTTTCAACTCAAGAAAATGAGACAAAAGCAAATGACATTCATAATCACAGCTCTAGAAAGTCTGCAGCCTAGACTACTTTTGTAAATGACACAGATAATATCAACACAAGCATAGGGTTCAATCTTCTTATTTGAATTTTCTAATCACATAAGAGGTGCAAAAACACGTATAGTTATGTAAACCTTCCAACTCAAGAAAATGAGACAAAAGCAAATGATATTACTTAGCCACAGCTCTAAAAAGTCTAAACTTGTTACAATAATTCTCTCTCAAAAATTCTCTCTGATAATGGATCCCCTTTTCTGGTGATCTCTGCACCCTTATTTATAGCCTCGAATCCTCTCCAGATTGTCTATTTGTTCCCAATCTAATGGCCTAAATGAAATGTAATTGAACTAGAAGTGTCTAACAGAAGATATCTTATAGATTCTAAAATGTTTTGTCTTCTAGAAATTTATTGGCAAAAAAAGATTGTAAGACGTTCCCTTCTCTTAAACACTAGGTAACACTTAGCCAATTTTCTTATTACTTTAGGAAATGCTAAAGAATGACACTTTTCATGTTTTGAAACACTTATTGAAGACACACGGCACTTCCTGCATAACTTATACGCTTTTATGTCTTTGCTCAGGAGTGTTTCACCTTTGACACTTGTCACAATCCGCGTCCTCTAAACTTCAACAACTTGAAAGAAAATAAGATCCACAGCATTTATTTTAAAAGGGACACAGGGATAGGTGTCAATCTCTACTTCTTCATTAAAAGACACATGGCAATCTCCGCTTCTCTTAATTGGGTTACGTGGTGATCTCTGTTGCTTTTAACTATCCTTTTAGAAACCTACAGAAGATGACACGTGGTGGTTTCTGCTTTGCTCTATTTATACAAATGGGTCTCATTTCAAATTCACACAGACAGTAACACCTGGCAGCTTCCACTTTCTTTAGACACAAAACTTGAGACCCACCATGGTCTTTGCTATATTAGTGAAGCGAAGATGAAGATAATTCAGACTGTGACACGTGGTGGCTTTCACTTTCTTTTGTTGGAGTACGTGGCAGCTTCCGTCACTTTTAGAAAAGCAAAACTGAGACCTTCCGTGACTACCACTTGGTGCTTTTTGCTTGATCCTGAAACTTAGATTAAAATAAAATACTTTTTTCTGAAAAGAGATGAAACATGGGTGTTGATATGAAACCGCAGATGGTGACACTTGGTGCATTCCGCTGAGTCGCTATGAGATACGTGGTAATCTCTGACCAACTCATAGAAAGCATGAAAAAATGCCTCAAATTATGACACTTGGCATTTCTACCTAAAAAGTATGCCTTGAATGGTGACATTTGTCAGCTTCTGCTTTACCCCGACCCTTAGACAAAAATGAATCAAAAGGAAAATAGAGCCCGTGCTCTATTTCAAAACTCCGCCATCTCGGACCACAGTATGTGAAAGAAAAATTTTGTGGTTCGTGACTGAAAAATAGAATGAAATGTAGAGTAAAATTTTACTCTACAGTTACTGGCAACCCCGAGGACTTTTGAGCTTGCTCAAAAAGAAACCACAACTCCTGCTTGATCCGAAATTGCTAAAAACATAGTTTAACTAAAATGTTTCAAATAGATTCCATTTATAGTAATCTCTTCAAGTTCACCTTCCATTATTTCTATCTCAAACAAATTTTGTTGTTTACATGCCCGAATTCTATAAGGGTCAGTCCATAATGCTTCAAACTTAGTGGGTTGACCTGGTTTGGCAGCTCTTGCATCCCATTTTAAAACAATTGAGCCTGTTTCAAAATGAAGAATTTGAAGTCCTTTTATCAAAACAATCTTTAACTATTTTCTAATGTTTAATCAATGAATCATGTGCTACATTTCTCTTTTCCTAAACTTCTAGAAGTTCTGCTAATCTGACCTGCATGGGGCCATTTTCTTTAATTTCAATCTGCTTGATTAGCTGGAGAGCAGGAATCTCCAAGCTTAAGGGAGTTAGAGTAGGTTTCCCATATACCAATTCATATGGGGACATTTTGATCACATGTTTAGGAGTAATTCTATCAACCCACAGTGCTAAATTAAGCACTTTATGCCATTCCTTGTGATGATCAACCCCTATTCGTTTGATGAGTCTAATCAAGTTCTTATTAGTTGATTCTGCCAAACCATTACCCTGAGGGTAATAATTAGAAGTTTTCAGATATATTCCATGATTTAATGCAAAGTCAGATACTTTAGACCCTAAAAATGCTTTAGCATTATCTGAAATTATGGTGTGAGGGGCCCCAAAATGAGTAGTGATACTTCCTAGAAAGTCTAGGATCACATTTTCAATTACTTCTTTGAGTGGCACTGTCTCAGTCCATCTGGTGAAATAATCTGTGGCTATTAAGATCCATTTGTGACCCATACTAGATACTAGATTTATCATTCCAATGAAGTCAAGACCCCATTGAACAAAAGGTTTATCCACAATTATAGGGCTAAGAGGCATTGCTGCATTCCTTCTCATCCCCACATAATATTGAAAAGATTTACAAATTTTTAACCAACTGATAACAATCTATAAATAAATTAGGCCAAAAATAACCTGCTTCACTTATCTTTATAGCTGTGGTCTTTGCAGAAAAATGTCCACCAGATACTCCATGATGCATTTCATGTAGTATTTTCTTAGCCTCATCTTTTTCTACACATCTTAACAATTTGCCATCAGAATTTCTTTTGAAAAGAACCTATTCAATTAAAAAAAATGAACTCCTTGCATCCTATAATATCTTCTCTTATTTTGAGGGAGTTCTCTTGGGAAAATCCCATTTTTCATAAAATGAATCCTGCTTGTAACCTAGGATTCCTGATCAACTTCTTGTATTCTCAATACAATTTCTTCTTCTATTCCTAAATTTGTTTCTTCAGGTATCATCTTTTCAAGCTCTTGAGTCATATATTGGCACAAACCCCTACCTTTGACTAATTTAGTGGGTTTGACTTCTACATCATATTCTAGGATCTTAGTTATCTAGTTTGCTCTTTTTTCAGTAATTTTCTCTTCCATGATGTATTCTCTGACACTTGGATGTGCTACAAGTATCAGAATTTTACTTCCTGATACTATATGCCTAAACTTTTTGAGAGCTTTTACCATGGCATATGCTTGTTTTTCCATAAAATTATATCTGGTTTCATATTCTCTAAGAGTCCTCAAGAAAAATGTTATTGGATGTTCTCCCTCTTGTTTATCCTCCTTTTGTGTTAGAATAACAACAATACTGAGCTCTCCTCCATATACATACATTACAAAAGGCTTAGAAAAATTTGGGTTTCTAAGTACTAGAGCTGTTGAGATAGCTTTCTTAACCTCTTCAAAGGCTTGCCTTCCTTCCGTAGCCCATTTGAAAATTAGGTCTTTTTTTAGCAAGAGTGTTATTGGTCTTACTAAGCTTGCAAAGTCATAAATGAATCGACTGACGAAATTAGTCTTTCCCAAGAAAGATTGAATTGCTTTCTTATTTACTGGAAGAGGTAAGTTCATTATAGCTGCCACTCTTTCTGGGTCTATGGAAACTCCTTCTTTAGATACTATATGTCCCAATAATTTGCCTTGAGGGACAACAAAGATACATTTTTTAAACAAAGCTTCTAAATGATCAAAATGATCAGTAGCATTCTTTGAAAAAATAGTAAGATCATCAAGATAAATCAAGATGATTTTATTTATCAGTTCCCCAAATGCAACATCCATAGCTCGCTGAAAAGTGGCTCCGGCATTTGACAGGCCAAATGGCATCTTAGCATATGAAAATGTTCCCCACTTGGTAGTAAAAGCAGTCTTGTATTAGTCTTCTTTAGCCAACCAAATCTGATTGTATCCAGAGAAACCATCTAGCAAAGAAAACCTCTCTGATCCAGCCACAGTTTGTAGAATTTGTTCCATAGAGGGCAAGGGATAGTGATCCTTCAAAGATGCTTTGTTTAGATCTCTGAAATCTACACAAAGTCTTATATCACCATTCTTTTTCCTAACTGGTACCAGATTTAATACCCAGGTTGAGTGTTTGATTGGAAAAATAATTTTAGAATCTAAAAGTTTTTGCAACTCATCTACCATTAGAGGCTCAATTCTTGGATTCACTGGTCTCTATTTTTGTCTGACAGGCTTAGATCCTTCAGTCAGTTCTATTGTGTGCTGAATGATGTCTCTATTATATCCATGAAGGTCTTCATAACTCTAGGCTATGACTCTGTCATATTTTTTGCATAATTCAATTAGCCTTTCCTTTTCTTCTTGAGTTGCAGAGTTTTTTACTTTTAATTTTTTCTCTTCACTCACTTCTATTTCAGAATAATCTGCTTTGTTTGCTTGGAACCTTTTCTTCTCCAGGCTTACATCTTTGGGATCAAAAAGACTTTCTAAAGTGATTAAAATTTTTAGAAGCTTATTATTCTTTAATTGTATGATCTGATCCCCATATGCTCCTTCAATCTTTGGTTGCAATTGATCAGCAAATTCCCCTAAGTGTTGTAAGAATGAGAGTACTTGAGAATCATTCTCAAATACTTGCCAATTCTCATCATTATCAGGGATAGTTGGCCTTACTATAACCTTTACAAACTCATTGTTAACTAATAGGCTAGTTGATGGATCAAACTGTGAACCAATTTGTGCCATCCTATCAGCTTCAGAATTTTAAATCTTGGGAACTACTTCAATATTAAAAGCTTCAAAATCTTCTATTAAGTCCCAAATTTTATGCTTATAGGATTTCATTCTGACATTCTTTGTTATTGCCTTTTCTTGAATTTGCTTTACTACTAATTATGAATCTCCTTTTACTATTATATTCTTTATTCCATTTTTCTTGGCTAATGGGAGCCCATGTAATAAAGATTCATACTCAGCATCATTATGAGTACAAGCAAATTGAAAATGGATAGCCCTTTAAAAAAATTTCACCATTTAGAGCAGTAAGACAAATTCCTACTCTAGCACCATTCTTACTTCTAGCCCCATCAAAATTTAAAGACCAAATCTCTAAATCCTTTTTGGATCCTTGATTAGTTGGCATTTTTTTCCTTAAAACCTTCAAGATTTCATGGTCCTCATCAAAAATAACATAAGTGCCCAAACCAGTAGAGTTATAATTTTCATATGGGTCACTATGCGTCATAACTAACAACTATTTATTTTCTTTTCCTTGATTATGCTTAGTCCAGTCACCTATCTTAGTTGAATGGAAAGGATCCAATTTGGATTTGCTTACCTCTGATGCATTATTCACTATGGCAGTTGTCTATAGATGGACTATGTCTTTGAGCTTTCTTTTATCAGTAGGTCCTTCAGTATACATGGGCATTGCTTGATTTTGAAGAGCTTTTTGTAATAGTATCCTTTGTTCAGGAATAGCCAACATGTCCCAAATTGATACTTGTGTTGGGGTCATCTTCATCTGATCTACCACATTCATTGGTCTGAAAGTTTAAATTCTTGGAAGATTAGGATATCTTATCTTTCTTTGAACTTGTTCAGGAACTTCTTGATTCTGCACTGGCTGAAGCATTTTTTTTCTAATAGCTACATGTTGATGATTTTGAAATGAAGGATTCTCCATAGCTTCATTATTTACAACTTTAGGTTGTTCCAACATTCTTCTCTTTGATCTAGTACAGTAGTCTGATTGCACCACTAGTTTCTTAGAAACAGAAGCTTCATTCAAAAATACTGATTCTTCATCTTCAACCCATGAGAACAAAGCATATTCTAGGGTTATTTCTTCCTCTTGTTGTAAATACATCCCTTGCATCTAAGTCATTAAGACTGAATTTTGCATACCAGAAGACTGATAGGCTTGATTGTCACTGGAACTTGCAAACTGCCCATCTATTCTTCTCTGCTCTGCCACCATTTGTTGTAAATTACCCATAGGACAATCTCTAGGTGTATGAGCATTATTACAAGGGAAACACCAGGCATTAGTGTTATCTACATAATTATTTTTCCCTAGAACAATCTCCCTATTTGAATTAGGAGGAATAGTTTGTGAGGGTGTGGGGACTACAACCAATTGGTTCGCTGGCTGAGGGTTATTTTGCCTTTGAGGAACCTGGTATTGGTTTGACTGAGATGAAAATTTTTTTCCTTGATAGCCTTGATATGGAGGTTTAGAGAAAGTATTATGTTGTCTTTTTATATTAATTAGCTCATTAGAAAATGTCCTTAGGATATTCTTAATATCATCCAGTTCAGATGACTAAGTGGGGACAGTTTCTTTAGCAGATGGTTGAGGATAGGTGTACATAGACATAGGTGGGCTTACAAATTTAGAAACTTCTTGAGGTAATGGCAAGGAAATTTCTGGGAACATGGGCATGGGAGGCCTTGGAGGTAACTTTCTAGCATCTACTAAATTGTTCTCAGCTCTGACTGCATATTCATAAGCTTCTGGCAAAGTGTGTCCTCCAAGTGACTGAATCATAATAGATATATCTAAATTCAAAGCATTAAGATAAAACACTATGGCCATACCTGGTAATGGTCTAGCTGTAATAGGGATTATGTCCCAAGTCTTTTGAAATCTGGAATTGAAGTCAGTCATGGCTTCTTGTGGTCCCCTTTGAATGGTGATTAACTATTGTAACAAAGAAGACTTATCACCCTTCTCTATGAATCTTTCAAAGAAAAGATATCTGAGTTAATCCCATGTAGAAATAGTATTTGGGGTCAAAGACCGATACCATTCTAGAGCCTTCCCTTTAAAATAAGTTGCTAATAATCTTATGGCCACATTTTGTTGTGTGACAACATGTATCACACAAACATCTGATACATCATGCAAATGCTCTTCAAGTGTTTTAGAGTCTTGCCCACTAAATTTAGGTAGAGCTTTTAGGGCATTCACTAGGATAGGGTCCCAAGTGTCTGGTGGTATTGGGAGAATTAAGGGACTGCCAGTATTCGAGCTTGCATAATTTTTTGGGGGTATAGGGAATCCCATATTGGCTTTAGGTATTGGTACAAACTGGTTGGCCTTCTTCTTGGACTTGTTACCAAAGGTGGCAAAAGAATACCTAGATTTGTAGCAGATTGTGATCTGGTTACGGGTCCACAACTATGACTCCTCGTAGCTCTTTGGTTCATACGATCTTAAAAGAGACTTCAAGATTGGTCCCACCGGGTGTGCCAAAAACTATTGATGATTTAAAATTACACTTGATTCTAATCAACAATGATGGGAAGTTTCAAGATATGGGACTTGCATCTTGAAACAACCTCCAAATTTTTGAGAAGTTGGTTCTTCTTTAAATTGAGTAGATACTGGGAAAAGGGATAGGAATTTAATAGAACACAAATGCAAGAAAGAAAATCTAATCTATGGCAATGCGTCTAAATGTAATTCAACCTTAATCCTGAGCATAGTGAGACTATATGTAAGATTCATTTACATTTAAGAGCAAACGAGTGCATGATCAATGTAAAATATGGAAACAATAGAAACAGAGGCTCACAACATAGACTACTTTTGTAGTGATATAGAAAATGTCAACAAAGGCATAGGGTTCAATCTTCTTATTTGAATTTTCCAGTCACATAAGAGGCACAAAACACGTATAGTTATGTAAACCTTTCAACTCAAGAAAATGAGACAAAAGTAAATGACATTCCTAATCACAACTCTAGAAAGTCTACAGCCTAGACTACTTTTGCAAATGACACAGATAATATCAACAAAGGCATAGGGTTCAATCTTCTTATTTGAATTTTCCAATCACATAAGAGGTGCAAAAACATGTACAGTTATGTAAATCTTCCAACTCAAGAAAATGAGACAAAAGCAAATGATATTACTTAGCCACATCTCTAGAAAGTCTAAACTTGTTACAATAATTCTCTCTCAAAAATTATCTTTGATAATGGATCCCCTTTTCTGGTGATCTCTGCACCCTATTTATAGCCTCAAATCCACTCTAAATTGTCTGTTTGTTCTCAATCTAATGGCCCAAATAAAATCTAATCAAACTAGAAGTGTCTAACAGAAGATATCTTATAGATTCTGAAATGCTTTGTCTTTTGGCAGTTCATTGGCAGAAAAAGATTGTAGGATGCTCCCTTCTCTTAAACACTAGGTAACACTTAGCCAATTTTCTTATTAATTTAGGAAACATCGGAGAATGACACTTGTCATGTTCTGTAGCACTTATTGAAGACACGCGGCACTTCCCAAACTTATACTCTTTTATGTCTTTGCTCAGGAGTGTTTTGCCTTTGACACTTGTCGCAATCCACATCCTCTAAACTTCAACAGCTTGAAAGAAAATAAGATCCATAGCATATATTTTAAAAGGGACACAGGGACAGGTGTCAATCTCCACTTCTTCATTAAAAGACACATGGAAATCTCCACTTTTCTTACCTGAGTTACGTGGTGATCTCCGCTACTTGTAGCTATCCTTTTAGAAACCTGAAGAAGATGACACGTGGCAGTTTCCGCTTTGCTCTATTTATACAAATGGGTCTCATTTCACATTCACATAGATAGCGACACCTAGAATCTTCTGCTTTCTTTAGACACAAAACTTGGGACCCACCATGGTCTTTGCTATATTAGTGAAGCGAAGATGAAGATAATTCAGACCGTGACATGTGGTGGCTTCCGCTTTCTTTTGCTGGAGTACGTGGCAGCTTCCGTCACTTTTAGAAAAGCAAAATCGAGACCTTCCGTGACTACCACTTGGCACTTTCTGCTTGATCCTAAAACTTAGCTTAAAATAAAATACCTTTTGCCAAAAAGAGATGAAACGCGGGTGCCGATATGAAACCACAGACGGTGACACTTGGTGCATTCTACTGAGTCGCTATGAGATACGTGGCAATCTCTGACCAACTCATAGAAAGCATGAAAAAATGCCTCCGACGATGACACTTGGCATTTATACCTAAAAAGTATGCCTCGAACGGTGACACTTGTCAGCTTTTACTTTACCCTGACACTTAGACAAAAATGAATCAAAAGGAAAATAGACCCTGTGCTCTGTTTCAAAACTCTGCCATCTCGGACCATAGTATGCGAAGGCAAAATTTTGCGACATGCGACTAAAAAATAGAATGAAATGTAGAGTAAAATTTTACTCTACAATATACATCATATTCTTCATGTTATATTGCACATGACTACTTCAATATAGCATGAATGTTCTTTCATGAGCAATTACTTTAGGTGTGACCTTTAGATTCATAGTCAGTGCACTGGAGACCACTACAAGTATCATGTGCATTATTTACAGTTAATTTTTAAATCTTTGATGTCATTGAATCTATCTAAGCTTCTATGAATGGATTGATCCCTATATCGATACTTTCAACTACTTTAGCACAGAGGGCAGCTTCTAAAGCTTCACATAGGCTAGTGAAATTCTTCTAAGACAATGTTCATTGAAAGGTAGTAACAGATCTCCCATGAACCATTGTGCATGCTATGTAGCATTAATTTTAAAGGATAGCTTTGATAATATAATTTTAAACCTTATATCATACTCTTACACACTTTTAGTAAGATCATTTTTTATGTCCTTCAATGCGGCTATGATTTGTTGTTCAAATTCTAGAATGTCAAACTCCTGAAGAAATGTTGTTTTAATTTGATCATATTCAATGACATTTTTTTTAGGGTCTAACTTTCTATACCATTTATACGTGTGCTCCAAAAGTGTAGTTATGAACTAGGTGGCTTTAGCTTAGAAGAGGTGATGCCTAATTCCCTCCAAATAAGTTCACATTTATGGATGTGCTTAGCTATATTCTCTATGCCTTCTATTTCAATAAGTGAATCATCATTTCATAATATACCATTATTGGCTAAGGTGTTTGAACTGGTGGTTGTTAAGAACCTCCAGCCCTTGTCCCTTGAGGGGGAAGCCCACTACTTCCTCTTGTGCCTCCACCTAGTCTGCTTTTAGCGCCTCCAATAGTAGTGCTCATGATATGGGGTGTGGTATCTAGGTTATTAACTAAAATTGGGCCTATACTCTATCCACTTTGGGGGCCAAGCCCTCCAAAAAACTAAAATTATGCCATGAAATTCCCTTGAAGGGGTAAGGAAAGTGTTAATTCTATATGTGTGTCAAATAGCTCAATTCTAGTATCCCTTAATAGCTTAGTCTCTGATTCCACACTATTTTTATCTCAATTATGTATGTGTACTTCATCTAATTAAAGATCATGAGAGCAGACTATGGTTGAGGAGCCTAGTTGGTTCAGACTTGGTTCTTTAGTTCCCATCATCCAGCTAGTTTCTCCTTTGTATGATATTAGTGGCATAGGGTATAAATCAAAAGTGATGGGGTCCTCTTTGTATGTCTCCACTTCCCTGTAGATCCTAACAACACTTCCTATGTTTTCCTAATCCCTTCCCACATAGTTGACTCCTATAATCCTTTATCGAGATTCATCATACTTTCGCTTCCACAATGCCTAATGACTGGCTACCATTCTAAACCCACAATATTTTACCAACTCTTCTCTACTTCCCTCCCAAATATGTGGCTCATGCATAGAAGTATTTAGTTCTCCATTGGCATAGTCTCAAGTCCTAAATCAACAAATAACTTCTTGATTTCTAAATCAAAACGTCTAATGTAATGGCCACATGGTTCTTAGAAGAACTAGAACTTGGCTTCTTCAAGACATGAATAGGTGCTAATAACCTACTCCAAAAAGTACCTATTCAAAACTTATTTCCACCAAATGTTAAAATTTCTAGCCCATGGGGTTCCAAGTCGTGCTAAAGCTCTTTATCACTCTAAGGTCCAAGACTATCTTCTCCCA
This sequence comes from Torreya grandis, assembly GCA_037957365.1. Taxonomy (NCBI): domain Eukaryota; kingdom Viridiplantae; phylum Streptophyta; class Pinopsida; order Cupressales; family Taxaceae; genus Torreya; species Torreya grandis. Next base: position 1,126,961 of record JARHVA010001732.1, read on the forward strand.
AGGTTTTGGGACCATCTTTAATCATATGCAGAGAGACAAGCGTGTAAATGAATTGGGTTCTCATAAAAAATTTCATACAATGTATTATAAATATTATACTTTACCCACTATCATGAAAAAACTCCTGGTTCAAGGTAGGGAACTAAAAATTTATCTTCAAATCTGGTAATCCATTATTCTATATTCACAAGAGTAATGCACTCAAACATTTTCCATGACTAAGCAACAAGCACTTCGAGCGCTGATAATGAAACCAAAATGTTGGGGTTTTTATTGATACTATAGCTTTAGCATTGGAGTCTAGCCCAATGAGCTAATACATTGTCCCTTTCATGCAAGACCATGGTCTTATGTGCTCACCTAAAGTGTACAGTTGAAGACCATTCCCATAGGTTTTATTGTTTAGCGTAATTTCCTTAGTCATCTTCTTCATTTTATGTATTTAAACAGATACTACATAAAATCACAAAATAAACTACTTGATTCTAGTGTTTCCAAGCTCTGCCACCATTATTATACAGACTATTTCCATCACTAGTTAAAATTGTTACTTTAGAAAAAGAAAAGGTAGGTTAGGTTCCATACTAATTTCTAGTTATTACTCTCAACTTAACATAACACATTCAGCTATCATGAACACAAAAAAATTGTGTATTGTCTGCAACTCATATATTAAGTGTTAGCATCCAAAAATTGATCATTATCCATCCATTACAATAGGTCTATTTATACTTATTTATCCATGACCAAGTGTTTACATCATTAATGGTAATAATAACTAACCAACAGACTTTCAATAGATTGAGAGTTGTGGATCTTAATCAACTAGCTTTGCTTAAGGACTCGGGCCTTTGCACCCCCTATATACTCATACTATGTTAGATTCTTGCTACCATGTGTTTAAATTCTCGATGCTGATGCAAAACTTATGATCGATAAGGGCTAAGTGTCCTATATGAATCACTCCTTAACTGCTCTTACTTCCCATGTGCTCTCCAAGTCTTTTACTTCAGTTTTGAATCATATGTTCTCAGGTTCCTCATGTCTAATTACTTCAATTTTGAGTCCTATGTTCTCGATTTCCTCATGACTAATTATTCTTTGATTGGGTCCCCTTGTGATGGGGTTTCCATGCCTTTATCCTCTCATGCCCTGTAGGTTCCACACCATGGTGATTCTACACCTAAAAAGTTTTGTGCCATAGTATTTTTGCATTATGGTCCTTCCATGCCATGTCATTCCCATGCCAAAATGGACAATACTTAGCCAAAGTGTGGGGCCAACATCAACATTGAAATGTCAAATAATACTAAATTTATAACATACCTTAATCTTGTCAAAATTATCTTAAACTCTCCAAATTGCTTGGAAAACAATGTGATCAACTTAATAGTTTTGTTTCTTTGACCACTTTGATCAGTTTTAGACCATTTTTGTTCCTTGAAGGTTTACCACCTTGTCTCCTTGAACAAGTTTCTTCATAGACTTGATTTTTATTTAACCTTAACTTTGTCAAACTTACATTAAACAATGTTAAACATATGATTAAGGCTTAAAAATAGTGACTCTTTAATGACAAGACCAAGTGACTTGAACCTACTACTCGCTAGACCATCCTAAATGACTTGTAAGCTACCAAAAAAGGCACCTTACCTAGCATCCTAGATCATTAATGACCAAAACAAGACCTTCATAATGGTTATCAACAAAGTTAAGGTTAAATACATCAAAGCTATGAGTGACTCTTATTCATAATGGTCAAATTTTGGCTAACAGTTGGAAATACATAATTTTATCAAGCAGGTTAATATAATTATCACACAACACATAACACTATTCGACTGGTTGATACAGTCTGGAAAGTAAACAAGCTAAAAATTTAACTATGTAGTAACAAAACCAAAGCAAGGAGGTATAACCAAGAAGGGTGTGTTTAACTTGTAGTTTTTATGACATATTGATCTTAGGTATAAATAGTGAACAAGGCCCAAAGGACACCAACTACAGAGGATTTCACCATCTCATATCTACATTATCCCATCTCTGAGGTACATTGAGAATAACTTACTAAGGATAATTGCTTACGAGAGCACTATAAAATCAAATGACTGAAAGGCTTCCTATAGGCTGAAAAAAAACCTATGTGTTTGTGATATACTATGAGGTACGTGAAAACTAAGGTTTGTAAATAGTGTTTTCTAATAGCTTGAGTATTGATATAGTACCCCTCACACCAAAACTCAGATAAAATTGATTACTACTTGGCCTAGAATGATATCTCCTATGAATTTTATAATTATTAGAACATAATTCTAAGAAGAAAAAATATAAATATAAATAAAGATTATTCATATTGAAAATGAAAGATACAATATACAATGAAAGAAAAAACACTCAACTATATCAAGTTGGTTGATATAGTTTAGAAGACAAATTGATAAAACAAAACTATATTGGGTTGACCGATATAGTTACCAACATCCATAGAACTGTATAGGGTTAGCTAATAGAGTTGGAAAAAGACACAAAATTGTATTGAATTGGACGATACAATTTTTAACAAATAGATAACTATATCGGGTTTACCATTACAGTCAGACTAAAATATATATAGATGTTTTTGAATATGTTGTAAATAATTTAAAAGGATAAACATGAAAATGATCGAAATAGAGGTTAGATAAGATTCATGTCGGATTCACTAGAATGTATGCACATGCTAAGATGTACAACTATCATCTTTCTCTAAATAAACTATAACTCGAATAAGATCGATCAATAAAGATTTTATATACTTGGATGATTGGGTAAGGACCCATAATATCCATAGACCTAGCAGAGGTAATCTACAACTCAAATGTCAAGAGGAAAGATTTTTAAAGCCTAAGTCTGTGACATAAAGATGTAGCTCTCATTAGGGCTCAATGAAGGGTAAATGATTGTAATAATTTTTTAAAGTTTTAAATAAATTAAATGATAAGTGATTGTAAAGAAAGTAAGGTGCAATGATAAACCACATTTGGGTCTATGAAACCTAAAGTGATGAATTGAAAGTCCAAGAAACCCTATATCTATATTATCTTATTTGGTATAAGGAAGATCTTAAGCAAATATACACTCATATATCTAAAAAGTAATAAGCAACATCTAATCTATCAAGAGAGTAAAAAAGTTATTACCTTTGGGTGGACGTATCAACACTTCAATATCCCCCTTTGGCTCAAGTGGCCTTTTTTTAAATATGTTCTAAGTTTAAGACCTCAAATGGTTGGATGACTACTCAAATATCCTTAGTTAGGAACTCCAAACTACCTAGCTTATTGAGCTTCAATGACACCACAAGACAATACCTCCAATATAAGGTTCTAACCCACTAACTCTCTTAAATACTCCTTAGGGAATAAATGTGAGTGAAAACATAGCATATGAGTGTATTATATTTGTTTAAGAATGAAATATGACCCCTATATATGATGTGAATACCCAGCTAACGATATCAAGAGGTCGATTCAGTTAGAATATGTCAGTTATCACAATATGGTATCAACAAAGCTGATATAGTACAAATAACAAAAGAGAAAATTATAATTGTATTAGGTATCCAATACAAGGAAGACTTAAGCATGAAACAAACTAAATTGGTTAGAGTGATATAGTAGGATATAGGGAATCTAGCAAATATGAATAAAAGGTAGATGAAGAAGTAAGATAAATAGAGACTCGAATGAGGTCAGACTGATAATAATGTCGGTGTGACATAATAGTATGTAAATAACTATCACAAAGTACCATGAGCCAATCCTAGCCCATTATTGATGCACCCTTTAAAGCATGCACTCAAATATATTGATTTGCCGACAAGGCCCTACAAGAAAAAGCATCAGTAAAATGATATAGTGAAAAATATCAAGTGTATATACAAGAAATACTTACCAAAAATATTTTAGAATCACCTTTGTAGGTTGAAATTTTGTACCTTTTTCAATCCTTTACCAAACAATAATTATTGGCTCTCCTCATGAAGATAACATCCTAGATATATAAATAAGAATTTTCAAACACTATACCACACACATTAAGAGGCACAACATCTATAATTTCATCAATAAATATGCATTAGTACCAAACTTAATTTTTATTGCTCTGTCACCTTCATGTCTACACATTTCTTCACCCAACCCAAAGCATATGGGCTTAGATGCTTCTAAGTCTCTATCCCTAATTTTTTCAACTAATTTTTTGATTATAAAATTTGTTTATGAACAAATATCAAAAATAACATCCGCTTTTATTTTCTTCATCTCAATTTTAATATTAAAAAACTTAGAAAGTTCACTCTATTGAACACTACTACCCAAATATACCTATCTATTGATGGAGGTACAACACAAACTCTCATATGAATTGAAAATGTAACTAATTTATTCACCTTTGAGAAAGGGCACAACCTTATTCTTTTTTTTCTTGAATGAGATTAGTTTTGGATGTAACTTCTAATAGTTTTCTTTAAAATGACTGTCAACATCAAAATGCTCATAATGCATTTTAGTATCCTTCATAGAACATAATTAGCATTATGCTTGCATTTTCCTTTACTTTTACCCTTATGCTTATTGCTTTGAGAGGTAGATGGAAAATTATTCTTATCCATATCTAAGTAGTGACTATCAAAACAAGCCTCATCTACATTTTTAGCCTTGGACAAGAGTTTGGTCTCCTCAAATAGCTATGGAGTCCACCAACATACTGGTGGCACATTCTGTCCATTATATCCTTTCTCATTTGGACAACTTTATTATAGAATTCACTTGTGTAATTTTGCATGTTGTGGCTTTACTTTTGCCTAAGATATTGATAATACATGGACCTCTCTTCCTTATAATAAATAAGATAAACTCGCTTCTTGGTTAGCATCTTAAAATCATCCCACTTGTTAATAGAAGGAAGCTTCTTAACAGCCAAGGTATGAACATAACTTTCAAACCAAGTTAAAGCATAATTGATTAAATGTAACCTTTCAAAATAAATATGTTGGCTCTCATTAATCTAATACAAACTGAAATATATCTCCAATTGGGTTTGTCAATGTTCTAACCTCTCCACATTCACATATCCATCATATAGTTGAATTTTTATCCTTGCCTAAGCCTTCAATGGATTGGTTGGAATGGGATTATTCTTCCATCTTATCATGCTTGGGAGCATATTCCTTATTTTTTCTAATGTCTCTATAAAATAACCAAGCTTCTCCATGAGATTTTCCATGATAGACTCCAACTGATCAAACTTACTCATAGAAAAAAAGATGTTAGCCATTCCTTCAAGCTCATGAAATTGTTATTTTGTTGTATAAGGATATTCCTCTTCAGAACAAACCATACTTTTGATCCTTTACTTCCAATTCCTTGTGTAAATGTCTTCTTCAAAGATAACTAGGATACCTTGACCACTAACACTACTTTCTCTATTGACAGGTATATATTGCAATATAAACGCACAAAAGTACTAAAATTAATACTAAAGATAACACTAATATAAATATAATATGTAAATTAGTTGAATATTCATCACTAAAATTAATTAACATGGATTTCATACTCCTAACTCAAAAAATGCTTAATAGATAATTATTCTAGAGTAATTCAAATGCACAAATAGAGATTAAAAAAATTGCTAGAATGAAATATACAACATATTGACCATAAGAAGGAAGCATAAACTAAGACCAAGCATAAGATGAACACACGATATGATCTGGAGAAACTCAATGTGAAAAAAATCCAGTTGGTGAGGCAATTTCACTCTCCTTCCACTATGTAATTCAAAAAATTTACAAGTTACTACCATACATGGTTTTTATGGAATAAGTGTTTACTACTACACTACCCAAATTTTACACACAATATTGTTTTATAGATATTAGACACTCCATAATGATCCAACACAGTTGGAGCAACCAAACAACATCTAGGAAATAAATGAGATAACATGAACAAGGACCCAAAATTGAAAACTACAATGTGAATTGACTTTCAAGACTTCTCATTAAATTTTCTAATGCCCTCTGCCCTCTATAGAGGTTGTATGTATTGCCTTAATCCAAATTAATTGTCACCTAGAAGAGGAAACATTTACAACCACTCTCATTCTCATGTTTGGTTGGTCATGAAACCACCACTTTATACAGACCAACAATTATGAAACCACCACTTTATGCAAACCAACAATTTTAATACTAGCACTTTTTGTAAACCAATGATTTTGAAACTGATAGTGTGGTTACATGACCGCCACTTATAAATATTGGTGATTACATAACCATTGCGGTTGTTACAAAATCTCCCCCTATAGATACTAATGGTTTCATCATCATTGATAAAACCCTTGATTTCAAAGGCTGCAAGCTACTACCTTCATCAATACAAGAATGCCTTGTTGGCAGGTTTCTTCATCTTGGTTTTCTTTAGGAGATCAAGGTTAAATCCAGGGATGATGTTATAAAAATTATTTATTGAAGTATATAGCATAAATTTGAAATCTCATAATATTATGGTCATACCAGGACATTATATATCTATAGATGTATTTTTCAGAATAAATTATACTTCACAACATTCTACAAGAATAGATAGAAATGTATAATCATGAGGAAAATATGTGTCTATTGATATTTTGTATTATATTTAGTCTTAACAATGAATCATAGATAAATCATCCCAACTTGAGAATATATTTTGATATACATATTTGTATTCAATACTTATGAATTAATATGAATTGGGTTATGTGTCATTATTTGTGTTATACATTGTCGATGTTTTATTCAGTTATGTTTAACTTTAGAAACATGTTAATTTAATTCATGAAGGATACTCCTATGAAATCGATATTATCTAAAACATTGAATTATAAACTCATGACATAGTGTAGAGTTTATTTTAACATTTGATGTCTAAGCCCAGGTTTTCAGATTATTGATGTCAAGGGAAAATCACCCATTAGAATTATGGAAGATAACAATCAGATAAATAGAGCATTAGTGGGAGATGAGAATAAAATAAATTATTCAACAAGAATCAAAGAGATCTAAAAATATTGTAGATCAAGTTGAGAACAAATTCTATTGACCTAAGGATAAGGAATTTTGGGTTACTTAGACGGGCATACTGTGGCCTAGGATCTTGAGATTGGTAGATAAAACACAAGGTTCAAGTTTATGAATTAAGAACCATATTAAATAGATAAAGGATAAACTACAAAATCTAGAAGAAGTGGATGAATCTTGGACACAAGCAGTAGACTAATGGTTTGAAACCACATTAGACTCATTTTATATACCTTGGAAAATATTGAATGGACAAGATTTGATGTCAAGAAGGTGGATTTCCTATAAAATCTAAGAGGAAGATTCATAGAAAAAAGTGCCAACATTAATCTACATACAATTGATTGAAGGTGGGTTGATAAGCATTGGTAAACATTTCTTATAGGGGAAAATTTACCTAGGGGATGACGAAAGGTAAGGGGATCTGAGGAGAGATGATTGTTAAAAGATAAATGACATAACAGTTGGGTGGGATAAATAGAAGAATAAAAAATGGAGAAAAATAATAAAATATTAGAGAAAGAATTAATGCTAAGAAATAAATTAGATGAGATAAGAGAAATAAGAGAGAAAAGGAAAGAAAGAAAGAGGATTAAAAGAGGAAAAATAAAATTAAAAATATAAAGTAGAAAATAATAATAATAATAATAATAATAATAATAATAATAATAATAAAGGAAAAAATGTGTCATACAAAGTAGTAATGGGAAAAGTAGAAGAGTAAATGATGTTAGAATCAAAAAAAAAAAACAATTAGAGAAGATGGAAAAACATAGAGTAAAAAGAGATGAGACAATGAGACAATTAAGTTCAAAAAGATAAAATATGGGCAACATTAGGTGGGGATGTCACAGGAAAAAAATAAAGAAGCAAAACTAAAAGAAAAAAACTAGTGAAGAACAGTCAGAAATAACACAAAACTTATAATTGACATCGGTAACACAAAAATAGATGATAATAATAATAATAATAATAATAATAATAATAATAATAATAATAATAATAATAATAATAATAATAATAATAATAATGGGAGGAATATTAGAGATAGCTATAAAATTGATGCAAGAGGCACATACTATACTCACAAACTTAGTTGAATAGACAAATGAATCAATAAAATCATTAGAATCTATGATAAATATGTTAGATAGAAAACACATGAAAGAATATTTGGAAGCAGAAGGCCAAAAATAATCTTTACCGAGCATGAGAAAAATTAGTTGGACAGAAGAAAAGAAAGCAGAAAGCATAAAAAATAGTGAAGAAGAGAGTAATGATTTAAAAGATAAATAAGAAAGAATAGGAGAAGGAAGTAATATAGAAGGAAAAGAATAAGATTTAGAAAAATGAAATTAAAAATATAGTATAAGAAATAAATGGGAAATAGGATTGACAGAAAAAGAGAGTGGAATACAAGGAACAAACAATAGAGATGAACATGGTGAAGAAATATTAATTAATGATACTAGAGAAGAAAAAGGTAAAGAGTAAAATGAAAATGAGATACGAGAAGACACGTCCAACGTATATGGAAAAAAATTGTTTGAAGAGATAAACCCTTTTAACCAACCATCATCCCTAATGCCTCTTCAAAATTTGAGAGAAACACCACCTGAAGAAGGTATATATATAGGAAAAAAATTAAGATAAATATATAAAAAAACACAAACTTGAAGAAGGAATAGTGAGAGAGTTTAAAAAAGTGTTATCAAGAAGTTAATTTGGCATAAATTTTCCATAAGATAAAGGTAGAAATAATTGTAGGGAAACAAAAGTACCATGGATACAAAAAGAGAGAAAAAGGAAAAGAAACAAATAATTCCAAAATACGACAATACTAGTACTAAACCAATAAGCAGAAAGACAAGTTTTAATCAAGCTAAAATAGCTCAAAAGACTAAATTATCCATCTTTGATAAAGATACAAAAGATGTGGATGCACATATATTTGCACTGCATGCATATTAGATAATTCATAATATTACAGACAATCAAATTAAATTATTTGATTTTGTTGGAACATTAAAATATTATACATGAAAATCATTCCACTCATAGTAATACATAGAATGACATCAAAGACGCATTTAAAATTGATTTATATTATCGAGACACTCATAAAAAGTATAAGTAAGATGAGAATTGATTCAAGGAGAAAAATATATAGTAAAAGAATTTGATAAAAGGTTTTAAAAGGTAGAAAGGAAGTTAAAATGACCTTTAACAGAAAATAAGAAAATTGAATGATTTATATCTAGGTTGTTACCACACCTAAGAGCAGCTACTGATGGCAAATAATTTCAAACATTTACTGAAGCATTATAAAATATAGATCAATTAGAAGCACAAAAATTAAGAGAGAAGAATATAGTGATGCAAACAAAATTTAAAAAAATGAAGCAAGAACTAACATAACTCTGATTGATACAATTAATACAAATGAAATCAAAAATAACAAATAACTCATCCACAAATTAAGCAACATGACCCAAGATCTGGTGTACAATGTGTTTTGAGGAAGGACACATTAAAATAGAGTGTCTATATGTTGAAAAGGTTAGAGAGGCAACAATAGATCAAGCCAACCCTATAGGGATGACAACCCCAATCTAATAACCCATTGCAAAGGATCAACTAATGTCCAAAATTTTTAGGTTATATGACCAACATAGTCAGAAAATGTGCCCATTAATATAAGTATATCCCCCTAAAAACCAATTGAGATATTTTATGATGCATTAAACATTTAGACCTACTAAAAAAATTGCCCTAGAGTAGAGGCATTAGAGGACCTAAAATCCAAATCCCGCTTAGCATTTACAAACCACCTATAGCACTACAAATTATAACTAGACCTCCTGAACAAAGCTTTAATAACTATCGAGGGTACCAAGGGGGATATCAAAGGCTCTATCAAGGATGATACCAAAGGGGATATCGTATATGTTATCAAGGCAATAACTATATCCCAGGATACCATTGGGGTTACCAAGACTAATTATATACTAAGATACCATAGAGGTTATCGAGGGGGTTATCAAGGAAATAATTATAAAAAAAGAGGTTGAAGATACCAAGATTATTAGAATAATTATCAAACATATCGAGGGGTAAATTACCAAGGAGGACTAGATAGATGTACTCCTACTTTCTATAAATGTGAAAAATAAAGACATGTGGTTTAAAATTGTATTGCACAAGACCAAAATGAATGTGATTTTTGCCATGAGAGGGGCACACATGATGTATATATTTATCCCAAAACAAATGATTTAAATGATGCCACTAAATAAGCTCAAAATCTAGAAAAGGTACCTCGGGAAGGTAAAGATGAAAAACAAAGAGAACAACCAGAAAATTCCAGATAAGATGGAATTATATAATAAAAAATAAAAGAAAAAGAAAAAGTAATAAACAACGAGAATAATAAAACCATCAAGAACATAAACATGGACAAAACTGCGAACAACAACAGAGAAATCATACAAACTCAAAGTGGTGTTGGAAAGAACCTTAATGGCACACATTGACAAGATATATCAAGTGATGAAAGTGATAAGGAAACATACCCCAATCCTAAGACCCATGAAAAAATAATACAAAAAATTAAAAATATAATTGAAAAATATCAACAAAAAGAAGAATAGAAGTAAACATATTTCAAAGAAGAAGAAATGATGGAGTTAAAAAAAATAGTGAAGATGATAAATGAGCAATCATTGTTGGAAAGCTTATAAAATTTGTAAACATTAGAATAAATAAGAACGCATGTACTACATGTAAAGAACATAAAAATTAATATATTATGAACAAAAAGAGTATGGAAAAACTCAACGGTATATTTAGATGTCAAGGTTGAAAGTCGTGAATTTACAAAAGCATGGCTAGATTTTAGAACATATGTGAATGTGATGTTAGAAAGAATATGGGAAGAATTAGGCAAACCCAAATTATATTTGATAGATTATGACATTGCTATGGCAGATGATGGCTTAAAATCATCAAATGGAGATTGAAAGGGGTAGAAGTGAAAAAAATAGTTTTTGAAGTAATAGAATATTTTTCTAAAAATTTGTCATATTCCATACTTTTAGCACTAGGGTGGTTTATGGATTGAAATGGTATTTTCATGTGAAGATGAAGAGATAACTTTGGAAGGGAATAGAATAATGGTTCATGTCCCACTAGATACATGCATGAGTTTTGCTTAGACTAAATAAATATGGAAAAATAGCAGTGAAGGTGAAGATTTCGATACTCTCCAATGGATTTGTGTCATTGAGAAAGTACCTCATTTTGACATGGATTTTGAGCATAATGATCAAGTTAGAAAATTAAAAACTTGAATTTGATATCAAATAGGATATAGAGGCATGGTTATACTACACACAAAAAACAAAAGTTCATAAATTGTTGTATTTACAATGAATCAACCATAAATAAATAATTACTACAACTCAAAGGAAAGAAAAAAATGAGGAAGACTATTAATTAGTTGAGAAAGATGAAACTGAGTACCATTTAAACATAGATGATGGAGAGGACATGTTTTGTAACACCACGAAAATAAAGGACTAAGACACATACATCATACACAATATTGTAGAAAAAGGAATGAGTCATAATGCCACAGAACATATAATAAACATAATGAGACATTTATTACATATTATGAAATGGATGAATTATATCATAGAACACAAATCATACCGTAGAACAATTCAACCATGTTGCTAGTTGTATACTACATAGCACAAAAACTAAACATACCATAGAGCATAGCAATGTTGCGAAAGGAAGAGATATGGCCAAAGGATAAGATGTCCTCAGTCCTCAGTATCCCACGAATCAAGCACATTACCCCATAGGTAACAAAGAAAGGAAATCCAATAAGAACCAACAAAAATGCATTTTAACAATTGGAAAAGAAATACAAAAATACATAATGGCATTGCCCAAAGATACCACCAATAATCAAAATGTCTTAGAGCATAATAGAAACAAGAACATGATAGAAAGCTCCCAAAAATAAATCAAAAGAGTAATTTGGTTGGGAAAAGGATAACTACACAATAACTTACTTAAATTCTTAGGAATTGGTGATGTTAGAGAATATTTAGAAGAGATGGAGAAAATATTCCCCAATGAAAAATCCTAAATGGAAGTTGTAGATGATATAGTAGTCATAAATGCCACGAGATGGTGGGAAACACATAAGGCACATATTAAGAATTGGAACACCTTAGTCATTCTCATTGAGACATGATACATTCAAAAGTAATATAAGTTTAAATCTATCACAAAATATATAAGAAAAGGAACTTCATGTCAACATATAAATCAATGTGAAGCATATTGGAGACAAATTGGAGAAACTACACCAAAACTCTACGTACAATATTTCTATTGGACCTTAAGATAGATCCCATAAACATGGTATATGGATCAAGAAACGCAAGGGGACACCAAGATTTGGGATCAAATCCTTAATGAATTTTTCCATACATTTAAATTTTGGGATCCATATAGAAGAATATGTCACACTTTGAGACAAATCCAATAATTTCTAATATTTTGTGATGAAGAAGCCATTTCCCCTATTGGGAAACATCAAACAACAAAGAAGAGATAATCAAAAAGCCATCGAGACTCTAGATAGAATATATATGGGTAAGTGTCCAACAATATAAGAAATAGAACATCAAAAATCTATGCAAGTCCTAGATAAAGTATATCAAAATATTCTTGTAAGATGTTATAAAATAGAAAAAATGTGAACCTGAAAAAGATAAAGAGCAATTCAATTAACATCAACTATAATGTGAACCTAAAAAATCATTAAGATCCCCCGCTCTAAATTCCCCCAAGGGGGTTCCCCCAAAGCAATCTTCCATGCAGGGTAAAGGACAAAAGCATCCCTACATGCTCTTCCTCGGTGAAGCTGTTGAACCCCTGGGGAACCGCACTTAGGCACAAGGTTTTCAAGGTAAAATAGATCATCTTAAATAATATTGTTGAAGATGTTAAAGACCCATTAGAGGGGCTTTCCTCTTAAGTTTTTTCTAGTTTCTTTTTTTTTTGGTTCTCGGTTTAATATTGTAGTTTTTGTTGTTTTGATTTCTCGACCTTGTTTTGGCCTGTTTAAACTTTTGTACTACACTTTGGTGGTTCCAGAATCCCTTTAAAACCTAGTTTTTACCTTATCAAATAAAAAATAATAATGGGAAAGAGAATTAATTAAAAATGATGAAGATAAGACAATATTTTAATCAACCATTAAAAAAATTTCAAAAAAATATAACTCATGAAGGAGACTCGAAACTATAGCTAAAATTGGAGATTATTGGGAAGAATCCAATCTTGAAAATAGTAGAGCTGGTAAAATAATATAAATATGTCTTTCTAAATAATTTTAATGAACTTTGTGGCATCAAACCTAAGTTGGAAACCATAAAAGATCAGTTAAAACCAAAATTCAAACTGATCAAGAAGAGACCCTATCGATTAAGCCCTAACATAAAGATCAAAGTCAAGACTGAAATCAATAAAATGTTAGTCACATGGATCATAGAGCTAATAGATGACGCGAAATGAATTAGCCCAATGGTGGCGTAAAATAAAAACACAGTTGAAATAAGAATGTGTCGATTTTATAGAGATAAATAAAGCATGTATCCATGATCCCTTTCCTACACCATTCACATAATAAGTTTAGAAAATATTGTGGGATGATAGGTGTATTATTTCATAGACATATTATCATATATCACCAAGTTCAAATTGACAAATAAGACAAACTAAAAAAATTTGTTACAGAATGGGGTTCGTTCATGTATACAGTAATGCCCTAGCTGTTTTTAGTTGAATCATGGTCAATGTTTTTAAATATTTTATACATGATTTCTTGGAAGTGTGTTTAAATGATTGGACTACCTATAGATTGTTGAAATATCATATCCAAGCATTGGACTACCTAATGTTTGAATGATGCCACATGTTACATATCGTGTTAAATCTAAAGAAATGTATATTTTTGACAATCTTTAGAACATTATTGGGTCATACAATTTATAAGGAAGGACTAATGATTGATCTTCTCAAAATAACTATAATTATATATTTAATGCCACACAAAACACAAAATGAGGTCTGCGCATTGCTAAGATCTACAAGATACCATCAAAAATTTATAAGAGGTTATGCAACAATTAGTGCATCTATAGAAGAACTATTGAAGAAAAAGAAAAATAAATTATAATTTTTTTTTTTTAAGTTAACTGTGTAATAGATTTGATTTCTAATGTTTTAGATCCTACTATTAGATCCATTTTCATGGGGAGAAGATTAAAACCAGTTATTAATCAAAGATTAAGACCAACACTAGCCTACATAGAATAAATATTATACAAATGACATCAAAGAGGGGAGAGGGGAACTAAGTCAATTAGCAAAACAAAGAGTAGGAAAATTAAAATAAATAAATTTGAAAAATCAAAATATGATTAAAAAAAATTTAATAATAATAATTCATATATAAAATAATAATAACATTATAAAATAATAAAGGAATTAATAGGTCAAGTAAAGTCAAATATAACAAAATAAGAGTTAAAAACTATCAAACAAAAAAAATTAATAAAATTAAAAGTCAAAATAATAATAATATTAATAATAATAATAATAATAATAATAAATAGTTTTATAAAACAATAAAAATAAAATATAACATGTTAGAAGTGGGAGGTCTTGGGGTCCATTCCCTAGGTTGACCACCTTTATAGCATCATTCTTACATTTGGTTTCGGTAGGTCAATCGTGAGGGTACCCAATGCGGTGGACTAGCTAGCTTGGTGTTGAATGCGATAGGGGTTAGTAGGTGGTTTGAAACATGTGTTCAACATGATGAATCAAGCCACAATATATGGCTAGGGCTACTCTTCACATCTAGTTTTAACTCCGATTAAATAAAGTTTGTTACCCAACATTTTAGGCTAATGAGATGTGGGTGAGTTGGTTAAGTGGCTTGGTTTTTTCAAGCCCCACCTAGGTCAAATCTCTAAAAAGGCATATGAGGTTGGTTATAGCCATTGGTTATATTCTTGGGGTCGTTAATTGTTGTTGGTTATTCTCAACACTGGTGTTGGTCATTGTTAGTAATTGCTGGTATAGATCTAACAATATATGGTATATATGTAGTATTACATAGAGATATGGACCGCCAATTGTGTCCCATACAAGTTCACACTCCAGTCAAAAGACATTACATAGCAAAACAAAAATAAAATATAAAAAGAACAAAAATATAAAATAAATAATAATTTAAAAAATAATATAAAATAAATAAAGAATAAATGGAAAAAAAAATAAAATTAAAACTAAAACTTATATATATATATATATATATGAAAATAAGGGGGCACATGAAAAACTTTGGTATATAGGGAGACAAAGGAGACACAATGGAAGAGAGGTGGAGATTGCTGATATCAAAAACTTTTAACATGGACTAAGTTTATGGATGAGGGATTTCCAAGATTAGCTTAATTTAAAGTTGTCATTTTTGTTCAAGTTAAGAGGACATTTTTAAATTTCAATCGTTTCTTTGATCCTCCTATCTTTCCACCTACATTATAAAGCTATTTTTTTGGCATTCTCTAAGTTCATAACATGTTTCATTTTTTGACTCATGCTCAACGAATGTTTATATATTGATATTTCCTCAATTAAGGACCTGTGCATGTTCCATGAGCTTCATTTAAAATCATCTACCAATCTCATCGATATTGGGTAGGTTGCATGAGCATTGTATCTCGTAAATCCCTTTATTATGTTTTGGGTTGCACAGATTGTATGCACTTCTAAGGTAACTCCTAATCATTTTGAAGGGTTTGAAATAAGTTTTGATGCCATTTATCCCAAGGATTCTTGCTAATTTATCAGAGGTACCTTGAACATAAAGTAGGTAAGATTTCTTACCTTCTAGTTGTGATCTGGTGTTAAGGCGACCTTGGCATCTTTTAACCTTGTTAGAGGTTTGATTGATATGCCAATCTTGATACCCATTTTTTTGGAAAGCCTTCTGTAGGTGTCTCTCTTCATTCTTTAAATGTTATGTATCAGAGATTCTGAGGGCTCATATACGAAGTCTTCAACGCCCCTATTTTTTGAGATTGATGGTAATGTAAATCCTCTCTGATATAAAAATATGTATAATTTTTCTTTCTATAAACTTGTTTAGATAAGGTACCATTTTTTCACGTGATAAGGACATCAAGGAATGGAAGACAATGATTCTTTTTAACCTCTATGGTGAACTTGATATTCTCAGATAAGGAGTTGAAGTAAGCAAGGTATTCCATCAAAGTATTCAAACCATGTGACTATTTTAGATTTGTATCATCTACAAACTGATACCACTAATCATATTTCAAAGGTGATGATTCAATGACAATCTTCTCAAATCTTTCCATAAATAAATTAACAATAATTGGGGAGAGAGGAGAGCCCATTGTAACACTTTCAGTCTCAAACGTAATAAATCAAATCTATTATGCAGTTGACTCTAGAAGAAGCTTATACTTTACTGCATTGTGAAAAAAATAATCTCAAAACTAAAATAATAAATTAATTGATTCAAATAAAGAGTGTCAAGATGGATTTGAAATATTAAAAAAAAAAAATCCTAAAGGCCCCAATATCAATATTTATAGAATGGAAGACTTTATTCCACATACATGTTGATGCCTACGGGATAGAAATAGATGCAGTATTAGCTCAACCGTTGGACAATATGGATCATCTGATATTTTTTGCAAGCTGTAAACTAGCCAAAGCAAATCATAATTATTCCAATACAAAAAGGGAAGTATTGGCGATGGTGTTTGCACTTCAAAAGTTTAGGCACTATCTAATTATAACTCCATTCGTAGTTTACACTAATCATGAGCCGATAAGATATATTTTTAACATACCAATACTATAAGGACAAATATGCAAATGGTTGATGTTCTTTCAAGAATTTGATTTCACTAAAATTGTGAAACCAGGAAAACTAAACAATGGCCCAAACTATTTGTCTGAAATAGGAAATGAAAGAGATCGATGAGCGATTAATGATGAATTTTCATATGCCCATATATTTAGAGTTGAAATAGTTCCCAAAGACATGTAGACCATTGCCCATTTTTTGACAATAGGGGCATTCCTAGAAGAATATTAAAAAATAGATAGGAAAAGGTTGATCATTCAAGGGTTCCCCTTCACAATAATTGACGGTGCATTATACAAAAAGTGGAATAATGAAATCTTACGATGGGTAGTATTGCAACATGAGTGACATACGTACTCAAGGAAGCACATGAAAAAATTATCAACAAACACAATGGCAAAGAAAAAACTGTGAAGAAAGTATAAGTGGTGAGATTATGGTGGTCTACTCTATTCAAATATGCCTACCTTTATGCTTGACAATGTGATACATGTCAAAGAGTGGAAAAGCCAAAAGCTAGGGATAAAATGTCATTAAGACCAGTACTTGATTTAATACCTTTCAAAAAATGGGCTTTTGATTTCAATGGATTGATTAAACCAGTAGCAAGAACATCTCAAGCCATGTTTTTTATCACAAGAATAAAATAATTAACAAGATGGGTTGAATCCATACCTACCAAAGATGCCACCTTGAAGATTGTGACAATGTTTGTATACAAAAAACATCATTACATGGTTTGGTTGTCCACTCAACATCACAAGTGATTAGGGGAAACACTTTGTGGATTCAATAATTTCCAAACTCCTCAAACATTTTTTGATTAATCACTATTAAATCACTTCCTACCATCTGCATGCCAACAACAGTAGAAATGTTCAACAAAGTTCTTGAGAAATTATTAACGAATACATGCAATTTGAATGTCATAGATTCGTCCCTGAAAATACCCACGGTAATTTGGGCATACCACACTACATATAAATGGCTAACAAAATATTTTCAATTTCGATTAGTCTTTGGGTTAGAAGCCACAATGCCAATGGAATTCATTGTGCCAAGTTTGGTAATGGCCATAGTATTCAGAATCAACGAAGACCATTCACTGCATGAACCCCTGATCCAACTAGAACTATGAGATGAGAAATTTTTTATAGCCACATATAACCAAACACAAGAGAAGAGATGCCAAAATCCTGGCATGATAGAAATCACAAATATAAGGAATTTCATGAAATAGATTATGTACTATTGTATGACAATAAATATAAAAAACTAGACAAGTTGAAAATAAGATGGTTAAGACTTTACATAGTAACAAAGTATATCGACAGAAGCAGTGAAAATAAAGACATTAACAGGGATTGAGTGGTAAGGGCTCGTCAATGGATCCCACCTAAAATTATATCATATTACATAGCAAGAAATAATACTACGAAAAAATACAAAGCCGTCGAACCAAAAAAAAATTGAAAACCAGCAGATGGTGGCTTGTGGAAAAGGAAAAAAATATGAAGTAGAAAACCAACCAAAAAAAAGTAGGAAGAAAAAGGAGGAAAAAGAAGAGGTTGTAGCCAAAAATAAAAATGAACATGAAAATAAAAAAAAATTAAAAAAAGAAAAACTTGAAAAAGAAAGCAAAGAAAAAGACATCAAAAAAGAAATTGGAAAAAGAAAAAATTGAAACAGAGAAGACGGCGATAGAAGAAACAACATAAAAAAAACAAAAGTGGAGAATAAAAAGGATGCAAAAGAAGCAGTGGACAAAATAAAAGCAACAAAGAAAAAGGCGACAAAAGAAGCCATAGAAAAAAACCGAGATAACAAAAAAAGGCAACGAAAGCCACAAAAAAAATAAAACTCCATCATCCATCCCCTCACAAAAAATCACCACACCATCCAATTCCCAATCCATTATAACCACCCAATTCATCACTTCACAATACTCATTCACTCAAATTAAAACTATTTTATCCAAATGCCAAAATATCAACAACATTCAATTGGCCCCAGCTATGCTAGAATCCACATCTCAACACACCAACATCTAGCTCAACAAGTTATCTCCCATACAAAAACAAATTGGAGTACTTGTTGATGCATAAAGTTTGCACTCCAGGTTAGACAACAATCTATGGGAAGCATTACAGATATGGGACCAATTGCGGTTTACAAAGCGACCTCCGGGATTTTAGAAGCTGGATTTTCATTCAATTTGGGGGATGAAAAGGGATAGAAGGAAAAATAGTAAACAACATGAAAGTAAATCTAATCAAAGGAGATGCACCAGAAAGATTTAAAATGTTAATGTAAACTTGCATAAAATAATGCAAACCTCTAAACACCACAGATCATAAGGGAGCTTGAAATAATGAATTAAGATCTAAAGCATAAATAAATATCTATACTATAGAAGCAAAAGAAAAGAGATAATAGACAAAGATAATTTTAATCCCAAATAACACATAACACCATGCCCTCTTCATTGTGGATAGGGACTGAATATAGAAGGCCATAGAAGGCACAAACAAAGCATCCATTAACACCCGTGAGGCGTATCTGCTAAGGTTGCAAAATAAAAAATCTAACTGCTATTATACACTAGTCTATTACAATGGTTTTTTAGATAAATAATAATGCGAAAACAAAAATTGCCAACCCCCTCTAGAGGGGAAGAACCTCAAAACATATAGGCAAAATAATTGTTCGAATAGATGACAGCTAGAGATTCCACCACTTATGCCCATGATGCCATTGCAATTGAAAATGATCTAGAAATCATGAGTGCAGTTGCTCCCCAGATCTCGGATATGGTGCAACTACCTTATGGCCACTATGCTTAAGAGAAGCGAAGTGGCACTGCGTGTCTACTCTTGGATTTGCCCGCTCATGCCATTTTTAATAGCTTTGGTCCCCCCAGACTTAAAATATCACACTTTAGGTGAAGCTTAAAGTGTTTCAAAATCTTACTTGGAAGGAAGGACTCACATCTTTGTCCAATGGCGCTCTCTTGATCTCTGGCAACTAACACCCTCCTTGGATAAGCGCAAGGATGACACGCATCAAATCGATGCTTCTCTACAGGGGCTGAGGGATTTATGAGAATGATTGAGCATAGGGATGCCATGTGTCAAGCTAGTGCTTCTCCTAAGAGAGTTAGGCATTCACTTGCCAAAATGAGTGTGGGTATGCCACATGGCAAAGCCACATTTGAATACTAAGTTAACTACTATGTGGGGCCCCCTAAGTCCCACCGATCAATGGTGTTGCTTCGAGGTCTGACCAAAAAGAAAAAATCTAAGGAGCATGGGGGTGATGTGTGTCGAGCTAGCACTACTAAGGGGAATGAAGTTTTCCCAAGCTAAATAAGCATCGAACTGCCACATGGAGGAAGTAGGAGGCTGCTACTTAACAAGATTTTGAGAAAGGGGACCCAAAGAAAGAAAAAGCTGAAAGGGGAAAATGATGAGAAGTAGCGAGAAACTTCCATCTATCGATTGAATCTGAAGTTGTAGATCAGACTTTATCATAGAAAGAGTCCCAAGATTTGGAGACATCTTGCAAGATCAGGGCCAGGTCCACGTAATTTTGTGGGAGGTCTTCTGTGGGTGACTTTTTCTACTCTAAGTAGGGATGAGCTTGGTGCCCGGGTGCGCTAACGGTTTTCAATCCTGTTATATACCCCATTTGGTCCTAATCACATCGGTCATCTATTAGGTTCAGACCCAGCTCTGCCAGCTTGGTCATAAGGAGATGTCTCTAGTGCCTTTTCTACATTGTGATACCACCTCTTGAAAAGGGGATGTCATACAACCCCTTTTTCTTCTTACCCCTCTGTAGAAGAAGTCCACCATATTGAGTTGATGAGCCAACTCGAAGGTCAAGATCCTATCGATCAACATACGGGGGAGACGAAAAGGCTCTTCTACAAACTCGTGTGCTCGGATGAATGAAAAGTGGTCCCCCAAGAACAAGTTGATTGAGACTTTTCTACCTTTAAGCCTTTTTACTGCTCATTCATCATCCGAGGAATGACATCTTTCCTACTGAGATCCGCAAGAACTGGAGCCATAAACCGCTCCAAGAAATCATAGTAGTCCCTGGTTATCGATAGGATGGGGGTCCATATGGTGACTAGGGTTACTATATTGGGGAAAACATTTGTATCCATGGTGTTTAGCTGTAGATACTTGGAGAAGAACTTAGAGTGATGTTACAAAATTAGGTGCATGAGGTAAGACAGATATCAGAAGGTACTCGTTACTGAGAAATTTTGTAGTTTTGCTCTTATGGTGGAGGTGATGCCTTCAATGAAGTCCATCCTAAATGCTTCCACCTCTCTGCCACGGTCATGAGGAAGAGTGCGCCCAAATGGAACTCCTCAACATTGGCATTAGTATCCATGCCCAAGACAAATGCTAGCATGGATAGAGTGTATTTCACATGTTGTGCAGGAAAAGTCAACAAGTGCAGGGCATGAGAGGCATTTCCATGATCTTTTGGTTTAGAAGATACCTAAAGAAGAGTGCCTTATCCTTTACTTGGGAGTCCTAAATGCTTTGGAGGCTCTCGATGCTACAAACGATAGCATTGGGATCATGTTGGAGTCGAAGCATCGACCTGACATTGTTCGTGCCAATATTGACTCTTATATGGGCATCTCTTGTAATTGTGTCAGTTTTGGCATCATATTTTTTGATGCAAAGGGCGATGATTTCAAGGCAAGGGTGCATGTAGGGCACCATGTGCTGCGCTAAGGTGGAATCCCATATTTTGCACCCAAAGGAGGTATACTCCTTCCTACTGATTTGATTGATCTTTCGAGCATAGGCACCCTCCCTCAGATTCTTAGGATTATGGGCTAACTCTGGATCAAATATTTTATCCGTAGAGTCAATCACCAAAGCTCTATCTTTGCAGGGTCCCTGAGTCACCTACATGGTATTTGGTTCCTTCTTTTTTGCTTGGGCAGGGGATGAAGTGTAGGATTTGTTCATGGTGTATGTGGGAGGAGGGGATCCTCTGTTGCTCAAACTAAGGGCTCTCTATTTCAAAGTGTGTTTCCCGCTTCTTGAAGAGGACGTAGAAGCTTCCATAGTTTAAGAAGATGAAGACTGGATCAAAAGATATCTCTTTGTTCCTAGAAAATTTGGGTCAACAGTTTTCGCTACTTCCTTTCAATTCTTGGGCTTCCTCTTTTTCTTGCTTTAGTTGTTCGATGCTCTCTTCAGAATTATAAATGAATGAATGAATGAATGAGTTTTAATAACGTCCATGAGACCAAACAGTTTATGGGACCAAGTGTCAAGACCATTAGGAGTTCTTCAGATTCCTTTTGATGTCATCCCGCCTCTTATGAATCTTTACCAATAGCCGGGCCGTGTTGTGTAGCTCTCTTCCTCAAATAACTCACTAAAATTGCCCACATTCACGTTGTTATCTTGATGCATACGAATATCCTTGTACGCATCGCACTCCCTAATGAAGTGTTGTTCATCTTCAACTGATCTATCACTGTAGAAAATGCAAGTCCTATCTTCCCATCTTTCTTTGGGAACCGTCCATCTACCAGTTTCACACCTAAGATGGTGTGAACCAGTCCTCAATTGTGCCACTAGGAGCCTAGCTTTACCTTTAAGATCAGCACTTAGGTATGTTTTATCCCCATGTTCCTTAGTGGGATTGAAATCTTTAATATAATGCATTTTTTTATGCCCAATCTGATTTGTCCACATGGCAATCCTGAATTTTTCTAACACAAACTTTTTTATTTACTCTTTGGTGTTATGGCACTCATGTAACTTAATGTCCCATTTTCCCAACCACTTGATCTTTTTATTCATCCACGTCTCCTTCCTCCAATCTAACACCTCGTTCACCACCATTTTGGGCCACCGGTGATTCCCCATGTTTTCAACCTTTTTTAGGTAGCTTAGTAACCATGAAATCACTGTAGCTTCCATTGGGAAAGTACCGGCCTCTGCCACGAGGATCTCATATGGAACAGTTGATTTAACTTTAAGACTACTGGTGATAAGATGTTTTTGAATTCTTTCCAACTATCTTCATCTGTGATTTGACATGTTGCTTCCCCAAACCTCACAACTATAGAGGACAACCGGTATAACCAACAAACCAAAAAGGGTTTTCTTGGTTTTCCAGTCCCAAAGTTCCACTTTCCTATAGCTATTATGGAGAAGGTAAGAAGCTCTCCAACCTCCTTGAATCCTTTTCACCCTGCAAGTTTCCCAACTGAAACTGTTATGAAAAACAATGCCAAAATACTTGTAATCTTTGACAATTTTCAACGGGATACCTTCGAACATAAAATTAGTTTGTTGTTGTTTCCTTTTTAGAGAGAAGATCATGACTTTAGTCTTGCTAATGTTCACTTGCATCCCAACATCTTGGCAAAATAGTTCTAAAGCCTTCAAATGACCCCTCAAACCATGGGCAATTTTTGCTATAAGAATAAGATCATCTGCATATAAAAGTAGCTTTACTACAAAACTGGCCAACTGGATGACACCCCCTTCGGTTTTATTTATCCATTCCTCAAGTTTGTCAATGTAAAGACCAAACAAAGTGGGGGAGAGTGGGCACCCCTGCTTGATCCTGATGTTGTTGCCGAAGCATTCAGACATGCCTTCTCTAGTTCTAATTTTTGCTCTAACACGCTCATAAAGTGTCAAGTGGTTGCCATCGAGCAAGAGGTGGTGTATTTATGTGTTTGTGTTGCTAGGTGGCTCATCATGGAAAATTCAAAAATGAGTGCCCTCATAAATGGTAAAAGCAGCATGCACCCTCAATGGGCCACCTTTCAAAATATTTATGACGATCGTTATAGGGAATCACACATAACGGATCATCTTACATTAATGATAGAGGAAGCAGGTAGATAACCATCTTTTAAAAAATATTTTTGAAGATATGGAGAGATCGGGGAGAGGACATGTGGCGATCCGATTAGCCACTTGTGCCAACGACACTTATTTGGAAAGGAAACAACAAAAAGAAAGGGAAACAACAACAAGAAAAGGAAATAATCTAGTTATGTACAAGGGATGGTGAGAAGTCAATTGAAGTGCTTCAAGTCTATCCCATTGACAGGGATATCTAAGGCATTGCCCTCTAAATATTCTAGTTTGAAAGCATGTCCCTACTGATCGTTGATAATGTGAAAAGGTCCTCTCCATAGAGAATCAAATTTCACATGTTGCCCTAGTTTTACAACCTGCTGATCATACTTATTAAGGATTACGTCCCAAAGTTTAAATCCTGGGTCCGAAGACTTTTTGTCGAACCATTGCTTTACTGCTTGTTGTCAAATGATCTTTGTGTCACCCACCAACTCCCTTGATTCTTGAAGTTTGAGTAATTCAGCAAGTTGAACCTCCATTTCTCTATTCTCTTCAATCTCAACAGCCTCCAAGAGCTATTGCACGAGGAATTCTGAAGACACTGGAATCACCATTGGGAGTCTACTATACAAGATCATATGGGGAAGTTTTCATGGTCTACTTGGGGGTGATGTGATCTGCCCATAGAGTTGTTCTCATGTGTAAGTGTTAGTCTCTTTGCTTGTTGTTACCCATTCTTTTGATAAGCCAAATCAAGTTCTTATTTGTAGACTCTGCCAATCCATTCCCCTATGGGTAGTAGTTGGATGAAGTTTTTAGAAAAATACCATTCTGGAACATGAATTCAAAGATTTTAGATTTGAGGAAGGCTTTCATGTTGTCTGAAATGATCATTTTTGGCAAGCCAAATCTAGCCATGAGCTCTTCATAGAAGCTGAGAATTGCATTCTCGATTGCCTCCTTCAGTGGGGTTGCCTCGGTCCACCTAGTGAGTAATCGATGGCCATCAGTATCTACTTGTAACCTGTATTGGAGACTGGGTTGATCATTTAGATGAAGTCTAAGCCCCACTGCGTAAAGGGTTCATCAATCATAATCAGATTGAGAGGCATGGCCAAGTTTTTTCTCTTTTGAATGAAGAATTGGCATTTTTGGCATATTTTGACTGCTTGATGACAGTCTACGAACATGGTCGGCCAGTAGTACCCTAGCTGCATGATCTTGGTCATGGTAGTCTTGGCTGAGAAATGGCCCCCTGGGAGAGCAAAATACATATCTTGCAGAATATTTTTTTCTTGGGGCTTGTCAATGCACATGAGGAGGTTTTCGTCAAAATTCCTCTTGAATAGGACTCCTTGGACTAGCGTATAGCTAGACCCTTGTAATCTGTAAAAATGTCTCTTATGTGTGGGGAGACCACCGAGATACCTACTAATTTGCATGAAGCAAACCCAATCAGTCACCCAATATTCTTCAACTTCGAAC
Source organism: Torreya grandis (assembly GCA_037957365.1). NCBI lineage: Eukaryota > Viridiplantae > Streptophyta > Pinopsida > Cupressales > Taxaceae > Torreya > Torreya grandis. Next base: position 1,152,402 of record JARHVA010001732.1, read on the forward strand.
TGGTTCACTAAGGTTGCCTCCAACATGTTTTGATCTTCCACTGAGAAATCTATGCACTGGGTTAGGTACTCGCATATTCCTTTTCCTCTAATTACATTGGTTGGCCTAACTTCTATGTCATATTATAGGATCTTAGTGATCCAGTTGGCCCTCTTCTTCGTAATTTATCCTTCCATGATATACTCATGAACACTCGAATGCACGACGTACACCAATATATTGCTGCCCGCCATAAGGTGCCTGAACTTCTTAAGGCCCCTCACGATGGTGAAGGCTTGCCTTTCTACAAAATTGTATCTAGCTTCATACCCATGCAAAGTTATATAATAGAACATGATCGGGTGTTCTTCTCTGCCCCCCTCTTCCTTTTGAGTTAGCACGATTGCAAGGCTATGCTCACTCCCATATACATACATAATGAAATCTTTGGAAAAGTCAGGTTTGAGAAGTACAGGCACGACTGATATTGCACTTTTTATTTCTTCAAATGTCACTCTCCCTTTGGGCATCCATTTGAAGGCCTGATCCTTTTTAGCATTAACATGATTAGTCTGATCAATCCTGCGAAGTCTGATATGAACCTGCTGATAAAATTAATCTTCTTGAGGAAAGATTGGACTCCCTTCTTGTTTACCAGCAAGGTCAAGTCTCTTACGGATTTTATCCTCTCCGGGTCGATAGCGATCCCATCCTTGGACACTACGTATCTGAGCAGCGTACCTTAAGGGACTCCAAATATGCATTTCTTGGGGTTTAAGGACACCGCGAATTCCTAACACCTTTGAAAGACTTTTTTCAAATGGTCGAAGTGGTCTTATTTCTTCTTAAATAATATAGTGAGGTCGTCTAGGTAGATCAATATAATCTTATTGATTAGGGCTTTGAAAGCTACATCCATCGCTCGTTGGAATGTTGCCCTGGCATTGGAGAGGTCAAAAGGCATCTTCGCATATGCGAAGGTTCCCCACTTCATAGTGAAGGTGGTTTTGTGTTGATCATCCTCCTTTACCCAAACTTGGTTATACCCAGAGAATCCATCTAGAAGCAAAAACATCTTTGCACTTGCTACCATTGGAAGGATCTGCTCCATGAAAGGGAGAGGGTAATGATCCTTTAAGGATGCCTTGTTTAGATCTCGAAAATCCATGCACATTCTGATTTCTCCACTTTTCTTCCGCATAGGGACCAGGTTAGATACCCAAGTCAAGTGCTTGATTAGATATATAATCCTTGAATCAATTAGTTTCCTGAGCTCTTGGGCCATCATGGATTCGATCTTTAGGTTCATCGACCATTGTTTCTATCATACTAGTTTGGCTCCTTCTACTAGGTCGATGGTATGTTGAATAACCTTCTGATCATATCTTCTTAGGTCATCATAATTCCAAGCAATGACACCCTTGTATTTGTTGCAAAAAGAAACCAACCGCTCTTTATCCCTCTAAGGAACTTCTTTTCTGACTTTCAACTTTCTTCCACCTCCAACATCGAGTTCACGGTAATCCCCCTAGCTAAAAAAAACTTGCACTTGTCGTTCCTCGCATCATCAGAGTCAAAGAGGTTTTCTAGAGTGATGAGGCCCTTTGGTAGTTTGTTGGTCTTCAGTTGCATGATTTGGTCTCTATATACCTTAATCTTCGGTTGCAGCTGCTTTGTGAATTAGCAGGATTGTTGGAGGAACATTGCAATATGAGCATCACTCTTAAACACCTACCAATTTTGGTCATTGTCTGAGATGTCAGGCTTGATGATGACCAATACCACCTATTCATTAGTGAATAGGTCTATCACTGGGTCAAATTGAGAACCCATTGTTGCCATTCTATTGGCTTTTCTGTTTTTGGCCCTAAAAAGATTCAATTAAGTCCCATATGCAGTGATGATAAGACCTCATACGCACGTTCTTTGCCACGACCACCCCTCTTATTTATCTCACAACCAATTCAGAGTCACCGAACACCTTCAAATGTTTGACGTTCATTCATTCGGTGAGGCTGAGACCATGGACTAAAGCCTCATATTCTACTTTGTTGTTTGTAAAGGCAAACTAAAAATGAAAAGCTCTGAGTATTTATTCCCCAGAGGGAGATGTTAGTTGGATACTGGCTCCAGAGACAATCTTGCATTTTGCACCATCTAAATGTAAAGTCCAGAGTTCAAACTCATTTTTTTCCCCTTTGCTCTAGACTTCTTGCTTCCTTACGACCTTGGGAATGCCCTGGGCTTTGTCATGGATGACATAGGGTTGAGACCAATGGCATCAAAGTTTCCAAATGGGTCATTCTCGACAAACTCGTGGACAAGGGCCTCTTCTTCAGGGCTTCTGTTGTTTGCCACCTTTTCTCCCTTGAGCAACTCTACATAGTGTCTCTGTCCTTGAGAAAGAGGTATATGTTGCCTCAAAATTTGCCATTACTTCGTTTACTATGTGCTCTGGGTGGAGGGGCTCGGATAACACCTTCAACGTTGAACCATGATTGGTCCTTAGGATCAGATGGGACCAATCCAATGACAGGTATCCACCAATCTTGATCATGAAATCTCTTGATAGACATAGCCCGAAGATGAGTGGGGTGTTTATCACCACATCTTGTGGTACAGTGATGTTTGGGAAAGAGTACAACGTGAGAGGAAGAGCCTGGATGATTCCTAAGGTTTGAACTTTTTTTCCATCTAGTTGCATCACCCCCTTATTTAAGGGCTCGTACTTCAATTGTTGTGAATCAAATATTTTTTGGGCATCACCATCGTGTTCGCGCCCAAATCGATCATGGAATTTTGCAACAATTTCTTACCCACAATCAAAGTCAAATAGAACAAGGAAGGCTTTGATTTGCTTACCCCTTTCTTGGTATTGACGAAGGTGGAGGATACTTGAGGCTACATGCTCGTGTTGGTTCCCTTCTCTTTTTCCTTCGCATGCTCTATGAGTGATTTCTTTTGCACAGGTTGCTCCCTTTCTTCTAAGGCTTTCCTTAGCAAGGTCTTCTATTCAGGGATGGACAAGACATACCAGAGGGAAACATTAGTCGATGCTTTCTTTAGTTGCTCTACCACGCTATATGACTTCAAAGGTGGGACCTCAGGGTCTTTCGGCTTGTTTTGTACTGTCTTGTTGCATCTTCGATAGACCGCGGGTGAGGGTTAAGGCACCGGAGCCTATTTGAAGGTTGTTTTGGGCCTTATAGAGGCTTTGGGGCTCTCGGCTAGTCTTTTATTCGACCGTGTATAGTAGTCAGATTGCACTTGCGAGGGTATATACATAGGAACTTCATTTTCAAAGATCGCATCTTCATCTTCTACCTAGAAGAATAGTGTGTGTTTTGAAACTATTTCTTCCTCTTGCTCTAGGGACATACCTTGCATTTGTGCCATCAAGACAGTGCTTTCGACTCCCGATGACTGGTATGTATAAGTTGAATCTAGAGCATTTCCCTGCTGCCTCTGTTCAATGATTTTTTGTTGTAAGTTGCCCTACGGACAATTTCGGGCTCATGAGGTTCATTACAAGGGAAACACCATGAGTTAGAGTCATCAACCAAGTTATTCTGGCTAGCCTCCAATTCTCTATTTGTGCTCGATGCTACTGTATGCAATGGATCTAGGACCGCAACCAACTTATTGGTAAGCTATGTCTTATGATTTGGTGCTTGGTTGTTTGGCCCTTGGTAGTTTGGCCTTTGCCTCTCTTGGTACTAGTTATAATGGTATGGGGGTCTCCTTTCTTCATAGTTGTTGTAAGAGGGCTTTGGAGGAGCAACCTATTGCCTTTTGAGATTTATAATCTCATTAGATAAGTTCATCAAAATACTCTTTATATCATTCATCTCAACAGCCAATGAGGGTGTGCAGATGTGTTCCCCTAAGTGGGCGAGTATGCATACATGAAAAGAGGTGGGGCTCCCGAAGTGATCGGTATTTCTTCTTGCAAAGGTAATGATATCTCAGGGAACATCAGCATCGACGACCGCATAGGAAGTCTTCTTGCATTGATCAGGTTATTCTCTACCCTTACTGTGATATCATATGCATCTGGCAGTGTTTGGCCTCCAAGTGACTGGATCATAACCACAATATCTAAATTGAGGGCCTTCAAATAAAAGACAATGGCCATGCACATAGGTGGTTGAGCCGTCAATGGAATTCTTTGTCAGGCTTTTTTAATCTGGTGTTGAAATCGACCATGGATTTCTTACGGGCCCCTTTTGATGGTTATTAATTGTTGCAAGAGAGAAGATCGGTCTGCCTTTTCATTAAATTGCTCAAAGAATCTATTGCCTAGGTCATCCTAGGTAGCGATAGAGTTCATCGGCAAAGATCTACACCAATCAAGAGCCCATCCTTTAAAAGAGGCCGCTAGTAGCCTCAAGGCTACATTTTGAGTGTTGACGTAGTGGACAGTGCACACATTCACCACATCTTGGAGATGCTCGACCGCCATCTTGAAATCTTCCCCTAAGAATTTGGGGAGCACCTTTAAAGCATTTGAAGGTATGGGGTCCCATTGGGCCAGGGGTGTTGGTGGGATCATAGGGATACCACTATCCCATGACACAAAGCTCCTTGGTGCAGGATGCACCATTTGTTGTTGATGCGGTCGTTGTTGTTGCTGTGCAACGTTATGCCCTGGAGCTCTTTGATGATTAGGAACTCCCAAAGGTGGTATCAACAGATTTGGATTATTCACAGTTTGTGACTTTGTTATGGGCCTATGGCTCATAAACTTGAGCTTTTAGTTTAAGAAACTAGTAGATCGGTCCCACTAGGCATGCTAAAAAAGATTTAAACTATTGACGCATAAAGTTTGCACTCCATGTTAGACATCATTCTATGGGAAGCTTTACAGACTTGGGACCAAATGCAGTCTGCAAAGCGACCTCCAGGATTTTAGAAGTTGGTTTTTCATTCAGTTTGGGGGATGAAAATGGATAGAAGGAAAAACAGTAAACAACATAAAAGTAAATCTAATTTAAGGCGATGCGCTTGAAAGATTTAAAATGTTAACATAAACTTGCATAAAATAGCGCAAAACTCTAAACACCATAGATCATAAGGGAGCTTGAAAGCATGAATTAAGATATAAAGCATAAACAAAGATCTACACTATAGAAGCAGAAGAAAAGAGATAACAGACAAATAATTTTAATCTCAAATAACACATAACACCACGTCCTCTTCATTGTGGATAGGGAACTAAATATAGAAGGCCATAGAAGGCACATACAAAGCATCCATTAACACCTGTGAGGCACACCTGCGAAGGTTGCAGAATAAAAACTCTAACTACTACTATACCTAGTCTATTACAATTGTTATTCAGAGAAACAATAATGCAAAAACAAAAATTGCTAGCCCCCTCTAGAGGGGAAAAACCTCGAATATATAAGCAAAATAATTGCTCGAAGAGATGACTGTTGGAGATTCCACCACTTGCACCCATGATGTTGTTGTAACTAAAAATGATCTGGAACTCATGAGTACAGTTCCTCCCCAAATCTCAGATATGGCACAACTACCTCCTCTTGTTATGGCCACTACGCTTAAGAGAAGCGAGGTGGCACCGCATGTTTGCTCTTGGAATTCCCTGTTCATGCCATTTTTAGCAGCTTTAGTCCCCGCCAAACTTAAAATATCACACTTTAGGTGAAGCTTAAAGTGTTTCAAAAGCTTGCTTGGAAGGAGGGACCCACGTCTTTGTCCAATGGCACTCTCGATCTCTAGCAAATGACACCCTCCTTGGATAAGCATGGGGATGACATGCGTCAAATCGATGCTTCTCCGAAGGGGCTGAGGGATTTATGAGCATGATTGATCATAGGGATGCCACGTGTCAAGCTGGAACTTCTCCTGAGAGAGTTAGGCATTCACTTGCCAAAATTAGTGCGGGGATGCCACGTGGTGAAGCCGTGTTTGAATACTATCTTAACTGCTTCGTGAGGCCCCCTAAGTCCCATTGACCAATGACACTGGTTTGAGATCTGACCAAAAATAAAAACTTTGAGGAGCGCGGGGGCGACGCATGTCGAGCTGGGGCTCCTCCTAAGGAGAACAAATATTTCCCCAAGCTGGATGAGCGTTGGGTTGCCACGTGGAGGAAGCGAAAGGAGGCCGCTACTTAGAAAGATTTTGAGAAAGGGGGCCCAAAGAAAAAAAGCGCTAAAAGGGGAAACCACTGAGAAGTACCGAGGAACTACCATCTGCCCAGTGAATTTGAAGCTGCAAATTGAACTGCTCCAAAATAATCAACATGGATTTACGATCCATAGGACCATTTTTTAAGAAAGAGCTAATAATGATTGGATGAAGTGATGTGTTGTTTTAGAGGAGATAATTCAACATGATATATAGAATATTTCGAAAGCAATGCCACATGATGCCAACCCCAAATGGCCATTGTAACGACCCCTTCATGAGACAATTAAGAATTTGATCAGACATCAAACACTCTTAGAAGAAAAAAATAACAATAAGAGAATTCACAATAGAACAATTTAACTTTGAACAAAACACAACCATTGGCAAAGAATTCTTACAATCAACACAAAGTCAAGACAAACATTGATGCCCTTTGGAAAGCCATTTCAATTGTTTCTATTTACTTTGTGTTCACTCTAGGATGGCCGACAACACAAGCCAAAAAGAAGCTTTGGATGCTTTGAAAGAAGAGTTGAATCAAGCGATTGCACAATGACATCATGAAGGACACTACTAGACCAGAAAGAAAACAGTTATTAGATTTGGGGGATCAATTCCATGTGAAATAGGAACAAAGGCCCTGCATCATCACCAATCTTGAAGAATTTACAGGATAATCAATAAATGTATGGAGAAATTAGACTAATTAACCATGGAGAGAGACTTTCTATAACCCGATCGACAGTCAACGTCCATCACACGACATTGTAAACTTGACTTGCGAGAACATTTTGTTGGAACAAAAAACACAGAGAGCAAATGGATATCTCACCAAGTAGAAATATTTTGAGGCTAAATTGACTGCCAAGCCTCAACATTTTTTGTTACTAAATAGAAGTTCATAAGATTGTGGGATTCTTCATTTTGGTTGTCTTGAGGATGTGAAAAGAGTTAAGTCTAAGGATGATGTTGGCAGGTTTCTTTATTAAAGTATATAGCATAAAGGTGATACTGCATAAACTTATAGTCATACCCCAACATTAGACATTTATAGATGTCTTTCACAACATTGATTGCACTTTGCAACATTGACTATAGAAATGTATATGCATGATGAAAAGATGTGTTTGTTGATATTTTGTATTGTATTTAGACTTAACAATTAATCATAGGGAAATCACCCCAACTTGATATATATATATATATATATATATATATATATATATATATATATATATATATATATATATATATATATATATTCGATACTTATGAGTTAATACAAATTGGGTTACGAGTCATTGTTTGTGTTATATATTGTCAGCGTTTTATTCAGTTATGTTTAACTTAGCAAATGTGTTAATTTAATACATGAAAGATACTCCTCTTATGATATCAGTATCATCTGCAACATTGAACTATGAACTCATGACACAGTATAGAGTTTATGTCAACATGCCCGGACCATCCCAACATTGATTCTACCACTGCAACTTAACTAAAAGTTCACTTTACATGAACAAGCTTGAAGAAGTGTCTTACATAGTATTTGCATACATGAATTACATAATTCAACATAGGAACTGAACTAGACATGTCTAGTAAACTAGATCCATACTTTGGATCAATTACTTTGCAACCTTTTTGTCAATTGTTTTAATGCTCATACAAATATTACATTTTAAACTATTGCATAGATTATAAATATGCCACAACACAACAAAATCTATTATTATTAACATTTGTCCGTTAACACTAAACTATCCCAAACCTATTAGCATATTATTGTATTACCTTAGGCTATTTGTTAATGTATTTCCCTATGATTGTGGTTATAGTAGTTTTAACCACTTAGGTTGATAGGTATCACTGGTCTAGCTATTTTATGCTACCCAATGCTTTTGGTTTCACCCACCTCTTTGTTTTTCGGGTGTTTCTTTTGTGCCTATATAATAGGCTTCCATTGTATTGTTTTGTATGCTGGTTAATTCATTTCATCTCTTTGTTGAATCTAATATGATAATCAAAACTTGTGATTTAAGAAGCTTGGGAGGAAGCTTGTGAAGCAAGAGGACGGTCTTGTCAGGGAAGAGTGTGAAGCGTCCTATGGGACATGAGAGGAAGATATTTTTTTCCCCTGTAACCAATCGTTTAACTTGGAGGAAAAACCCAAAAATTCATTTGACCACTATTTTTGGTGATTCTTGTTGCTATAAAATTCTCTGGCCCAGGATTCTTCTGCTGAATCAGATGGAATTGAATTTCGCCGAGTATTTTACCCAAAAACTACATTTGAAGTTTTCTGGTTGGTCATTTCCATACAATTTGGAGAGGAAACTAGATTTTTATTCGGGCACTATTTTTGACATATGAAGGCTCTAAAATTTTTCATTTTATGAGAGTTCATTGGATCTGACGGCATCCGATTCGCTGAGAAATGAGTATGTAATCAGCATTTGAAAGTTTCACAAGTCGGCCATTTTCCTGCAACTGCACAGGTCTCTTCCAAATGGTTGATTTTTATAATATAAAGAAAACAAATTATACTCATGTAAATATATTTTAATTTTCAGTTATTTTAATTTATTAAAATATTAAAAATTGAAAACTTTGAAATATAAGGCATGTTAGAGCCCCATCGGTAATTATCACAAAAGTGTCTATGAGGCTGAAAATTTGATTATTTTCTACGTTTTTTAATTTAGAATCCAACACAAAAATAATTTTTGAAATCAGAGTTTTATATCTCCCAATTTAATTGTTTTTATCCTTTTCTGGTATTTTTAAAGACGATTTAAAATCTCTCAAATGGTGTTGAGTTTTTCACTGAAAACTGGAGGTATTGACTAGTTTGTGATTTGAATCAATGGGTAGGAGGGATAGTCATCATGTATGTACTGGATGTTAGTTGGGAAAGCAAGTTAGACATTCATTTGATGTTGATAAAGCTTCGAGAGCTAAGGGAGTATTAAATTTAGTACATGCAGACTTGCATGGTCCAATGCAGACACCTACCCCTTTTGGAGCCCGTTATTTTTTATTGTTGGTCGATGATTTCTCTAAGAAAAAATGGGTATACTTTGTAGTGAAGAAATCTGATTGTTTTTCTAACTTCATTACTTAAAAAGCTATGGTTGAAAAACAAATGAGACGGTTAGTGAAATCTCTTAAAACAGATAATGGAGGTGAGTTCATCTTAAAACAGGTCAAGGAGTTTTGTGTCATTGAAAGCATACATAGATAGTACACTACCCCTTACACTCCATAGTAAAACAAAGTTGTGGAAAAGCGAAATAGGATGGTGATGGACATGGCTCGTATGGTCCAAAGCAGAAATGTCCCATATAAATATTTGGTAGAAGCAGTGAATACGACAGTGTACATCCTCAATAGAGGTCCTACAAAAGCTTTGGAGAATTACTCCAGAGGAGACTTGGTCAGATCGAACTCCAGATGTAAGTGCTTTTATAATTTTTGGTTGTGTAGCTTTTGTAGTTATTCCTAGTCAAAAGAGAAGTAACTTGGATGTGAAAAGCAAAACATACATGTTTGTTGGGTATAGTGAGCAGTCAAAAGCCTACAAATTACTTGATGTTTCTACTAACAATGTTGTGGTAAATAAAGATGTCATGGTAAATAAACAAATGTCATACTTCATAGCAACTGGTACAGTTTCAGATATTGAGTCATTGTTTTCTTCTTATGATTCTATTACAAGTTGTGATGTGAAAGTTGAGCAAGATTTTAGTTCATCAGTGAAATCACATTCCAAGGTGGGAATTGATGCAGGTCATTGCGAGGCTCCAACGGAACAACCAAAGAAGCCAAAGTGGTATTTTGCCACAATGGAAGCACTAAAAAAGGGAGATTTGCCACAAGATGTGGAAGGAAGAAGATTGAGATCAGGAAAGTAGTTTGGTGATAGAGGTGAGCATGACAATTTTGCTCTAACAACTATTGTTTCACAAGTTTTTGAGCCTAATTCTTTTTTAGAGGCCAAAGAGAAGCATAAGTGGAAATCAACCATGCAATTGGAATGTGATTCCTTGATGAAAAAGAAGACTTGAGAGCTCATGGAGCTACCACCACGGATGAAATCCATTAGTTGTAAATGGATTTACAAGATAAAATGCAAAGCAAATGGTTCTTTGGACAAACATAGAGCTGGAGTTGTTGCAAAAGGTTATGCACAAGAGAAAGGGGTTGATTATGAAGAAATTTTTGCTCCTATTACAAAAATGGTAACTTTTCATTTGATCGTTGCTATTACTACTCAGTTTGGATGGCAGGGGCACCAAATGGATGTCAAGAGTGTTTTCTTAAATGGAGATTTGGAGGAGGAAGTCTACATGGTTTCAGCCATAGGGTTTTCAGGTTCCTGGTAAAGAACATCTTGTTTGCAAGTTGATCAAGTCCTTGTATGGGCTTAATTAGGTTCCTCAAGCCTGGTATATGAATATAGATTCATATCTTAGGGAGTGGTTTCAAAAGGTGTAATTCTAAACCAACTCTCTATATAAAGGTGTCTGGTGATGATATCTTGATTCTCATTGTATATGTTGATGATATAGCCATCACCAAGAATAGTGCTAGTCTCATTCAACAAATGAAGGTTGATATTTGTTATACTTTTGACATGATAGACTTAGGACTACTGAAATATTGTTTAGGTGTTGAGTTTTGGCAAGATGATTGTGTTGTATTCGTGTCACATAATAAGTATGCCAAATCATTGTTGGAAAAGTTTAGAATGATGGGTTGTAATCCAAATCACACACCTATGGAAGTCGGAGCTAAAATTTCAACTGATATTGTTTCACTTCTGATCAATGAAACAATGTATCGACAGCTAGTGGGTAGTCTCATTTACCTCACTACCACTAGACCAAAAATTTGTTTTGCAATGAGTTTTCTATCTCGCTTCGTGTCTAAACCACATGGATTACATTGGTTAGTTGCAAAACAGGGAGTAAGATATGTCAAAGGTACTCTTGACTTTGGCATACTGTATAAGAAGTATGTAGATTTTGAGCTTTCAGGATATTCTGACTCTAATTGGGCAGGATCGATAGATTCAAGAAAATCTACAAGCTATGTATTCACCCCTAGTTCAGGTGTTTTCTCATAGGAGAACAAACTACAAACTACAGTGGCATTATCTTCAACAAAAGCAGAGTATAAAGTTGTGGTCAGTGCAGATTGTGAAACTATGTGGATAAAAAAAATCTTGGAGATATTTAGTTGGAGTCATCAAAGCCTACTTCGATTTTCTGTGACAACCAAAGTGTTCTCAAGATGGTGAAGAATCCAATATTCCATGCTAAGACCAAACACATTGAGGTTCACCATCATTACATCCGACAGTTGGTTACGAATGAAAACATCAGTGTCTTCTATTGCCCCACTGCAGAGCAGCCAACTGATATAATGACCAAACCACTTGGATCAAACAAATTCATAAAATTCAAGGACAAACTTAGTCTTGTCTCTAGTTTAGTCATTAAAGGAGGGTATTAGCATATTATTGTATTACCTTAGGCTATTTGCTAAGGTATATTCCCTATGATTGTGGTTATAGTGGTTTTAACCACTTAGGTTGGTAGGTTTCACGAGGCTAGTTATTTTACGCTACCCGATACTTTTGGTTTCACCCACCCCCTTGTTTTTTGGGTGTTCCATTTGTGCCTATATAATAGGCTTCCATTTTATTGTTTTGTAAGCTGGCTAATTCATTTTTTCATCTCTTTGCTAAATCTAATAAAACCAACATATATCATTCATGGAAACAACAATGGATAATATACATAGCACAATAAGGCTCCATCTCCATTAATATATGCCGACGTACTACAAAAATGATGCCTCATTTGCCCAAGGGGCAAGGCACACGAAGCGAGCTGAACTAAAAACTTGCTCCTCAAACTATTCCCCAAAACACCAACTTAAATCATAAGCCCTCTAATACCATTAATCTAGAATAAGCCTTTCATACATGTATCTAGTTTTTCATCTCCAACTTGCATGTGTCCTCCTCCTAATGACACGTAGCACATGCAATTTCCCGCCCCCCGATTGCCCCCAGTCCCGCCGCGCCCCCCCCAAGTGACTCATGCATGTCCCCTTGATCCCTACAACTTGACACTAGTCTCATGCAATAGTGAGGCAACAGACTCTCATCTGATCAACAGTCAATTCTCGGTCACGGTCCTTTTGAGCATGCTAATAGGCACTCGCGCTTTGGCACTCATTCTCTTCCCTCCTCTTTCTCCCCATTCTTTTTGTGTTTGGCGCTCTTGTTTGCCTCAGTTGTTCATCCAACAAAGGGCAAATTTTCCTTGCTTTGGTGCACATATTTCAGCGCCCATCCAAATGGTCCCCTTGTCATCTCTTAATCCTCCTCCAAAGCTTGCTCTGCATTCAGCTTCTTACATCCTTCTGCATTGAACTTCATGCATACTTTGGCACTTGTCCTCTAGTGCTCTCTATCAGATTTCCTGCCAACAGAAATGATTCATTTTGATCAGTATATCCACTCGCAAAACATCTATCGATGGAAGGGTTATGTTGATAGACATTATAAGGGTATAAGGGCTGTTTGTATTGAATTTCTTTGCTATGGGAATTAACATAAATTTTGAAATAGAGTGCAATTGTGTCATATTAAATAACTCAAATACATGATCCAGGTTTAACTTTCATACAAACCCACCCCTTTCCCTCTTTTGATAAAATAATTAGTGGATACCCTATGCTAAAGTACACCAGAACTTCTGAATTTCATTCACGGTGGCAGATTCTATTTAAGAGGAAAGCACACAACACAGTGATGATTCATTTTGATCAATATATCCACTAGCAAAACACCTATCAATGGAAGGGTTATGTTGATAGACATTATAAGGGTTGTTTGTATTGAATTTATTTGCTATGGGATTTAACATAAATTTTGAAATAGAGTGCAATTGTGTCATATTAAATAACTCAAATACATGATCCAGGTTTAACTTTCATAGCAAACCCACCCCTTTCGCTCTTTTGGTAAAATAGTTAGTGGATACCCAATGCTAAAGTACACCGGAACTTCTGAATCTCATTCACAGTGGCAGATTCTACTTAAGAGGAAAACACAACCCCACATGGTATTGGGAGCCCAAAGATGGTTTCCATATAAAATCCCCATATTAGAGATCTGGAAAAAAATTACCCATTGCACTATTAGTCTTACAGAAATTAGTTCAAGATTGTAAATAATTAACAGTGGAAAGGAATAATGAGTAACACATGCAAAACTAGAAATTACTTGTACTTCTTTTCCACAAGAAATTATCAGAGCTACAAAGATAGAAAAAACACTTGAATACAATGGAAGAGAACGGCTGCTACACCTTCCCACATAAAATTTCAGTACTAAATAATTTTATACTATTCTTAGTTAAATGTTAAAAACACAGCCTATTAAATGTATGGAGACAAAAAAAAACCCTCAATAGATTGGTTGATGCTATGTCAAAGGAAAATCAATGTTTTAAAGAAAGATTCATCAGAAAGCACTTACAACCCTATACATTTTCAGTTTAATGCAAAATTCAACCAGAAATATACCATACAACAATAATATATAGGCGCCCTAACAGAGAATCTAACATAGAAACTTGGATAACAGGCCAAAATGGTGGTGTTTAATGCTTATAGATTTCTTACCCTCTCTATGAATCAGGAAAATAATCTCATACGAGAGTTGAGAGTGAAAATTGCAAAGCACAACATAAAAGTTGAACTTAAGCCATTGTCTGCTTTGAAAATTGCACACGAACATGCATATAAGAGTGGTTAGTTGAAGTTTGAACACAAGGTATAATCTACCAATTTTAAGAGTAATTGTATACCTTCTGTTTGAGTCTGTCCATATATTTCTATGCATGGCTATTTCACCATATCAATTTCTGGTTAACTTGTGTTTAACATTTTCTAGTTAACTTCGTCTGCAGTTAGGAATTATTTTAAGTCCATAGTTAAATAATTTTTTGAAGTCCAGAAATCTATTGCAAATTTCTCATTGGTCATATGATTTTCTCATGCTCTAATCATTATTTTTGAAAGTTCCATATGTATTTTTCTTATTTTTTTTCAAGAACCCTTGACCATAAGCCCACACCCATTTTTCTGAAGGTTACACCTATTGATGTTATACACGTTCTTAAATTTTGGGTTTCTATTAATATCTAGATAAGAGAAGCCCTGTGTACTCCATAGAGGCACAAATTTGAAATGGACGGGGGGTGCAAGGGGAGAGTGGGTCAGGTATGCACGCCTCATATGAACAAAGTATAACGTAAATGGAAATGTAATAACCTTGGGGAATTCCACAAGGGGGCTCTCGTACACCAAATTGGTGTCAGTTGACAGTGACCTAAAACATTGCGTCTACCTTAGATACAAGTGATGCTTTAGTGAATATTTATTTTCAATTTGCAGTTCTTCAATACTTTTAACAATAAACCTTTTTTATGAAATAGGAAATTATATACAAATAATAATAAAAAAATTAATTTATTATTATGTTCAACAATTTGCAAAAATAATGATATTTAAAGGATTTTTATTGTTATCTGCCAAAAAATCTTGGCATACTATATAACGAGAACTTTACAAGTAGTCATGGCTTATAAAACAACAAAAAGGGGTGGTTTAAATAGCATCAGAGGCTAAAGCGTTTACATTGGTCAATGCCTTAAGACCAATGGGTCCAGGGGCTTTAAACATAAGTTTTCATAGAACTATATTTTTGGAATTGAATAAAACATAATTTTTCATAGAACAACATTTTTGGAATTGAATAAAACATGATTTTTCATATAACTATATTTTTGGAATTGAATAATATACTTTACAAATTCTAGACACTTGACCCAAGGTTTGGCCATTGGTTGTCTCACCTAGCTAAACTTGATCATGATGAAAATGTATCCTCCAAATTCTATCCAAAGTCTTTATCTGGCTGGCTTTAAAAGCCTACGAGTAAGGATTAAAATATATCTTCAACAATGCTGTTCTACGTGCATTCATTCCTTCACCAACTATCATTCCCTTCTGAACCCAGTACGGACTCATTGTATGCTTCAATTTCATCATTATTTGCATATGTATTGCAGAAAGCATTGAAACTGTGAAATTATTTTGGTGGCTTCACTTTATGACTCATCTTAATGTAATTTAATAATATTTTCAATGCCCTCCCACTGTCAATAGCTTCTCTTGACCTTTCCAGAGCAGAGAGGATATCAGACACACCTGAGCATCCTAGCAAGTGGTCAGCCACAGCAGCATTCAATAAAATACGATCATAAGCTGAACCTTTTTGTCCCCGAAGAGCAGATAATCCTAGCTTAATATTTTCTTCCACCTGCTCAAGCATTAATTTCCTTGAATAGCTAGTTTGTCAACGGCAAATGTTTCATGAAAATATATATATAGATCAATGAACCAAAAGGTCACAAAGGTGTCAGCATTATACCAATCTATCAGTTCTTGGAGTTTGAGTTGGTTGAAAACCATAATCTGCTGCATTAATATCAACATTGAAAGTTTCACGGAAAACTCCTACAAAATGACCACAGATCGTGAAACGAATTAAAGATAATTTGATTCATCTTACCCACATGTTACACTCACAGTGCTTGAAGTTTCACTCATCATGACCATTTATAGGATAATATCACTGGAAAACATCCATTATACAGGTTTGAAAACAAATGGCCTTCTAAGCTAAAAAAAGATCATATAAGACATTCACAACAGCTGAACAAAAGCTATATACAAATAAATATTCTAACTACAATAGGAAATATGTCAAAGATGAGCAGTTCACTGTAATTTTGAAGCTATACTCATCTATAAGTGAGCACCAGTAATGTGGCACTAATGTGATTGGAACATGACATTTTAACAACGCAAGTCCTTCTAGATGTTTGAAGGGGAAAAACACACAGTAAATCCAATAATTAATGTAGGCCAGCATGTGCTTTCCCTTTTGTATTATACATACAGCCAACCTGCAGTCCTTAGCTTGAAAGGATAGTCTCGTGTGTGTCTGTGTGTGCGCGCACATGTGCGTGCGTGCGTGTGTGTGTTTCTGATCCAGCCAGCCCGGACAGATTTTATTCGTGCTCATGGAGGATGGAGGAGTTTTCATTTGCAATCAAGAATTTTTTCTGATCCCAAGTATTTGAGGAGTCTTGAACTCCTCGATTCCAATCAGCAGTCTTTTTTCCTTCATGTTGGATTCTATTCCAATCAAGCTCTATTCAGATCAGTTATTTCAAGTATTTTTCCTGTTCTGATCAGGTCAGGTATTCGATAGACGTGATTGATTTCCATTTGCGGCACACCTAATCCACACTCTTCAAGAGATTGAGGCATTTCGCCGCATCTCTCGGCCATATATATATATATATATATAAGGTACGTGATGGATAAGGCTAAAACCATTGAGTATTATGGTTTTCTCTACCATAGTCAAAAAGGCTGAGACCTTAAAGAAAATTTGTGCGCCTATATATATATATATATATATATATATATATATATATATATATATATATATAAGGTACGTGATGGATAAGGCTAAAACCATTGAGTATTATGGTTTTCTCTACCATAGTCAAAAAGGCTTCAGACCTTAAAGAAAATTTGTGCGCCTATATATATATATATAAGGTACGTGATGGATAAGGCTAAAACCATTGAGTATTATGGTTTTCTCTACCATAGTCAAAAAGGCTTGAGACCTTAAAGAATATTTGTGCACCTCCAAGTGTGGAAAGGGGATAGTTGAGGCATCTTGCGATCCATTCCCTCCCAGAGTATTGATGATTGTCAAATACTGCATACCATTGTAGGACCAAGTTAGAAAAGGTTTCCTCCTAGAACAACCACACTATAAAGTTTGCAATGCCATGGTGTGTAGGACTCTTTCACAAAGGAGTTTGTTATTGCATTACCCCTTTTTCCAGTATATGCACACATATAGGCATTTGCATTGATTTAAATAGCTGTTATTTTTACCCTTGTATTCCAACAAATGATTCAACTTCAAATTCAAGATCCATTTAAAAACTTATCGTAGCTAAAAAGGTCAGAGAAGAAGATTCACCTAGAAGTAGACAATGATGTATGCAATCTAACTATATTTTTAAAATTTTCAGTATTTACAAGCTCAGACTCGGCTCCATTTTGAAGATCTGATGCAACAAATTGTTCTTGAAACATGTGACGTACTAGTAGAAAAGAAATCAACAAATAATAATATTGCTTTGAATCACCCAAAAGATAACAGAAAAATGTCTATCCATAAGAAATCAGTGTGAAAATATGGCCCCAAAATTTGTGAGAACAATTTCCTAAGAAATTGGTGGCATCATTTCTGATGCAATTATAATAGCAAAAACTTATCTTCAAAAATTAAAGTCATTTTGAAGCATAGTTACCTAATACTCTGGGACGGCGAAAAAATTACGAATTTTGGAGTGCAGGGGCATGGCTATTAAAATAATATATAAATATTTAAAACATATAGATAAACTTAAAGAAACTTAAAATAAGCTGAAATTCAAATAATAAGTTTAAAGTTAAACAATGTGAATAAATTAATAAATAAAATCATCATGATTAATCATTAATCCGAAATTGTAAATGATAGAGATACATCAACAATAACATGCTAAATTGAGTGTCAATAAAAATGGCTGATCGTAAATTTCACATCCATTTGACCATCATACTTTTTCTTCTTGCTTGGAGAAGGCGATTAAAAAATCATGATATCTTGGGCATTAGGTGGAGTTTGAAGCCAATTCTTTTCGACCTGAAAATATTTTTTTGATTCCCATGCAGTGGTTTAGCTAGATTGAGACCATTTGTCACCAATTATAGGAAAATTTGTGGAGAACGTAATGTAATATTTAATCGATATGGTAGGCATTTTTTCAGATAAATATATTAAAGATATTTATACTAGTTTTTAAGTCATTAAAATCATAGTTTGCATAACTGGTTGGGGCGAGTACTCGCCAAGGGGCCAAAATGGGTAACCGGCGGTTATTCGACCTGCTCGATCAAATAACCAATAAAAGCAAAAAATACTTGAATTTATCAAAAAAAAAAAAAAAAAAAAAAACTGCAAAAACAAAATAGATGAAATGAGTCTGGAAAACATTGGGAAAGTGTTTTCTATTAGATTTGAATACAAATAAAGTACAAAATCGCATAATCATGCGAATACAATAGAGTCACAAACTACAGTGATACTTTTAGTCTTATACAAGAATCTACAAGTACAAATTACAATAATCTAGAATTTCTCTTCCCTGCTCTCTGAAAAACTAAGGGAGACTGAGAAACTCTAGTCCTCCTACTCGACTGCCCCGCCTCGCTTTGTCTAGAAGGCTGCACTTGCCCCTGTGGCTCCACCTCCATCTCTGCCTCTGCCTCATCTTTAAGGATGTCCTCCACAATTTCTCCTGCTTCAGCTGCACCCTCCATAGCTTGCCTCTCAAAATCAGCAATATCCTCCTCTGTGAACATGGGGGCCTCCTATGCAATCTAATCGTTGTAGGGATCGATCTCATCTAGATCGATAGGCTTCTTTGATACATTCTCCAACTTCTCTGTGCAAAGTCAAAGGTTGTATTGCACAAAAACCAAGTCATTGAAGTGTTGTTGGCTAACTTGTTGCGCTTCTTCGTGTGAATGGAGTCAAACAAACTCCAATTGCACTCACATCTAGAAGTGCTACAAGGTTGAGATAAAATCCATAGGGCTAGTCTTTGAAGATTTGAGGTATTTCCACCCCGATCTTCCTACCACAACCCTAAAAACAAGATATTCAAAACTTTGTAAGAAATTAATAATTGTAAATATGTAACTGGTAAAGTACAAGTAAAGACTTCATTTTGTATTATCTGGTGACTGCGTGGCTCTCCCTTGTATAGCTAGTACTGAAGAAATGAGCCTCCCCCTTACCTGCTTGTAGTTTTGCAACTCTGTAATAATGAGGTCTCTCACCTCAACGTTAGGTGTCATACTCTCAATGCATATTGAGAACCCCTTCATAACCTCTCCACTAGCATCTGTGAAGCCATTGAAGTAGAAAAACTTGGTATTAAAGTAGTACCCCACTGTATGGATGGGTTGGTGGAGTTGATTGTTCCACCTCCGATCAATCAACTCCCAAATGGGATCAAATCTAGCACAATCCCCTCTATAATAGTTTTGGACAGCCTCTTTGGCCCTATCCATGGCCTCATAAATATAACCGATTGGATTTTGCTCCCCATCCACCAATCGCAAAACCCTCACCAAAGGCTCAGACAACTACAAAGTTACAAACAAATTAAAGTTAGTGTTACAAATTTATAGATAAATTATAAAATAAATACTTTAAGTTTAAAAAATTGAAAACAAAAAAAACAACTTTAAATTTAAATTTCAATTTCAAGTTACTTTGACAATCTTTATAGCTCTTGTTTTGAAGATCTCACTGAAAATTGTCTTCCCAACCTTCACTCCATCAGCGTTCTTGGAATATGACGAGTCCATCCATGCTTGAGACAAATATCTACTTCAAATGAGTTAACAAACTGCAAATACTTTGCATGTAAGAAAGTTCATTGAAAACCTAGTAACCCCTGCTCGAACAAGCTCTTTTCCCTTGATATGCTCTCTCATCAAGCTGAGAACCCAAAAGTGATTGTAGATATATTTTGTTATTTCTCTAACTTCTTCTACAACTGGTCGCACCCAATCAAGTTTGCCTATGTCCTCCAAAAGAAAGTCAAAGCAATGGGCCGCACAAGGTGTCCAAAAAAGATATGGATGTCCCTACCTAAAAAGTCTCCTAGCCGCCACATATGTTGCAACATTGTCTATGATAATTTGGACAACATTCTTGATACCCACCTCTAAAACAACCTCCTCTAGCATCAAGCTCAAAGTTCCTGCATTTTTTATTTTACTAGATGCATCAGGAGACTTAAAAAAAACTAGCTTACCATTTGAAACTGCCAATAAATTGATAAGGGTGCAGTTCTTTCCATCCATCCATCGGAAAGAATGGTGCATCCAAACTTATGCCACGACCTCTTCTGATCTTCGACAAATTAGGTTTCTATCTTCAACTGCATTCTTGAGCAACTTTCCACTCAAGTCTTTTGAAGAGGGTACCTTGTACCCTTTCCCTGCAACTGTCAATGTTGTAACCAAATATTCCCAGTACAGGATCCTTGCCACATTGAAGGGAAGGTTGTTGAAGTACCAAAAAATTGTGCAAGCTTTATCTGCTTCCGCATGTGCCTACTTGTTCTATATCCTATAACTTACAGTGAAGGTTGTGTCCTAGGTGTGTTTCCAGGCACAAAAAATGAGTGTCACTAAGTTGAAGCTGATGAAGATGCGCCATAGTGCTTGCGTGGACCACAACTAGGGCCCACAATTTCTATCATTGAGCCCACAAAAAATGAGTAAAATGAGAGGTGTGTTGCAATTTATAAGACAAAATTCTGCATATTTTCAACGTTTGAGGCCATTCCCACGATTTTCCTATGATTCCGTTGGGTTTTTTACGTGGAAACTATGTGCACAGGAATTGGCAAGTAACCAACCAACCGGAGGTTACTCATCGATTATTCCATCCATGATTAAAATAAAAATAAATTTTTAAAAAACTGAAAAAAATGAGGACATCACAAAGTCCCCAAAGTGTCCCCTAAAAAGGAGGATGTTTTGGTGATGTCCCTAAAGTTGAGGAGATGTCTTGAGCATGTCCCCCCTTTTTTCAAAATTTTGGAATGTGGCATTGTGGGGAGGAAGGGGGCGGAAGACAAGGGGATCTGTTTTAAAGTAAAAGCATCAAAAAATTTAAAAAAAAAATGGGGACATCCCCTCCAAGTCCCTGAAACATTTAGGATGTCACCAAAACCTAGGGAACACATCCCTACATAACACTACGAAAATTACATGGAAAGTGACAACAATCATACAAATGCCCTTAAGTCCAAGGAAACTGAGCTAATCATATGTTCATGTAGACACCTAATTTTGGTACAACACCTTTTTCCCTTGCATCTTAGTCATGCATTATCACACTTGGTTCACTTGTGTACATTTGTCTATTGCAAGGGGGAAGGGGGCCAGAAGGCAAGGAGTTTTGTTTTAGAGTAAAAGCCAAAAAAAAAAATGGGGGCATCTCTCCAAGTCCCCAAAACATTTAGGGCATCACCAAAATCTAAGGACCGCATCCCCACATAACACTGGGAATATTACATGGAAAATGACCACAATCATAGAAATGCCCTTCAAATACAAGGAAAAGGTGCTAATCATATGTTCATGTAGACACCTAATTTTGGCACAACCTTTTTCCAATGCATCTTTGTCATGCATTATCACACTTGGTCCACTTGTGTACATTTGGCTAATTATGGACACCTTCCCCCCTACATTAGAGTCTCTCTAGCCTTGATCCATCTAGATGTCCTCAGATTCATCTCAAATCTTTATGTTGTCAAATTCAGGATCGCAATCATCCATTTTCTATTCAACATGATCTACATTCTGAACCTTGTTTCCTCCTGGGTCACAGTCAATGGTTTGTCAGTTTTTTCCCTCTTGCTTTTGTGGGTCTATTTCACCATGACCTGATTTCATGCACCTTGAATTTTACTTATCACTATTTCACATGGTCGGCTTTTTTTCAATGTCCCCTAGAAAGCCCTATATATACAAACCTATACCAAGCCGTTTTAAGAGGCAAATATCAACCGGGGGGGCTCCTAAAGTTATTGAGCCACACATTGATTCCATTTATTGCTACACTTGTCGAGGAGCCTGCATATTGATCCTTCATTGCATCTACATCAAATTCAAGTCTTGTGCCATCAATGCCTTGTGCCAAAAGAAGGTTATAGCAGAAACATCTAGTTGAATTTGATTATTCTAGGAAGAGAAGGTGAAACCCTATCTCACACTTGGGTTGGGATTTCACTCATGCACTATAACTACATTGACTATGATTCCAAGCATGTTGGATATGTAATTGCAACTCCTCAAGAGGTTTTCCGAGTCAACTAACTTGCACAAACTATTTTCTGCATACATTTCAATATTAGGTCAAGGATCAAAGGAGAAGCATTTCAGTGCATTATTTCCATCAATTCTACAAAGCAAAGCCACAACCCTGTTTGTCATCATCTTACGCACCTGCCTAGAAAATGGAAGTACGAGGAAAGGAGCAAAGGACACAATCGGTGCCCAGGGACACAATCGGCGATAGGAGAGGAACACAATTGGCAGCCTATTGATTTTGACCTAGAGAGATTTCATAGCCAGACTTGTAGAGACAGAGTATATTCAGCTCCAGACCAAGTTTCCAATCTCAGATTTCTAGAATTCTGCCCAGGTGTGTCAGTTTCGATATCTTTTTGTCTCTTGTTCCTTTTCAGTGCTTGTTCAATCGTTTGTCATACTTTGCTTTCATTTTTTTTGGCAAGATGAGGACTTTTTCAGTTGTGGCTGAATTTGCTTTGATGCTATAGGCCATTTTTGGCAGAGACAAAAAAAATATAACTTTCTGCAGAAAAAGGAAAAACTACCAAAAATAGCTAGGACGGTAAATGGAACACTGTAAATAATGTTCTTTACTCAAGGAGAAAGTTTGGTTGTATTCCCCAAGTCGCAATCTTACACTCCA
The DNA here is from genome assembly GCA_037957365.1 of Torreya grandis. Classification (NCBI taxonomy): domain Eukaryota; kingdom Viridiplantae; phylum Streptophyta; class Pinopsida; order Cupressales; family Taxaceae; genus Torreya; species Torreya grandis. The sequence goes on from JARHVA010001732.1 coordinate 1,175,281, forward strand.
GAGCCAATTTGTTATCAAATGGAGTCAAATCTGAAGCATGAGAAAAGGATAAGAAGACAGATGGGAGGTGGTCAAGCAATCAGCAATGTACGTCAAGGGAATGGATGTGGAGGAGATGGATGAAAAAGGTGCCACCAAGGCAATTTTTAACAGAAACAAGACACCCAAATCAATTCCTCAAACCTAGAGGCTTTCAACATCTAGGCATATGACACCCATCCTGAATAAGATTGGACTGACGAGTGATGACAGTAACTGCAACCCAGTACAGCTGAAGTATATGACCAAATATATCTTGGGCTAAAAAGGGTCCCTTCCTCCCCATGTATTTTCTTTGTTCCTCATGACCCATGCGGAGCCAATGACCACTTAAAGGATTGGATATTTAATTGAAAAGGCCGGCACAACCAAAGTTACTCAGCTCATACTGGCAGGCATATTTCAAACACAGACTGAGACTCAGCAAAAAAACTTGACGTGATGGGGCAAATTCGAATGCCACAATTTGATCCTATATTTCAAAATAAATTTGATTGTTATGCATTCCAAAGCAAACTAACATCAATATCTACAAAATTAACCGTATATATGCTATTGTTGATATACATATGCACACTACATAGTATTCATCACAATGAAAGTAAATAACACTATTGCCCATAAAACTGAAGCAGTGAAATCCTTTGAAACAGTTGGAGCCTCCAGCAAGATTTTGAAATTCATATAAGAGATCCTAATAATTGTAGTAGTTACAAATTAGATGATAAATACTTTAGTGCACTGTTACAAAGGCAGATAGTAGAAAGAGGTTTTGTCAATTTTGTTTGCTACTGCCAAACTTTTAACAAACCAATAGAGGGTCGCCTAATTTCTTATTATGATTAAGGCTTGCTCTTTAGGGTTTTTTAATATTTTAAAAATATTTATTTTTTTAATGTTTTGATTTTTCTAAATGTCTCGATCGAGCTCCATGTGACTCCCAGATTTGTATAAGATTCTGTCAGTCTCATAAGTTTGCCGAGGCAAGCCAATGAAACTTTATGCTACTGGCTCAGCTGGGAACTTTCTGCTACTGGATCAGCTCGAGACTTTGTGAGTAACAAAGACTCGAAGAGCCTATAATCTATGGGCACAACACGATATGCAGACCTCCTACCCCAGTCTATTGACAGACCATGCCCCGAAACCTCCAACTCTTGTGAGAAAAACTATGGAGTTTGAGATTTTGACTTGAGTATGGAGCATGCCAATGTAAAGATTCTTGAGTTGTCCTCCATTGGGATTCAGAAAATATAATGTTGAATAATTGGTTCTGCTCCTTACGGATTTGAACAGCCAACAATGGTTAAGAAAGATAACACATTACCACTTACACATAGTTAGGCTAGCTATCCTAAGACCTAGACGCTTAGATGCCCAGAGACTTGCACATTATCATGGGATGCTATCTTGGAACTGAACACCATGTGCCCAGAAAAGAATGAAAAATGGGGTTAGCGGAGACAGTTGAGTTGCCCCATTTGAAAAGTGACAAGCAGAATCGTACGATAACAAATGGTTTCAAAGATGGCCACAAGAGGGGGAATAACTGTAAGTGCTTCAAAAGTGATTGAAATGGGTTGGTCTGACTAAAAAAGTCTGAATTTTGGCAGTAGGCAAGCTTTTTTGGCTTCAGTTGAATGCAATAGGTAGCACCAGAGCATTTTCAATCCAGATGAAAAGGCTTTGGATGGCTGATTCATGGAAATTGGCAAGTGTAAGAGCCCAGAAGTCTGACTGGAAGCTGAGAAAGGCTGACAAGAAAATTCTAGCCACAAGTAAGAGACAAAATAGTTAGGCAACGAGAGAGAGGCAACAGGCAGATAGGCAGTAAGAAAGTTTGGAAATTAGTGATATAGGTGAAGCCCAAGCAAGCCTAATAGGGCAGTAGGCAGTAAACGAAAATAAGAATTCAGAATATTGGTGATAAGTAATCTGGCAATAAGTGACGTGCTCTAGCATAAACAGTATGGCAATAATTGTAGGAAATAAGAGAAAACATCCATAAATGATGTGAGCAATAAGAGAATAATGAAGAGCCCAAGGAAAGGGTAGAAATAAGTAAGAAATAAAAATGAATGCAGAAATGAAAAGTCGTGAATAAGATGTGAGATAACTAAATGAGACTGAGGTATGTGAACACAAACCTAATGAAGTAATGGCATGAGAAGACATATCATCTCTTACAAATTTCCTAGAAATTGAGCACATACCTTCTCCACAATGCCATGCCTTTTTCTCTAGTTGTTGTCATGTGGCTGAAAATCTCCTCAATGGCAACTCAAATCTAAGTGAGAACATCGTGTGGGATATCATAAACAAAAAAAAGGAGGAACATCTCAAGATGCCCCCAAGCCCAATGTAGGATGTGCATGTGAACACTCTGGATGATATTCAGCATAATTAGACTGATAGTTAGACTCTCCTAATTAATGGTATTAATTCTTTCACTAGCAATATGCCTGCCCATGTTGATAATGTGTGTATGCACCTAAATCAGTTCACCCTAACTATTTTACTAATCTCACTATTTATCCCAATTAATCCCGTAACCATAGTCCTAATTAAATAATTAAAGCCCATCCCCCTTCATTATTCTTCATCATACTAACCTTACTCCTTCCCACTCTTCATTAATTCATTTAAATCACCATTATCCACTAACTAATCCCACTTGTCTAATATTTGAGAATTTAAAATTCCCATGACCCACCTACCTACCTACTCCTAGGCTTTACTACAAGCCTAGCTCCTAATCCTCACCTAATCCCCTTATAATCCTCAATTAGTCCTAACATGAAACTAGAGGCTTCTACTCTCTAGAAGCTTCCTTGTCCTCCACAGTTTCTTGAAATCTCCATTTCTAGAGAACTCTAAGGAATTTTAAATTCCTTAGAATTCCCTCTTTTTTCTAGAGTCTTCTTCTCTAGAAACTTTCAATGAATTTTATAATCATTGGAAAATCTCCCTCCATTGCATATTTAAACACACCATCTCCCTCCATTCCAACCAACTACAAGCTAATTAAAGAATCCATGCCAATATAACTAATGAGAGAACGAGCAAATCAGTCCATGAATCCATCCAAGTCTCTTGAATCAAGCTATCATTATGTTGCAATTCTGAGTCTATTTGTGAGCAATCTTCATCCTTAATCCTTTTGTCTTTTCATTGTTTGAATCTTGGTTTCGAGCAATTAGTTTTTAAGATTTAATGCAGGTATGAAGGTTTCATTTGTCATAAGCATTTTATTCCTAAATGGCTCTAGATCTTAATGATAGAATGATATTTTGGGAATATTGATATAATTGCACAATCAAATCCAATTGCTCAAAATTTCATGTACATTTTGGCGACCACAGCGGGAGCCCTCTTTTTGGACTGACCTAGTGTGTTTCAAATGTGTTAATCAAGCTTGCAAGTTAGATTTAGGTCAAATTTGGGCTCGAAACTTCAAAATCTCATGCTCCAGGTGAACAACGGTTTTGCTCTACAAATTGTAATATTGCAGAAGCGGTTTGGACATTTAATCTACGATTTTGCACTAACCATTTCCTTTAACCACTAGTGGCTAACCTTTGTGACAGATCTTTACCCTTTTGCAATACTGCAATTCGTTGAAGGCGTTTTTGCTTTAAAACTGCAGTTTCAACGTTTAAGTCATGGTTTTGCAGAGGATAGTCTTAAAGCCCAGTAGTCAAATTTTTCAAGATATTTAACCTTCTGTGGATTTATATTAATCTATTTTGTCTTGCAGGGTAGGACTAAAACTTGTTAGTCTAAAAAACTAGTGGTTACATTGTAAACATCAAAACCGTAGATTTGCAGTTGCGAAATTGAAGTCTGAGTAGCGATATTACCTTCGTAAAAGGCAACTTTGATCTTTATTTTAAAGTCATTAAATCAAATCGCTGTGTCTTTTAATAATTTGTCTCCATTTATTTGTCATTTAATCACAGGAAGAAGGGGAGATGTTGTCCAAATCAATCTAAAACATCCAAACACCTCTCCAACTACCTATTTCAATACCGTAAATGTGCAGGAGTGTTATTGATTAAGAGTCACGGTTTTGCAAATTCGAGTGTCGGTTTTGATAAATCTAATCAAAATATTCATCTAGTTAAAATGATCTTGTAAATACCTATATCATTTTGTAAAAAACTTTAATCATCTTGTAGCATCCTGATCATTTTGAATAATCTTAGTCTGTTGTTAGACTTACTAGTTTTCTATACAATTGCAAAATCACAGATCTCGACTCATGATTTTGCCTGTTGACTCATGGTATTGCTTAGCAATTTACGGTTTTGAATAACCGTACGATTACAGTCACCGTTAATCCGCAGTCACTCCATGCACACCACTTAGCCGCCTTTCAGGTTTTCAACTAAGTAGCAGTCTATCGCCCTTTCGTGTTTTCAATAGACTAGCACAGCCAGGAGGCTGCCCTATACATTTTTCAACCATCCCAGCCCTGTGAAACTTGCGGAGGCATTTTGTAGCAAAAGTTCAAACTTGGGGCCAAATTTTCAAAAAGGGTCGCTACGCATTGCCTAGCTAGTTGATGGCGGTGGGGCCTGAAGAACAAAAGATGAAGAAAATTGTGACATCGAGGAAGGAGCACTCTAAATGGCACGCTTTTATTGTTGGAGGCTGACCAAAAGTTGACTGGGCGGAACAAAGGAGTGTTAATCAAGATCATGATCGAGGAATCGAACTCAACAAGGTCAACCTTATATGCTTTCCAATCCAACAAAAATTCCTAGATAACATGCAAAAATGCACACAGTAGAGCCTGATCCGAAAGGAGCTAAACCAAATCATCATCCTTGGTGATGGGCAAATGGGCTTTGGCAGCAGACACCTTGTCAATATCTTGGAGCAGAGCATTGAGTTTGTCCACGTGCCTTTGTGCTTGGACTCCAACAAAATTATTTCACAGTAGTTGGTTCTGCCAAGTATGGAACCGCTACATAACATTGTCACGTGCATTGATGGAGGCTTGTAAATCCACATCCATCTGATCAGAAGAGGTCGCATTATCCACCATGGTTGTCTTGGCTATGGATGCTTGCGCAAACTCCGATTGGGCACTGCCCCATGTATCATCCAAGTGTTGCTTCCAATCTAGCATGTGTCATGCAAGTTGCATTGCTTGAGTTGCAGCCTCAAATACATCGTGTTGATAAACTGTGAGCAACTCAAATAGAGTCTATCTTTTGGCCTTGGCAAATTGGCCTTACACCTAGAATTGGTCAACCTTCTGAATGGATAACCAATCAACAACTAACAACATGAGTAGAAGTGATAGCTATTCTTGGTCTGAAAGAAGACGATCAACGATAACCTCTTTGAATGGTTTGGGGCAGGCATCCTCAATGATTTCATTGGCCTTTTGTAGGTGTTGGTGTAAACTGGCATTTTCCTGGCTTAAGTTTTGGATTTGTTGATCCAAGGCCGTAGCTTTTTAGATGATGGACTCTTGAAATGCAGTCATCCCTTCAAGTTTTTACACTAATGGAAGTTGCGAAACATCCAAAGAAGCCTCAGGAGTGGGGGGCGTAAGCACCAACGTGGTTTCAACCATGGTTGTTAAAACCTATTGAATGAGAGCGATTAACAAGGAAAATGTAGAGCATTGGGATGAAGATGCCGAGACATCCCCCATCCAAAGGTTCTGACCTAGTGATGTTGTAGAAAGCCCTGAGGAGGGGGTGCAAGGCTCATTGGTTATGCCGCTTTCTGCGCATCCGTTGCCACCTGGGTAGTCTGCGGTTGGTGCACAACGACTTGCACTGCCTTTGCCTTCGCTTCCTCCTCTGCTTTCCTTTTTTGCTCTGCCTCTACATTCTTATGTGTCTCAACGGCGGTAGTCTTTTGTTTGCCTTCTTCCTCAGCAACCCTCTTCTTTTGTTCTTCCGCTACATACTGTTGCTTATTTGTCGCTTCCTCCCTCTGCATCTTCTCTTATTTGTCTTGCTTCTTTACTTTGTCCTTTGTTTTCTTTTCTTTCTCTATTTTTCTTGTTCCTCAGTCTTCTTCTATTCTTCCTTCACTTTCTTCTTTTCTTTTTCCTCAGCATTATGTTTAACGACATCAACGGCAACTTGTTTCTTCACATCCTCTGCACCCTATTGCTTCACTACCTCTGTGGTAGTCGGCTGCTTCTTTGTTTCAGCTTTCGTAGCAGGCTACAATCACAGCTCCACAGTCTCGTGCTCCTTTGTGGCCTCATGCATTGCAGCTTGTTGATGCAACACCTCGATGTCATCAGCTCGCTTTTGAGCCTCAGCTTCCTCAGTCATCTGTTATGCCATAGCTTCTTGTTGTTGTTTCGCAACCTCCTTTTGTCTAGCATCTTCCTTCTTTTGTTGTTTCACTTCCTTCGCCTGCTCTCTGTGGCCCGTTCTTCCTCTTTTTGCGCATCTTGTTGTTCCTCTGGCATCTGCAAGTCCAGCTTTACTTCTTCAGTATCTATCAGCGGTTCAACAGATTGAGTTGTTGAAGGCATTGGAGCTAACACTTGGACAGTTTGCTTCGCAACGCCAGCCTTTTTGTGACCTATCCATTGCAAAGTTCGCTTGCTGCAATGTGGTACAGCTTCCAATGATGAAGAGGACAACGATGTAGGCGCATCTTCTGGAGCTTGATGGGCAGGGGTGTCCAACGTTTATGATTCTTCCTCTTCTTCTGCTACTTCCTCGTATCTTCGTTGTGTGTGTTTCCACTGAAGGAGTGTTGCGAGAGGACTTTCAAGTAAGGGATCCAACGACTATGATGAGCTGCCCTGCACTCCACCTGTAACAAAACCTTGTTGGATTTGTTGCAGCCAAGCCTCCTCAGCGAGAGTGTCAGCAATAATGGACAACAAGCAAGTAGGGAGCTTCCCCCAAAAGCGCTCAGGTAGTCAGTTTCAGACCTGCATAGTGCACAATGCCTTCCAAAAGAAGTATTCTTTTTCATTTTCAGCTTCGTATAGATCTCCAGCCATGTTGGCCTTCATTGTACGATAGACTTCTTGTTCATCCATCTAAAACTCATGCCAGTGGCATTGGTTAGCGATCTTGTGCACATCTAGATCCTCCGGCCATGATGCGCTCTGGGTGCGGCGTCCTGGAGGTGAAGGAGGTATGCTTCCTTCAGGGAACTTGTGCTTTCCCCAATCTAATGGAACTGCAACGATCGGTGCATGTTCCATAGTAGAAGTAACGATAGCAGAGCCATCTGGCCAAATTGTCTGTAATGGTGTCGCTTTGCGGGCAGCCAATGCCTTCTGATGTGCGACCTCCCACTACGCAGTTTGCATATTGTTGACACAGTGGATTGCACCCTTGACAGGACGCTGAGCTCCTGCCTTCCACACGTCAATAGTTTTTGGCATGCCCAGTGGGACTCAGTTTTTACACTTAGTAAAGTTTCAGGATTGATGCTGGTCCTGTTACAGCAAAATCAACTATTTTCAGCATCTGGCGACTCTACTGGTAAAAGCTTCAGTTTCAAATCAAAGGCCAGTCTGACTTCCTATGCCTAAAATCACCACACGGTCTGCTACTAAGGGTGTCCCTTTCGAATTCATTGAATTGCCTTTGAACTCAGCGAAGCGACTGAGGTTTGAGAGGACCCATCCTTATTCAACAAACCACTTTCCCAAACCTGCTATATAGAACACCTACGCAAGAAGACCGCGGTTACATCCTGTCATAGCTATGGCATTACCCTTTGTGACTTTTCGTGGTCAGAGTCCCTTGAATCTCCTGCGTTATGACCCAATTCCACGAGCAGTCCTCAAAAGTGTGCCTCCCTTTGATGGAGAGAGGCCCATTACAGTTATTGAACACATCAGAAATATTGCTAACCTCTGCAATATTCACAATGTTACTGAGGATAATATTGCAACCAGATTGCTGGCATTGTCTCTCAAAGGCAAAGCTCTGGACTGGTATGGGACTTTACCCATAAATTCAGCCGGTTTCTGGAATGAATTGGGCACTCTCTTGACGAACCGTTTTAGGGAGAAGAGCGACCACCTCTCGCTTGCCGAGCAACTGACTACAATGAAAAGAGCTCCACATGAATACACGCAAGATTTCAACACTCGTTTTCAGAAGACATGGGATAGAATCCCCATTCTGGTAAGACCGACTCCTAGCTATGCTTTCCTGTATTACTTAAGAGCATTGAACAGCGATATCGCTGTTATGATACAGTCCATGGGAGGACATGTGTTGCATGCCGCCTATGACATAGCTATAGCGGCTGAGAATTGCCTAGTACAGGCTAGGAAAATAGCTCTTAGACCTCATATGCCACTTTTCCCTGAAATGCTAAATCTAATTCAGGATGCTGCTCCCACCTTAGCTCTTCTGCCTAGCACAGAAAAGCCGGTTGCTACTTCATCAAATGAGCTCCATGAAGTCAAAAGTCTGTTGCAAAATGTGACAAATGAACTAGTGGCTATTAAAAGGCAACAAGCTCAAAACAACCGACCAAATCAAAGATATCAACAGTATGGTCAAACAAATAGACCCCCTTTCCAAAATTACAATCAAGGGCAGGGTCAATTTGCACAGACCAGACCTTTTCAAGGCTACAATCCAGGCGCCCCTTCATCATCCAAGGCTATGGTGCACGTTCAAAACAATCTGGTGCAAGAACAGCCAAGTTGTTCAACCATGGGATATGGTCAAGAGCAAGCTGTTTATACAAATGAAATGACGGGTCACTAGCCAAATGTACAAGACAATCAGGCAGCCGCCCAATTCCAAGGTTTTGAGGCTTCAATGCAACCCGGCACGAGCAACAATCAGACTCAGCCTGATTCTACCCTCATGAATCACCTGGAAGGTGAGTTCTATTAGGTCAATACGTGGGTACTGCGGACAATCAGGGCGACTGTGTCGCAGCCAACACAAGATTCAAAAGGAGAGCAATGGAAGAAGCTCAGGCTGCTGCCCAAACGTCAGCAATACCTTCTTCATCACATGTAAACCAAAGGGTTCCAAACTTCAGACCGCCGGTTATACCTTCAGCTCCTCGGCCTGCGCCTCAGGTTGTAAATAATCCCAAAGAAAATTTGAAGGCAACCCTCGAGTCAATGTGGTAGATCAGATGAAGAAGCTGCACATGAACATCTCCTTGTGGGATTCGTTGTCAATACCAGGACAAAAGGACATGCTGCAAAAGGAATTGCATGAGCTGAATGAACAAGCTGTCCTAGCAAAGGCCGATAATGTCTTGATGATGAATGGACAGCCTTCCACCTCAGGCCGGGTCAGGAAAGAAGAAAAGGTTCCCCCTTTTTATTTGTCCTTGGTCATAGGAGATTTCTTGGTGCACAATTGCATCATTGACAGTGGAGCAAGCACCGGTAATGCCCAAATGCATAGCCGACAAGCTGGGGTTGAAATACGAAGAAATGACTAAAGGAGTCCTGCAGTTGGATGGAACACCAGCAAAGACAGTTGGGGTAGTGAAAGGTTTGAGCTTGACGCTACACGCTTGCTCGACCTTCTCAGTTCCTCATGATGTGGTAGTGGCGGATGTCCCTCCTTACTTTGCCATCTGCTTATCCAAGGATTTTACATCCAAGATAGGCGGCTACTTAGCAGCGAATTGGTCTTATCTGGTTTTTAGAACCAAGTATGGGACTAAAGTTAAGATTGAATCCGAGCTACTCCACAGAGATCATCTGGAACCATACTCGCTCAAGGCGGCAAATGTCAGCTACGCCATTATTGACCAAGAAGAATTCCAAGTAGACCAATCTCCATCCTCTGCCCTTGAAGGAGTTGCAGACCTGCTCTTAGATGAATGGGGAAGTGACAAATTCGAGCATGATCCTTACAAATTCATAGAGGAGACAGGCCTTGGAATTTATTGCATGCATGAAGAGGGTACTTTTGTACCAAATCTGATGAAAGCGAGCCAAGAAAGCTCAGGTCTATGGCAGCTGTTCTTTGATGGTTCAAGAAGTTGGGAGCTGGTGGTGGAGCGGTGCTAGTTTCTCCTTCAAAGGAAAAATACTTTTCGGCTTTCCGGTTCCAATTTTCCTGCACATGCAATGTCGCGGAGTATGAATCCCTCATCCACGGTTTGGAGTGGGCGAGGAAAAGAGGAATAAAAGAGCTGCAAGTTTTTGGTGACAGTGAGCTGATTGTCAATCAGGTAAGAGGCCAAAATTTGACAAAGAATTCTTTACTAAAGTCCTACAAACATAGGGTATGGGACTTAGTGAAAAATTTCTTTGCTTTCAATATTACCTCCATTCCTAGAGAGCAGAACAAGCAAGCGGATAGGCTGGCAGCAGTTGGTGCCCAGTTTGATATCCCTAGGAAAATAGGCCGAGACCACAGCTCATGCCACTTGAAGGTAGTAATCCGGCCCTCTGTACCTGACAACGTCACCAACTGGCAGGTCTTTGACAGCGACCAACAAATAGCACTCTTCTTGCAAGAAGAAGCTGAGTTTGCTACAAAAAACCAGGTTAAGCTACAGCAGCAATATGGCAGCCAAATTGTTCAGTTGAAGAACAATAAGCTCCCCAAAGGTTTGGTCACTCTAGAGAGTATCTTCAATGGAGATGACCAGTTGAAAAGCGACAAGGCATGCATTGCAACGAAGGAGGAGCACCATGAAAAGGTTGAAATATTCAAAGATAAGCTGCTTGCACTTGGGAAAGTGTGTACGGACTGTGAAAGGCAGGCCTTCATCTTGTTGTGCCAAGAATTTGCTGATGTCTTCGCTTGGGAATATAGTGATTTGAAGGGTTTTGACCCAAGTCTGGCCCAGCATACCACTGAGCTGGAAGAAGGCGCCAGGCCAATCAAGCAGAAGCAAAGGCCTATCAACCCAATGATTGAGCCTCTCATGCGGAAGGAACTCACCAAGTTGATTGAGTCCAGGATAATATTTCCAATCAAACACTCTTCTTGGCTGGCCAATCTTGTTCCTGTCCGGAAAAAGAATGGGGAGATCAGACTGTGCGTTGATTTTAGAGACCTCAACAGAGTCTCTTTGAAAGACCATTATCCTCTCCCAAGCATGGAGCAGATCCTTCAAATGGTGACAAGCAGCGAGCGTTTCTCCCTCCTGGATGGGTATTCAGGTATAATCAAATTTTGGTGCAAGACTGTGACCAACACAAGACAGCGTTCACTACCAAATGGAGGACATTTGCTTACAGAAAAATGCCATTCGGACTATCTAATGCTGGTGCCACCTTCCAACGAGCCATGAACATGGCCTCTCGAGCCCTAATAAACAACACTGTGCTGGTATATCTTGATGATGTGACAGTTTTCTCCAAAGAGGCGAGCCAACACATAAAACAACTCAGACAAATCTTTGAGAGGTGTAGAGAGTTCGGTATCTCTCTCAACCCTAGGAAATGCGTGTTCACTGTCCACGAGGGAAAACTCCTTGGCCACATTGTTTCCAAGGAAGGCTTAACTATTGATCCAGAGAGAGTTCGCTCCATCCTGGAGCTGTCCTTGCCTAAGCACAAGAAAGCCCTGCAAAGCTTCTTCGGCAAGATAAACTTCATCCGGAGATTTATCCCAAATTTTGCGGAGGTAGTCAAGCCATTGACCTCTATGCTGAGGAAGGGTGAAGAGTTCACATGGACAGCACAAAGAAAGAACAGTTTTGAAGAAATCAAGCAGGCCATAGTCCGGGCTCCTACTTTGATCAGCGCTGACTTCAAAAATTTCAACCTCTACACCTTCGGCAATGAAGAGGTAATCTCCGCCATGCTTACCCAAGCAAATGGTGATAACCTTGAGCAACCAATTGCGTTTTTTAGCCAAGGCCTAGAGGGTTTTGAGGTCAAATACACATATGTGGAGAAGCAAGTCCTTGCGGTCATACGGAGTCTGAAGAAGTTCAGGCATATGCTGTTCAATAGCAGAATTCACTTCATGGTTCCACATCCCGGCATCAAGGATTCTTGATCAACCGAGACCTGAATGAAAAGAGAGCGGGGTGGATCACTAAGGTGATGGAATACGACGTGGATATCAAGATCACCAAACTGGTAAGAGGGAGAGGCATGTGTGAGCACCTTGTTGCAGACTTTAAGCAGCAAAAAGAGGACAGTCTGCTAATTCATGATGCAGCTACAACAGAAGAACCAGCTGTCATGAAGGATTGGACATCAGACGTGAGGCATTTCCTTCTCACTGGTGAGTGCCCGCAGGGCCTTGATAGGACCAAGAGGAGATATTTCAGACTCCAGTGTCTCCCTTATGTCCTAATTGATGGAGTGTTGTTCAGAAGGGATCTCTCAGGAGTCCTTTTAAGGTGCTTAGACCCAAGTCAGGCCGACAAGGATGCTGTCCGAGCTCCATGATGGGCCAGTCGGCGGTCATTTTGCTCCTAGGGCTACAGCAGCAAGAATAATGAGAGCTGGTTACTTCTGGCCTACTCTATTTAGGGACACCCATGCCTAGGTACGAAAGTGCCAGAAGTGCGCGCTCTTTGATGGGAAGCAACGATTGGCTGCCATGCCTTTACAGCCTATTCAGGTAGAGCAGCCATTCATGCAATGGGGCCTTGACTTCATAGGGATGATTAACCCTCCCTCCAGTGCTGGACACAAGTGGGTCCTGACCGCCACAGATTATTTCACAAGATGGGTAGAGGCTGTCGCTTTGAAGGAAGCCAACGAAAGTGCAGTCCTGGATTTTTATGAAGACCTAGTGGCAAGGTTCGGGGTTCCAGCTACCATAATCTCAGATAACGCGTTAGCTTTTCTGGGAACTAAAACAAGTGAATGGGCACTGAGATATGGTATTTATCTTAGCACTTCGTCCAACTACTACCCACAGGGGAATGGGCTGGCTGAATCTACAAATAAGAATTTGATCGGGATCATCAAGCGAACCATGGAGGAGAATCAGAGGACTTGGCATGCCAAGTTGAAAACAGCCATGTGGGCAGATAGGGTCACCCCAAAGATGGCAATTGGTAACTCGCCATACATGCTCGTATATGGAAGGGAAGCTAGGCTCCCCATTTCACTTCAGTTGCCAGCCTTGGACCTCGCTCGCCATATGCAATTAGAAGAAGGCAATAGCATGGAGGTTAGGCTATGTGAGCTGATGGAGCTCCAAGAGGCAAGAGACCAGGGTATGGCTTCTATGACCAGCCGCCATCAACAAACGAAGAGACACTTCGACAAGAAATCTTCATCAAAAGGTTTCTCTGAAAGAGACATCGTCTTGAAATGGGATGAGGATTGATCTAAACCTAGAAAGCACGCAAAGTTCGATGCCCTATGGAGTGGTCCATATGTCATCACTCAGTGCAAGCAACATAATGCATTCCAACTCTCCAAGTTGGATGGTGAAGAACTGTATATCCCAGTTAATGGGATACATCTTAAGCATTACCACTGAGCCCTTCTTCCATCATGTATATATTTTCCTTGCTTTTTTCCTGTTTTCCCTAAGTGCCTTTTGCACATGTTAGTAGTTTTCTTAGTGTTGTGTGTGTTTTCGTTTCCTTTTGGGGTAAACCTTCGTGATTGATTCTTGGATATCTCAAGGCTGTTGCTAACTTTCTCAAAGTTACATTCTGACTCCGTGCCCAATGGACTTTAAGGCAACTGGTTTCTAAGCATAGCAGGCATGCTTCCCCTGGGAGTCGCCAATTTGTTGACCATTTTGCTCCTGCAGGCCAAAATCGGTCCCCCCTTTTCCCCTACTGTTCTGAGCCAGTACATTTTTTATTTTTGCACAAGTCTGGAATTTTCTACGGATTCTGCAAAAAATTTCTACAGACTCTGCAGAGAATTTCTATGGACTCTGCAGGCATGTTTTCTACGAACTCTGCAGAGAATAAATAGGTTCCCAACACTTAGGCGCAAAATGGACAAGTGCTTGGTTCAATAGTCTGGTTCAGTCGGTTTGGTTCAAGTACTTGGTTCATTGCTTTGGTTCAACGACAAAGCTCATCGTCAAAGTTCAATAGCTTGGTTCAAAGGAACGGTTCAATAGAGTCTCCCGAATGACAAGTGCCCTTGTGGAGGGCACTTGGTCGGCGACAGTACCGAAGCAGATTTCCTGAAGGGCACTTTTCGAAGGCAGTCGAAGGAAAAGACAAGGACATAATTCCTTCGGACTTTTTTTGTCGGAAGGACTACGAACCAAAAAGTCCCGCGAAAAAAGGACTTAAGGCAAGGCAAAGGCATAAATTGATTTCTTTCGGACTTTTTGTCCGAAGGAATTCCTTCGGACAAAAAGTCCGAAGAAATTCGGAGAAAAGGCCGCGGGAGGAAAACCCGAAGAAATTTCAAAGGGTAAAGAAAAGTGGCCGAGACAAAGTCTGCGGGAAAAAAACTCGAGGAAAAGCTCCGAAGAAAAGAAGCGGGCGAGACAATTCTTGTGGACATTTTGTCTGCGGGAAAATAGCCGAAGAGAAAAGGCCGCCGAAGGGCAGGGGCCCTTGCGGGGGACTCTCGGCTGTCGAAAGAAGGGCACTTCTCCAAAGCTGAAGGGACACCTTCCCTTTGGGAGGGTCCAAAGCAAAACCCGAAGGTAAGGGAGCGACAAAAGGCCGAATCAAGAGAAAAGACCGAAGGAATTGCCAAGGACGGTGACGTCTCCGAAGCCGTCAATTTCAAGGAAATAGACTAGCCGTTGGTTTTCAAACGGTGACGGGCCCGGGAACGTCAATTTTACAGCAGAGAAATAGATGTTTGATCTTTAAATTCTTGAGCGCCAGCCAGAAAAGAGCCCAGAGAACAAAGAGACAAGAAGCCAGCAAAAGACAGGAAAAAACGCAGGAAAAGACAAAAGTTGAAAATGAACTCACCGACCTGCTAATAGAAGAGCCCAAGGAGCCAGCAAGGCCGAGAAGATAGCCCCCGAGGGCCAAAGGAGCCAGAAGAGACAAGGCAAGGAAAAGACAAAAGAGCCAAATGCAGAAACAGACAAAACAGTCCAAGTGGCGAAGGAAGGCATCGACTCAAGGAGTTATTCCAGCGGTTGGAACAGTACTTGCCAAGTGGTCATCAAGGGATGCAAACAGTGAACGACGCGACCCATTTTTCTTCATTTTGCATTTAAGAGTAGACAAACCGCGTGGGTGTAGTTCAAGGAGCAGTCTTGTTTATGGAGAAACGGCGTGGCCTATGTTTTTAAACGCCTGAAGTCAAAATCGGCGCTGACACAGCATTTATATTTCAGCGGCTTCCTCTTCCCAACGCCCTCGGGATGCACATGGGCCACTTGTCAAAGGGCGCCAAAAGTCTTTTTCAAAAGAGGCGCTTTTGTTCTCTCTTCTCCATATATATATTGTAACTTCTCATTTTAAAAGAGCTATCTTTCACATTATAAGGCGAAGCCCTGGCAATTTTCACCTGGAATCAATAAAAACGCATTTTACCTCTATTCTGGTTAGATATTTCTCTGAGTGTGTCTGAGTGTTAGTCATGTGTTCAGTCATTGCTTCCTAATGCTTTCACAGGGTTGACACCAACGCACCTAGTATCTACAAGGCGCCATTCTTATAGGGGATAAGAAGATCTGTACCTGGAGCGCAGAGGCAAGGAGGTTACTAGACAGTGTGCTTTTCCTACAGCGCCTATGGTAAGTTTTTTTTCTGTGTTCCATTAAAGCCTCCCTGTCAAGCTTCCTGCAGTCTGGTCTTTTTACCAGTTAAAGTGTATGTATGTGTTTTTATGGTTCAGAGTGTGAGTGTGAGTAGGTCGAAATTATTTGGTGCATCACCCTCTTAGATTAGGTTTTGTTTTCCTATAATCCTTCTCCCTTTTCATCCCCCCCATTATATGTATATATATATATATATATATATATATATATATATAAGCACTTATTGGAATAACTCAGATGCATCAAAGGGAGCTAGCCCTTATCTAGAGACTCTCCCCCCAATTTTGCCTTGCCCACAGGCAAGAGGGGAGTTTCCATTTTGACGTGTGGAAGGCAGGAGCTCAGCCTCCTGTCAAAGGTGCAATCCACTGCGTCAACAATCAGGGCTTCATCTTGTTGTGCCAAAAATTGTTGACGCAGTGGATTGCACCCTTGACAGGAGGTTGAGCTCCTGCCTTCCACACGTCAAAATGGAAACTCCCCTCTTGCATGTGGGCAGGGCAAAAATGGGGGAGAGTCTCTAGATAAGGGCTACCTCCCTTTGATGCATCTGAGTTATTCCAATAAGTGCTAATACATACATGCAAGAGGGGATATATATATATATATATATATATATAATGGGGGGGATGAAAAGGGAGAAGGATTACAGGAAAACAAAACCTAATCTAAGAGAGTGATGCACCAAATAATTTCGACCTACTCACACTCACACTCTGAACCATAAAAACTCATACATACACTTTAACTGGTAAAAGGACCACACTGCAGGAAGCTTGATAGGGAGGCTTTAATGGAACACATAGAAAAAGGACTTACCATAGGCGCTGTAGGAAAAGCACACTGTCTAGTAACCTCCTTCTTGCCTCTACGCTCCAGGTACAGCTCTTCTTGTCACCTGTAAAAATGGCGCCTTGTAGATACCAGGTGCGTTGGTGTCAACCCTGTGAAAGCATTAGGAAGCAATGACTAAACACAAGACTAACACTCAGAGAAATGTCTAACCAGAATAGAGGTAAAATGCGTTTTTATTGATTCCAGGTGAAAATTGCCAAGGCTTTGCCTTACAATGTGAAAGATAGCTCTTTTAAAATGAGAAGTTACAATATATACATGGAGAAGAGAGAACAAAAGCGCTTCTTTTGAAAAAGACTTTTGGTGCCCTTTGACAAGTGGCCTATGTGCGTCCCGAGGGCGTTAGGAAGAGGAAGACGCTAAAATATAAATGTTGTGTCAGCTCTGATTCTGACTTCAAGCGTTTAAAAACATAGGCCGCGTCGTTTCTCCATAAACAAGACTGCTCCTTGAAGGCACCCACGCGGTTTGTCTGCTCTTAAATGCAAAATGGAGAAAAATGGGTCGCGCCGTTCACTGTTTGCGTCCCTTGATGACCACTTGGCAAGTACTGTTCCAACTGCTGGAATAACTCCTTGAGTCGATGCCTTCCTTCGCCACTTGGACTGGTTTATCTGTTTCTGCATTTGGCTCTTTTGTCTTTTCCTTGCCTTGTCTCTTCTGGCTCCTTTGGCCCTCGGGGGCTATCTTCTCGGCCTTGCTGGCTCCTTGGGCTCTTTTATTAGCAGGTTGCTGAGTTCATTTTCAACTTTTGTCTTTTCCCAACGTCGTCTTTTCCTGGTTTTGTTTTTTGCTGGCTTCTGTCTCTTTGTTCTCTGGGCTCTTTTCTGGCTGGCGCTCAAGAATTTAAAGATCAAACGGCTATTTCTCTGCTGTAAAATTGACGTTCGCGGGCCCGTCACTATTTGAAAACCAACGGCTAGTCTATTTCCCTGAAATTGACTGCTTCGGAGACGTCACCGTCCTTGGCAATTCCTTCAGTCTTTTCTCTTGATTCGGCCTTTTGTCACTCCCTTACCTTCAGGCTTTTGCTTTGGACCCACCTGAAGGGAAGGTGTCCCTTCGGCTTTGGAGAAGTGCCCTTCTTTCGACAGCCGAGAGTCCCCCGCAAGGGCACCTGCCCTTCGGGGTCCTTCGGCGACCTTTTCTCTTCAACTATTTTCCCGCGGACAAAATGTCTGCAAGAATTGTCTCGCCCGCTTCTTTTCTTCGGAGCTTTTCCTCGGGTTTTTTTCCCGCGGACCTTGTCTCGGCCACTTTTCTTTACCCTTTGAAATTTCTTCGGGTTTTCCTCCCGCGGCCTTTTCTCCGATTTTCTTCGGACTTTTTGTCCGAAGGAATTCCTTCAGACAAAAAGTCCGAAAGAAATCAATTTATGTCTTTGCCTTTGCCTTAAGTCCTTTTTTCGCGGGACTTTTTGGTTCGTAGTCCTTCCGAATTCCTTCGGACAAAAGTCCGAAGGAATTATGTCGTCTTTTCTTTCGACTGCCTTCGATAAGTGCCCTTCGGGAAATCTGCTTCAGTACTGTCGCCGACCAAGTGCCCTCTGCAAGGGCACTTGTCCTTCGGGAGACTCTATTGAACCGTTCCTTTGAACCAAGTTGTTGAACCAACTGTTGAACTTTGACGATGAGCTTTGCCGTTGAACCAAGCACTTGAACCAAACCAACTGAACCAGACTATTGAACCAAGCACTTGTCCATTTTGCGCCTAAGTGTTGGGAACCCATTTATTCTCTGCAGAGTCCGTAGAAAACATGCCTGCAGAGTCTGTAGAAACACCTGTGGAGTCTGTAGAAATTCTCTGCAGAGTCCGTAGAAATGGGCCTGCAGAGTCCGTAGAAATTCTCTGCAGAGTCCGTAGAAAATTCCAGACTTGTGCAAAAATCAAAAATGTACTGGCTCAGAACAGCAGGGGAAAAGGGGGGACCGATTTTGGCCTGCATGAACAAAATGGTCAACACATATCAACGAAGAAAGGCAGGGCCGCACTGAGTACTTTGGGTAACTCATGAATGCGCACGGCGGCTCCGTGTGGGAGCTTTGTCAAGACTGCATGTTGGCCCAAGTATTTCATCACATCGGGTGGGATGCGAGGGTTGGAAGTCACCACTTCTACTAGCTCATCCCACCATGCACTAAATAGTTTCCTATGCACAAAGTATCTACTCTCAGCCTGTTTCCAAATGAGGTTCTGGAATGTTATGTCGGGCCAATGGTCTACATTCGGATATACAATACCCTTAGGCGACTTCCATTGAGTAAATACCACAAAATGGTATTGGAATAGTTGTTTTGCAGAGGACTGCACCTTCCCAATGTTCGTGGTCAATTTGGATACAAGGAACTCAAACCAATTGAAGTCTTCGCCCTTGTGAATCATGCGAGTCACAACGTTGATGACACCTTTTGTGGCTTCCTTTGTGGCCGTGGTAGTCTGCCAGAACCGTTTGGTTATGCATTTTGTAAGAATGCGAACAAGCATATCTGCAATGTCATCCAACGGAACCCTGTGTGCGCCTCTATGCTACTTTCATTTCCAGTAGAATGGGAGGGCTCTTCGATTTGCACAGCCCCAATGGTTTCCCACGCACCGTCATTCCCATCACTCTAGCTATGGTAGCATCATTCACAATAATGGTGATGTCAACGGCAAGATAAATCTTGCCATCATTGTACCTTCCAAGCAACAATTCCATGATTTCATTGAAGTCACCAAATGTAGGTACGCAGATCGACCTCTCGACATCTGTATTGCGAAATGGGTGTTGTTGGACGAGAGCTAGGGTTTGTGTGCCTTACGGTCCTTGCTACACGAATAAGTGTTCGTCTATGCTTTTGATGAAATCATAGGCCTCAAGGTATGCAAATCTAGTTTGTTGCAAATTAGTGCCAAGTCCTATATCTTCCTTTTGAGCCACCATAAGTCCCTTGATTCCATCAATTGTGGCGATCGTCGATATCTGCATTCTGTGTATAATTGTGAAGCTCGACAATACTTGGATTGCACCAGACTCTGAGAACCCTAGAAGATTGCTCAGATTTGTCTAGGGTTATAATGTCAACTCATCTGTTGTGATCTTCTATTTATGGGTTTTGGCATGCCTATTCTCCCTTTATTTTTAATGTGTTGAGTTGTCATTCGGTCACATGCATGGGAACATTTAATTTCAAGATTGCTTCCTGCCGACTTGGCATCCACCATCTTGAGCTGGTAATCCTTGGGATGCTTGCTTGACCTTTGATTTGACGCACCATCATACCTTTCATCCTCCAGACTTGTCTATTCACTTGGTGATGTCGACATACAATCTCCTTTTTGGGATCCATCTTGATTTGCCTACTTGCTTTGTCATTAATGGTCCTAAAGAACTATTATCTATTATTAAATCAAGATCTCTCCTCACGTGACTTCTCCCAGACTTAATCGCTGTCAGAGGCCTTTTTGCTCTATCGTATGTCTCTACCAACCCCGTCACCCATGGATGGCCTAGTCTATGATGTTCCTTATAGTAGCTACTACAACTTCAACCAAAATCGCATAACATTCTAAACACAGTAGGAAATAAAATCGCTTAGATGGTTTGGTCTTACGTTCTCCCTCCCAAGTTTAACATTTATGCCGAACTGAAATTCTTACAAGAGCATCAACCATCTGAGAATTCTTCCTCCAAGCATAGGCTTATTAACTATCACAGTGCTTGGTGATCTATGAACAACTCAAATGGTGTCGCCAATAGGTAGTGTCTAAATTTCTGCAGTGCGAACAACATTGCTAAAGCTTCCTGCTCTGTTGTAGTGTAGTTTTTTCTGCAACAAATAAATTTCTACTCACAAGTGGATGAGGTGGTCCACTCCCTCTCTTGGTTGCGCTAACACAGCTCCCACTGCTATCCCCAAGGCATCTACATGAACATAAAACGACTTACTCCAATCCGAAAAGATCAGTATTGGCACAATCACCAATCTCTCTTTCAGATTAATAAATGCCTCTTAACAGTCCTCTATCCATAGAAACTATGTTCCCTTCTGAAACAACTTTTCCAATGGTGCGGATATAGCTACATGCCCTTTTATAAACTTTCCATAACATCCAGTGTGGCCTAAGAAAGATCTTACCTCCGTTGAGCTTATTGGTGGTGGCATCCCAACAATCATTGTGATTTTACCCTGATCCACAACAATTCCTTTACTACATACATGTCCCAACAAAACCCCGAAGGGTGTAAAAAATAAACATTTTTTTAAATTCAGAGCAATTTGTAGTGCCCTACATCTTTCTAACATCAATCTAAGTTTCAATAGGTGATTCCTAAACAACGAAAACACAACCCAATCATCCAAGTAGACTTCCAAGAAGTCATGAATAAAGTCCTTCAACACAGTCACGATGGCGCTGGAAAAGACCGCAGGTGCGTTCTTCAACCTGAAAGGCATCACCTTGTAAGCAAACGAGCCCCATTTTGTGGCAAAGGTCGTCTTAGCTCTATCCTCTTCTACAATTGGTATCTAGTGATAGCCGTTGAAACCATCTGTGAATGATTAGACCTCGTGTCCTACGACAGCCTCTAGCACTTCATCCGTGAATGGTATTGGAAAGGGGTCATTAACCCAAGCATCATTCAACTTGCGATAATCCCCACATACCTTGATTTCACCCATCTTTTTTGGTTGTACTATCATTGGACTTGCCCAATCGGCTTTCTCTACTGGGAAGATGATTACTGCTTCTTGCATGCGCTCTTCCTCAGCTTTGACCTTCAACTTCATGTTGGGGTTGAGGCGGTATGGTCTTTTCTTAATCAGTTGTGTGCATTCCTTTAGTTCGGTGTTCATTTCTCCTAGAGAGGGATCTACACCCTTGACTTCTATAAACTTTGAAGGGAACACATTTTGGTAGTCCCTTAAAAGCTGCATGACTTATGAGATGTCTGCTTGAGTCCAATAATCCCTTATGTGTGCCATTTTTGGAGCGTCCTCTGTGCCAATGTTTCCAACATATTCTTTCATAGGTTCTTGCTAAAAATTTTGCTCCTCTTCTGGGATGGAGTCCCTTAATGGCCATTGTCATTCCCTCTACAAAGTGGGCAAAGGAAAGAAGGTACCACAAACAGAAGAGTACCCACCTACACTTGCACATACGAAAGTAAGAGAAAGGCACCTGGGAGCCCAACATGGGGAGAGTAGTCTTGGGCTCAAGTAGTAAGAGGACCTTCAGAGAAACAAAGGGAAATAATAGAAAAACAGGGTAGAATGTAGATAAGAGAAGGAACATGATAGACAGGATAGGGCAGCAAACATCATTATCAAAGGACTGAAAGACTATGGTGAGAATGAGAACACCAACAAATTAGCAAGAGACTTCTTGGCAGACCAACTACACTGGACAAGACATATATATCAAGCAAGCAGAATGAGAAAATGGATGGGAGAAAGAAAAGACAGACATGTAAGAGTCGTCATGAAAAACATGGAAGATAAAAACAAAATATTAAGGAACAGAAGGTCTCTTAAGGGGACACACATCTATTTAGATGATCTAACCCCAATGCAACAAGAAGAAAAGAATGGGAGAAAGTGAAAGTAGCAAGAGATGCAGAAAAATGGGCATGGTTAGAAAATGGGAGAGCTCAAATCAGCCACCGAATGACACATAAGAAATAGAGACTCGGGGCCCCCCCAAGAGCACTTGACCTTGGTAAGTTGGAATTGTATAAGCTACCCATAGAGAAGAGGCCCTGAGTTGTGGCCCATAGCAGAGGGAAAAGACATTATTATTCTTACTGAAACTCGTGAACATGAAGGCTGCAAAGTTCCAGATTTTGAAGGATACAAGAAACTATCAGTTTGGAATGAAAGGACCGAAAGTGGAAAGGGTCATGGAAGGGTTACGGTGTTAATCAAAGAAACATGGTGTGGGATCATATAAGTAGAGAAAGAGGACCCAAATAAACAATACATATGGCTGAAAATAACAGAAAACGAATTAACAACTAGGATTGTTGCTTGCTATTTTGCACCGAGAGGTTCTAAAACATACGAGAAAAGGAAGTTAGATTGTGAAAACCCTTATGCACCACTAAAAAGTGACATTTCAGCATTCAACACCTTAGGAGAAGTCTTGATTATAGGAGATTTCAATGCACGGACAACAAACAACTAAGCTTTTAATTTGAGGGGCGAGGAGGGTATGGGAAGCAATACACTATGGTTAGACGAAGAAAAAGATCATAATTGGAAAAGTCACAAGATGAAAATTGGAGTCACATATTATAGAATAGAACTACTAGGGTTATGTAGTTTGTATGACATGGTCATATGCAATGGCATGAGAACATGGCCGAATTCAAGAAATATCAACTGTAAAACTTACAATGGGCAAAGTGTGGTAGACTATGTTATTTGCTCACATAACTATATCTTAAGATTGATGAATCTTGAAGTTGGAGACTATCCTATTGAGATGAATCGGATCACAATCCAATATATGTAAAATTCAATATGCACATAAATCATCAAGAAAGAAAAACGAGAACTATTCAAGGCAGCCCTCGAACAACATTTTCAGAAAGCAAAGAATAATACTTCATCCATGGTTTGCTGCCCAACAAACAGCAGTATGTGTAATGTCCCCAAAAAAGACAATTAGTTGAAAATTAGGAATATCGATAAACCCTACTTCAAAATAGGAATTTTGTGATTTAATTGCAGCAAACCCTAGCTGCCAATAACCTTTCAAAAAGGCTTCAAAATTAGCTTGAAATTATGCCAAACCCTAAGCAATTAGTGGCTGTTCGAAATGTGCAAAAATTGACCCTCAAAATTAGATTTTTCTCTTCAAACCCTAGGCGACCTGTCATGTGCCCTTCTCAGTGACATCTCTCGGAGCACAGGATTAGCGTATCATACGACCCTCGTAGGCTGATCGTTTGGATAGAGGGTCACCTGGGAGCTTGGCACATGCTTCAGATTGGCAGAGTTTGATCAGTTGGCTTTCGTTTGGGCTCGATCGGACACTTTTGGCAGAAGTTACTATTTTTAGCAGTTCTTGGTGGTCAGTGTGGGACCCCTGCTATTTTTGGCAATATGGGTTGACAGCATTCGGAATCACTCCAGTATATGACCGCTTCAGACGGTTCGGTCATCGGGCGAGTAACGAGGGAAATATTAATATTTAATTGCATTAATTAAATATTAATATTACGAGATTATTATTTAAGTTATAATTAAAAAAAATTATAACTTAAGTGTTTTAATGCTGAGGGGGCGCCCATCATCAGGAAGGGGCCAAATTTAATATTATTATAAAATTTGGCCTAAGTTGAAAATATTAAAATAATTAAAGAATTGCGATTTTTAATTAAAAAGTCCTATTATAGAGGAAATCGCACCTCTTTGGTTATATATACTTCTGCATTGGGAGGAGCGCCATTATGTCATTTGGAGAATTGAAAATTGATCAAATTTGTCTGAGCTAGAGCTTCAGGGGTTCGAGTTCATTTTCCTTGGAGAACGTGCCATCTCCATTGGAAGCAATTCAGAGGGTGTGAAATAACACCTGATTTATTGCAGCCGGAGTTTTCTTCATTCAGGAGAAGACATTGATTTTCAGAGGTTATCATCACAGGTTTTCATCAGGGTTATTCCTTCTTCAGTCAGGGATCATTTAGGCGCCCATTTTTGGAGGTTGAAATAGCCAGAGGACAGGCCGTACAGCAGCATTAATTGCTGGTTTTATCCCAGCCGTACATGTTCCTGGCCGTACCATCTACAGCAGAGGACAGACATCATAAGAGCAGGGCGCAGGGTTTTTTCTGTGAAAAAAAAAAGTACCTGTCTGTACCGTACGGACGGCGTCCGTACGGCGCCATACGAACTGTGCCGCACCTGGTTTTTGGCAGCAGTCATCAGTTTTATTGGGCAGCGAACAGTCAGGTTTTTCTTGAACCAAACAACAAGTTTTTTTGTAAACTCATGCAACAAGGGTTTCATTTTTAATAAAAAAAGTCTTTTCGATATTCAGTAAATTTTATAAGATTTATTTATCATTTTATGCAAATCCGCATTTCTTTCAAAAACTGGCAAAAAAACCCAAAAACAATAAAAAATTCAAAAACCTCAGAAAAAAATATAAACCGTCAGTTGTCAGAATCAGAGGGAACTTGGGGTTCCTACACGACCTTGGCTGTAAAATAAATCTAAAATTAGGAGATGCTTCTTGTGCCCAAAAACCCTTAATCAAACTATCAATAAATTGCATAAAATATACTTGCAATAAGGCAAAACAATTTATGAATTTTCAAAATATATGGATTGCTAAAAAGCCCAAAACCCCAAATTATCAAACTGGAAAAATATGATAAAATTGCATAATTGAATTCAAGATGAATTACCCCAAGCAAGAGGTCCAAACCCCTCCAATATGTAGAAATTTGCAAATAATTTCAGAATTGCCCCTAGGGCACAAAATCCATCAAAGAGTGAGATGTCACTCCTCCAACCAAGTCGCCATTCTTCCAAAAGCAAGGCATCAACCTAAAAATGAAAAATGGTGTTTAAAACACCCTTAAATGATGAAATGAATCCAATGATAACCCCCAAATGGAGTTACCCCAAAGAAGGAAGAAGGTTTTCGTCCTCTAGCTTCATTTGCTTGAAGGATTTTGTCGTCAAACAATTTGGCTTAGCGTTTGTGTGCTAATAGACGAAGTTTTCAATATTCAAACATGGCATGCCCTCACCAAACGATTCCTCTTCACTTTTGTAGCCCTCCAAGTGTGGCGCCCAAAAAGAGGAAGGGAGGGTAATATAAAAATTGATTTAAAAGACCATTCCTTAAGATCTTTTCTTAAAATCACTTAAGTCCTTAAGACCCTTAAAGGTCCTTTAAGTGAAATAAGAAACATAAGTACTTTCCAAAAAAGGTACTTTTACACATTCAATTAAAACATTTTAATACTCACTTCCCTTTATACTTGTCCCTTAGCCCCCGGAAAGGGTTTAAAGGCTATAAGGGTCTTCCACCATGTCCCTATCAAAAGAGGGACATGACAATACGCTGATTTCTATAATTAAAAAGACTTTAAATACATGCAAAAGAAGTAGACCTAAGAGTGGAAGTGCAAGTAGTTTTCCAGCAAACCCGTGGTTTAATGAAGAGTGCAAGGCAGCAAAGAGAACTTTGAGACAACTTGGAATGACCAAAGAAAACAAAAAGACATATGAAAGAATCATATGGTCTAAAAAAGAAAGCTACATATATACTAGGAGAAAAGAATTAGTTTCTCTTGGAAAGCATAATCCCAAAGGCTTTTGGAGATAACTACAGCAGAAAAGGAAGCAAACAGAGAACAATATTACAAATATGCAATTGTTAGAGTATGCAAATCTACTTCATGAAAGAGTTGAAGATAAAGATAATCCTCTTGTAATCAATACAACTAAGCTTTTTTCTACGAAAGGTATCACTCGAGGCATAAAGAAACTAGCAAGTGGTAAGGCACAAGACATAGATGGGATACACATTGACTATCTAAAGTGTAGTTTAGACACCCTCACACCACACATCAAAAGCATATTCAATGGTATCATTCAGGAATGCTTCCCGACAGATTGGACGACTAGTGTTGTTATCCCTCTTTATAAAAGTGAGGATATCAACAACTCATCTAGCTACCAAAAAATCATGGTCAATCCCCTCCTTCGAAAGCCATTTGGTAGTATGATAGAGTGTAGAATTAGCAGTTGGGCAGAAAAAGAGAGCGAAAGGGCAAAATGTCAAATAGGATTCAGGGCAAAACATTCAACTATCAACCACTGCATCACACTTGGGCACTTGATCGAAAAAGTATGGGATACTCAGGGAGAAGAAGCTTTTCGTTGATTTGTTGACTTCAAAAAAGCATTTGACACGATCCCTAGAAGTATACTTTGGAGCAGAATGGAGGAGCTTGGAGTTCCAGATGAGTATAGAGTGGCAATATATAGACTTTATGGGCGAGTTGGGGCCAAAATCAGGACAAGTGAAGGAATGTCAGAATGTTTTGGAAGCGACATTGGAGTCAAACAAGGGTGTCTTCTATCTCCCACCATGTTTGGGCTATACATTGATAAACTAGAAGTGGATAGACAAAGCTGGTGGAGGGGGCATCCACCTAGCTAGTTATGTTATAAAGCTACTTCTATATGTAGATGATCTTATCCTAATCGCAAAAATAGCCCATAGTTTGAGAGAGCACTTGAAGGCTTTAGAGCTCCTTTGTCAAGATGTGGGAATGCAAGTGAACAATAGCAAAACAAAAGTCATGATATTTTCTTTACAGAGAAAAAGTAAACAAACTGAATTTGAAGGAAGTCCACTAGATATAGTGCAAGAATACAAATATCTTGGGCTTGACTTCCACAACAAGCTTAGTTGGGAGACCTACATGACAAAAAGAATACAAGGAGGTTGGAAGGCTTTATATTCATTGCAAAACAAGTGTAGGAATGTAGAATTATGGAATTGGAAAACCAAAAGAACCTTATTCGGCCTACTCATCACACCAGTGGTCCTATATGGATGTGAAGTTTGGGTCAGCAATGTGTCTGATCTAAAATGGAAACAAATAGAGAGAATCCAAAAACATATAATCACAAGCAGACTCAAAGTCAAAGCTTCAGTCCCATATGAGATTCTATTAGCCGAAATAGGTACATTTCCATTGGAAGCATCAATAATGATTCGGACACTAAGTTACCTAAACAGACCCAAAATATGGAGAACCATCAATGGCCCAAAATGGTAATCAAAGAAAAGTTAAACAAAAGAAAGAACACAGATGAAACAAAATAAAAAATGGATGAGTAAATGGGACATCAACATGTAAGAATATCTAAACACCAAGGACGAAATAAATAAATATGTGCTAGAGAAATTTAGGGCAGCCATGTGGACAAAACAGTTGGGAAGGAAGAAAGAATACTACATCAAAGAGTTTAATTCCACATGGGAGCACGTGGAAAAAACATACATAGGGGCAAAAATCAAATGGAAGGCAAAAATGTTGATTGCATAGTTGAGGACTAGCTCACATCATCTTAGGTGTGAAACAGGTAGGTGGACAGTACACAAGGAAGAATGGGAAACAAGAATATGTCTATTTTGTGACAAAGGGATAGTAGAGACAGAAAGGCACTTTATTATGGAATGTGCAGCCTATAACGACATCCGCTCCAAGTACAAAAACAATTTAAGGGTTGACAACCTCACTGACTTGCTTACAGAGGGATGGTTGGATGGTACAAGTTTTCTAATCAAGATTCATTGTAGAAGAGTTAGCATATAAAAGGGGTCTGAATTTTTGTATGATCAGAAGGACAACTCTCATGTCAAGGAGTTGTGTTAACACAGGGCAGTTCTGTTACAGCCCTTGGTCCCATAGGCTGCTCGATCTCGTGGACGTTATTAAAATCTTTCATTCATTCATTCATTCTTTGGTACATTAATGTGTTGCAGTCTATCTTCTTCAGTCTAGCTTGTGATAGGCTCTAGTAACTGCTCAACTTCTCTTTCTGGCGCAAATAGGTCAGCAAGATCCCTATCTCCTTCAGGTCTCTGAGTCGAATGTGGACTCATCCTGCTCTTCTATTTGATGACACGGTTAAACCCTATCTCGCTCTTTTCTCTTCTCCTCCTAATAGGTCTGTAGGGCTTCGTTTAGATCGCAAGTTGCATTTTGTTGCGAAGTGGACTCCATCAGGTTGTCTATATCTTCAACCCTCCCATGGCACAGAAACACTTTTATCTTTTGTAATACTTGGTGTTCCATTGGGTTGTCGCTCTCAAAGACGAATGCTTGAACAAAATCACTTTGGACCTGTGTCCAATGTTTCATTTCTCTCCGGCGCTCTTGGTATACCACACAATTGGAAGAACACCTAAGGTATACTTGAAACAATGTACCCAATACTTGGGAGCCACACCTTCTGAATTCCAAACTTCAATGCACCTATAGATATGAAGCTCCGAACACTCGCCCTCTTGAAATATTGCCCAATCTCTTCTAACTCTCTTTGGTAACTAGAACCGAGCTATCATCATTTTGCACACTTCTTCCCAATCTAGCCTCTCATCTCGATGAATTGAACACTAGTTTGTAGCAATTCCTTTTAGCGCATAGTTGAGTGCCCATTCCTTTGATCAATGTCTAGCATGTACTATTGGAATCGTAGAATGAACTGGTCGACATCCTTAGTTGCAAAATACTGAGGTATTTGACGCTCGATTGCAAAGACCATGTGCATAGGTCGTATTTCATGGTCTCCTTTTGCCTAGTTCAACATGTGAGTATTTGAGTCACTGTTGATTGTGGAGATTGTATCCCAGTGTAGAATGCCTTTTGGAGTAGGGTCAGCATAGTCCTTATTGGTATGACCTGTCTTATATACAAAATCTACTTCAAAACGGGTTGGGGACCTTACCGACATAGATCATGCAGCTGTCTTGTCCATTTGAAGCATATCTATATGATGCAACATCGACTTGTATGTGGTTTGTACAATCTAGGAGGGTAGTTGTTCGCCTTGCAGAGATTGTAGTGAATGTTTGGAGCTATCATATAGAAAGTTGCATTCCACCCCTCGCAATGTCTGCAGTTCCATTTGTGCATTGACTTTAATCCATCTATTTCCTGTAGGACAGTATGGTGAATTTGGTTCTTTAGGGATTATATAATGTATAGCATTTGCTTTGTTCAACGGGATCACAACGATCTTGTCATCTTGATGAGACTCCAGTTGATCCATTACCATGTTGATTGTCATTCGGCCATCATAGGCCCACTTCTTTCCAATCAGCACAAGGTACTGTGTGGTTGTTGTCTTCATATCGATGACTTCAAAGTCTCCTTGCAAGCTCAAGTCTGCAATTTTGATCTTTGCGTCCTCTAATCGCCCAATAAGTTCCACTCTCCCATAATCCGCAACACTGAGGGTAACTAGACTGTATCTCATTGCAGGCCTTACAATCGCTTTTATGTCAATCTAGGAATCATGTTGACTGTGCTACCGAAATCAAAAACGACATTCGGTATTTTGTACCCAGCTATTTCAATGTCCATCCTAGCATCAATGTCCCAAGGTTTCTTCATTTTGACATACCAGACTAGTTTGTTCATTCTCTGCTTACCTTTCTAGGCACACTCCAATAGATTATAGACTAAGTTGGATATGTTTTGCAATATATCCTCATTTCATAGGGTACTATGCAGTTTAAGTAGATCGATCCGTCAATGCAGTCATAACTCCATCTTGACGCATAAAGTGCACGATTTGACCATACATTTGTGCATCAATGGTGGCATCATCTGCCTCCATAGTCCCCTGTTACTGGATTGTTTTTAAATTCTGCACAGCTTCTCTCATTACTCCTTTCTCAATAGTAGGTTCAAGATACTTATCCTAGTGAACCTTCTTTATGTCGTGATCCTTCGACATTTCAATAGGAGGTAGTCCTTGTTTTGCATGTTGTTGTCGCGTTACTCCCTGCATAACGTCTTCTCGAGGCTTCACATTGATTAAGTTAACATTCTGCAATGCCTTGTTTGTGCGTTATTTCTCCAAGACTAGACAATCTTTAGTGTCATGATTATCTAAAACTCGACAATAAGCGCAATAGGCTTGCTGCTAAGGATTCGAGGGACAACTCTATACATGGCTTAATTCTCCACACAGATAACACTGAATGGGTTGTCTTTGGGAACCATTTCCCCTTCCTCTCTACGCACCTCCTCGATAGCCTCCCCTATATCCACCTCCTCTATTAGCATGGAATCCCCAATTATAGGATTGTTGTGGTCCAAAATCCACAGGATTTGGTTGGGCATTCCATGCTTGTGTTTGTTGTGCACCTGCATATCCACCATATTGCACGTGCATATCCATCATATTGGGGTTGTGACGACTATGGTGTCCAAATATACTGTTGTGGCTGTGGAATCGCTGAATTCCAAGAATTCCAATTCTAAGCTAGAGGTGTCCAATTCTGAGCAGGAGGATTCCAGCTAGGGCTTTTTATAGACTAATAAGCTGGTACCTTTGGCACTCATGGTGTGGTGTTAGGATTGGTACCTTGACTAATGACTTTAGAAACTAGATTACCCCAAGTCGTAGCAGTCGTTTGCTACGCAACCACCACAAAGACATTTTTGGTCATGTCTTCTTTTAGTTCTTGAAGAGCTCTGTAGTTCTTTTCATCATGATTATGTGCCTTGTAGAAATTGCAAGTACAATGTTTGTGGTTTCTTCACATATTGTTGTAGAAGGTGACATTGAGATGTCGCATGTCCCACTATTCTACATATATCGCAAAACTCAATTTTTATTAAGGGATACTCATTTTTGTGGTGTCCTTTGCCGCACTCCATGCACCATATACCAGATCTAGGCCTTTTTGTTGTGCCCTGTTGTTGTTCTAATCTTTTTATGAGGCGTTGTAAGGTATTCTCCATCTGTGAACTTGGGGTTGAAGCTTCTCCATAGTCGTCAATCTGCTCTCCACAGATTGCAGTTGTTTTGCCTCTGCGTTTGTAGCGAACTGTGTTTGTGCAATAGAAAATCTTATTCTCGGTCGCAAACCCTCTACGAACCAGGCAGCTTTATCCTTGTCTTCTAAGATATTCAACGTTGTTCATTACATCAAATAATTTGTGGTCGTAATCATGAACGGTCTCTTTTGTTCCTTGCCTTATCTCTTTGAGGTCTTGTATGGTTTGGCTAGAACTTTTCTTTATTTCAAACTCTACGATAAGCCAATTCTTCACTTCCTATAAAGTCACTTGGGTCGTGTCCTTGCAAAATATAAACTCTAAGGCTCGTCCTAATAAGGGACCAATCAACTCACATTTCATCACTGCCTCATCAGTGATTCATTTGGCTTGCCACTTCATGTCACAAGTCAGTAGGTATTGTTCAAGGTTCGTAGACCCATCATACAACACCAGATTAATAAAGGCATCCACCTGCAATGCCATGCTAGGATTCATCACAGGTACAAAACTCAACTATGAGATCAAAGGTATCTTTGAAACAATGAGATTTATCTGTATTGCTTTTGTTGTCTTAGATGGTGACTTCACTGTTTGTTGTGTTTGATCTTTGACTCAATGATGAAGTGTCTATATTACTCCCTTCTTATTCTTCTAAAATTTGTATTTGTGTTATCCACTCATTCAACTATAAAAGAATGTGCAGGTTGGTCTATGTCAATGCTAAGGCCTTTATACCTCTCTTTTGTTCTCACGTGAACCCTTGCACTACCTAGTTATATGTTTTCTCTAAATCTTTCCTTGTTTTGATATAGACTTCTTCAATCACAAGTCCTCGCCATTCGTCGTCTTCCAAAGCTTCTACGAAACTCTTACTACGTTGAAAAAAGTTGGGTTGAGGGATGTGCGTGCCCAGGTTGAGTAATCGGTACCTTTATCTTCGACATTTCTAGAACTTGAACCTGTGCTTCTTCATTTGTGACTTCTTGTCTATTCCTTAAGCGACAGATCCGGTTTCTCAATATGGAATACTTTTCTATATAATTGTGATGTATAACTACTTTCAACTCGATCTACTTTTACACTACTAGTTTCATTTTCTCTTCTTTCTTCGTTGCTTTTCCTCTCTCTACTCATCTAGGGCCCACTCTCCTCGCTCCTCTCATCTCGCTCTGCTTCCCTTTCTCCATCCTCGCTCTTTTCTCCTACTCTACTGTTCTTCTTACTCATAATCGCAGGTACATAAGTATTCCTCAAGAGATTCCATCTCCACTGTTGTCGTAGTTCTCACTCTAATTCTAGGGTCTTCATTCCTACTCATGTTGACCCTCCCTTCTAACCTCAGATTCAAGCTCTATTTGCGTATTATTTCCCCATTCACCCCTTTGTCACACACATCCCCATGACGCCCGAAGCGACTACTCTATTTTAAAAGGATCGAATACCATTGCTTTTTCCATAGCGAACATTTTAATTAGTGTAGGGAGTCGCTGCAAAATATTTCCCATTAACCTCTGCACAAATAGATCTTTTACCACTTCAAATGCTACGTAGCCTTGTACTGCTAACTCTGTAATATATCCGTCAATGGTTATGGCTAACCAATGATCTATCACACGAGTCCAATTGCTCTCCAGGGTCTGAACAAGTTCTATTTTCTCCTCAGTCCATACAATATCAACAGTTGTTCTAGATCTGAAACAATGATATTCCAGACGAGCCAACCAATCAGCTAACAATCCAGGTAGTTCACACAAGAAAATTTCATATATTTCACCATAAATATGTTCTTGTACAATCTGTCGTTCAGAACACCCTATTCTTTGTGCTTCTTTTTCTGCAAACTCAGCAATTTTCAGGTCTAACCAACATTCCACCTCTCTTTGGCTAGGCAACCATCATAGCATTCTTGCAAACAATGAGTTCCACACTCATCACATCATTGTTAGCAGTGGTTCATGAGGGACCTTCGAGCATGCTAATTACGGGAATAGCTGTCCAGATTGACAAGAAAGGAGAGCAAGAAGCTACTGGCATCACGAAAACACTATTCTAGAGAGTTTCACAGAGATTCTTACAGTTACAACTTACTAACCACAAGTATTGACAGCACATGCACAATTGCCATTCATATTTTAATCAGAAAATATAACTCAGACTTGACCTTTAATTATTATCTGCGATACCAATTGGATTTATAGTAAAATGACATCAAACTAACAGTCTTAGAGAATGCAAATAACTCATACATCTGTATAGTAGAATTGTCTGTGAGCCTGCGCTCTATTACAACTCATCATTTCGTTTACAAATCCATTATAGAACAAGTGTTAAGATTTCTCTTACTATGCATAACATTTAAGAATTTACAATATCAACAACATCAGCAGCCAATTACAATCCCAAAAAGAGTTACTGATACAATATCCACAGCTGTTTGTAACCTCCCAACTCTTTCTCTCGTACCAACTGCCAGCGCATCATCCAAGTTGTTGCAACAAACATATATCTGGAGTGAGTTCAAGAATAATCTAACAAGAAACAAACTGCAACCAACTGTGAATCATCTGATGTGTCATCTACAGTCCACACGCTGCAATGCACACACAATCTCCCGCTAACACTGATTTTGTGCTCTGATAAAATCTTCAACTAATAGAGCCTTGGCAATTGGGTTCCATATACAAAATTTGATATGTTACAATTTACACATATATGAAAATAACTTGAAGAAAAATTGGGGCACTGCAATAACATCCATTTTATTGAAAGAATCGTGTTTTGAAATGGAAACAAAATCTATGACAAATTAGAACAAGTTAGGAAGCAGGGAACCAATCTGAAGCTAGCCAATATGATCTACAAATGGACGTTTGGCAGAAACCTTTTACATTCTTATCAAGACAAGCAAAGTATCATAGGTCTGGTTAATCAGACAGACGCTATATGGTAGAGCTAAGAAAATATAAAATGAGCGTATTCTTGAAACAATGTCAAATGACAGTATAATTTATATCAAAATCAGGGGGAATGCCCAAAACTTTCCATACTAGACAAGTATGATTTACATTGATAATTAGGATAGTGCCTATAATTTCTCAACTATCAAAGTATACCATCAGCCTGAGTTGTATTATTCTCAGATGACGTTACAGCACGAAATCCAGCACAATGATTCACAGGGAAACCTTTTGTGGCATCTACTGACCGTGCTCTGGTTGTTAAAGACAATGAACCCTCCTCACCCTGCAAGAAGTGCATTGTTAGAGAACTCAACCATAACAGAAATGTACAACAGAAAAAGTAAGAAGAAAGAAATTCAATTACATTCTGAAAATGGCCAAATAAGGGTAATGGAACTACAAAGTGTAGCCTGATGAGGAAACGCTAAATGTCACCTCATATACAAATACAAAGATAAAAGAAACCAAGACAATGAATATGTTTTTTTATCTTTACTGCTAAACCTCCACTATAGAAAGGGTTTCACATGGTTTGGAAAGAATCCAAGTCCATTTCAGTCTACCAAACCCTGCTGCCATACATTGTAACACTCTGCCCTTCTGAGGTTTCCTAGGGGATGCGCCAGATGCAAGGGAGGCTGCGGACCGGAATACCCACCTAAAGAGGACAAGAGATAGGCCTTTAGGGATTCCCCCAAAGGAGGAGGGGGCGAGAATGAGGTTTTCCCTCTTTTCCTCCTTTGACTAATCCTCTTGATGCAGTCGATATTCGAACAAACAAATCCTCATAATATATCTTGAATCTTGCTACAACAACACACAATAAACCTATAATACACAAAGAAGTATCCACATCTACACTGACACTCATGGAATAAATCATAGATAAAATCATGAGGAAGAATATTAAACTAAATAAAGGAAATAAAGGAAAGGTCAACTTATGAACTCAATCGGCTAACTTTACACAAAGGCAGTTATCACCAAACAATACACAGTTCAACCAAAGGCCTGTACATGAATGAAGGGAGCAGCTCAACTCACAAGAGGAAAATAGGATACCCAAACAGTGCCAAAATGGAAGGGTTGTAGGCCACCCTAAGAAGAACAAAATCAGCACAATGTGATTAAATAGGCCGCGATATGGCTTATTTTCGACACACCCACAATCTGATTTCTCTCTTAGTGTGCATTAAAAGACAGATTTCAGTGACTCGCATTTAAATATATTTCAGTCCATGGATTTATTTACTACAAGTCACTTCTTATGCAAGCCATCCAAGGCATATTCTAACTGGTTCTAAATGCTATCAATGTAATAATTCTTACAGTAATGATGGCAGTTCTGAATTCTATTGACATGTACAAAAAAGCATAAGCCTTAGATACATGCCCTAGAATGAAGAATGACTTTTATGCTGGGAATTCCCCTTTCACTATGAATTATTCCTTCCAGAGAGTTCTGATTCCAAGATCATTGTTTATGCGCTTCCAGCCCATGGGACCATCCAATCCCATATAGGGAATGTGGTACCATCACGGTTAAGATAAGACCTCTCCGTGAGAAACAATCTAGTAGTTCATTTGAACTCTTTTCAGAGGGATAGTTGGTTCCACAGTGTTAACCCTGATTTTGGTCAACCCAAAATGGTGTTAAATGAAGATAAGATTTTATGCACGAACAAAAACAATTTATGGCTTTTCCCCTCCCAACTACCAATCCATTCCCAGAAAGTGTAGTCACCAAATATACTCCACCTTTATTACTATTGTTTATGCATAATGTCATGTTAATAATGTCAGCACACATACCGTTGAAGATTTTTGTTTAAAATCTATAATATTCATAATGTTAAGAGTCCACTTGTCAGAGTTCACTTATTAATCTACTTGTTAAAATGATTTCATTATCGTGTAAGGTTAGGCTGTGGGTGGATATTAAATGAGTCCATCGTTATTGTAAGAAGATTTGTGCACAAAACAGTTAACGACCCGCTATGTTATTGAAAAGATGAGTCGTGTCGTACTTTGAGTTAAGTCCCACTTGTATTTTAGAAAATACAATAAGTGCTTATCAAGTCAAAACTTCATCAAGCATTGTGCATATATTTGGATGAGAATAGTCACAAGGCAAAAACTGTTTAAGCCAGTTTGAGTAGTGTTGGTCAGTTCTAGTAGATAGCTATCCACATTGGAAATAATCAGTTCTAGCTTGTAAAATGTATAAAATCAATATTGAAAATTAATGAACAAGAGCTTCAAAGTATAAGAGTTGCACGGGCACATATTTAAATGTGGTAATACTACCATTTATATGTGCTTACATTCCGGCCAAGCAGGCAACTGGAATTTGTATATGATTACATTGTTTTTGGTTTAAGAATCAAATGTTTTTTCGATCTAAGCAATGGTTATCATTGGATGATTTATTAATTTGGAGATGGGGACCAATCTTGTGCAAAATGGATGCATTTAAAGCACACGATAATATGATGGTTTATATGTGATCGCATTGCAACCATTGGTGAACAACTTGCACATTATATCGACACTACATATTTGTAATTACATTACCATAGGCTCTCTTTTGAATATTAATTCTTATCTTCGAATTTAAAAAAGATAACAGGTTGATCTTTAGAAAAATAATTCATAAATGCATGGAAGGGGTTGATATGTTGTGTACAATTTTTTTCAACAATATGATTAGCGACTCTACTACAAGATAATTTTTAGGACATGTGGGTTTCCAAAAAGGCCGCGTTCAAAGTGACGGTCAACTTTGAGAGGGATAGTTGCCAACCCTAAATGCAAATAGTGTGCATGATACTTAGAGAGGATTATGGTATATTGACTGCAAGGTAGAGGGACACAACAAGAACAATTTCCCCGATGATGTATGAGAGTACATCTCAGTTTCCATGAAGTTTGTCAAAAAGACCATGAAACAAGCAATTGTCCTCTTTTATAGAGAGCTAAATAGGTGAATATTTTACTATGGTGCAAAGTGTGTGAGACCAACACCCACAATATGGTGGATTACAGCGTTATAGATGAGATGTGCAAAGCATGCGAACTTGGGCTAAGGTATGTCATGGCTGCGCTAGCCCCAAAAACCATTAAATGTGAAGGAGGTAGATCCTATTGTAGAAAAGGAGGCAGGCATGGTGGACGCCATTTCCTGCCAAGGAAGTGTTACAAGTGTCGTACACTAATCATTACCAAAGGGATTGTCCCAAATTCCCTTCTTCCGAGCACTATCAGCAAGATCACCGAACTAAGGACTGTCAGAAGCTCTATCAAACGACCACTTATCAGAAATCACAAAAGGACATGGGGATGATCTATATTACCCAACAAGAGAATTGGGTGCCTAAACAAACTGCGTTCAAGGTGTACATTGTAGTGGCCTCCCCTAGTTTTTTCCAAATAATCACTACTAAAATAACAGCAATAGGTAATCTCCGATACACTTTCTGATCACCCAGATATTCAAACATATATTGTTGCAACTAAGAATAAGTGATTACAATGATTAACAAGAGCTGCAATGTGAGCTTTATTTCTGATTTTCAAACTGAAATACTACTGCAATACATTTCATGAAGTAATATCATTGTGAATCATATCAAATCAAAAAGCAATCCTACCCAAGTAAGGACAGTTGTAGTAGATGATGGAGAAGCCATCAAATCATTGAAGTAACATTGAAAATCACTGCCAACCACTTATACACAGGTCTGATATAAAATAACAGCCAATATGAGTGATATTGAATATCATGTAGAAATCACTCAAATAACACAATGAATCATACCCATCACTGCTCAAACACTGTAGTTGATGTAGGAACCCTGAAACTCACTGAAAAGTCACTGTTCACCATGAAATCTCTGTCATATGCAGGTCTGAAATCTGAAACAGCAAAGAAATGGTCTAAAACACCATCAAACCCTCGCTCCACAAACCCAAAACTCCTTCCATCATAATTTGATCAACAAGCTGCAACCAAACATCTCCATACAACCAAGAATCACTCTAGAACAAGCTGCAAACTAACTCAAAAACCCACACACTTGCCATACTCCAGCATTGGCGCACCCTCAAAGTCTTTGCAAAAAAAAAAAAAACTCCATTGAAGCTCCAATGTGATTTATGAGCGAAACCACCATAAACTAGCAAGGGAGGATCTTTCACCATCGAAACTCATCTTCTCCAAGAGGGTTTTCGTCTTCAAGAAGGTTAGGAAGAACTCGGGTTCATTCCAACAACATAACAACATCAAATCCATCAACAACCACAACAATGACCCTCAACCCCTTTTTATAAATTTTTTGGAGAGAAATATATAATTTTAAAATATAATAATTCACTTTATTTCCGTCACAAAGACCCTTTTGAAATAAAAATATTATTTCATGTGCAAAGGTCCCCTTTTCTAAGCATCCATCATTTAAAACATTTAATTACCTTTCCAACAAGCTATTACACTAAGTTGTTTTTAAAATTATTTCATAAAATTAAGCAACCTTACTGAAATAATTAAATAATTACTCATTAACTCACCCGAGTTGCAGAAACCATTGAAATAGTATCGCAAGCAAAATCCAGCTATACTAGAATGATACTAATGATGAAGAATGATAATTGGAGCCAACCAAGGGACTTACTAAAAATAGCACAGTCACAAGGTTTGGCCAGATCTGCACAAAATCTGCCCAGATCTGGATTTTTTAGCCAACCCAGATAAGTTCATCCGGGTCTGCCCTTTCTTTTTCAAAAAAAATAATTTTGCTTTATATTTTATTTTTTAGGTTTTATGCACAAAAAAAGGCCCAGAAACCATAAATATCATATAATATTAACATTTTATATTATTTTATGAATGTTTTTCATTGTATTTGTTAGTTTTACATATTTATAAAACTATGCTCACATATATATATGTATTTATTCCGGATCAGATTTTTTCGATTTTTTTCAAGAATTTCGGATATTTTTGCCCTCCCAAACGGATTCGGATTTTTGAACCTTGTGAATGAAAAATAGACTCTCTCCAAGAAGTTTGGAGAACCCCTCAAAAGTCATAAAACACTTTTGAAAGTGTCACACTGATGCTTACTGCCAACTGGGCTCATTGACATAAACCAAAGTCACTGCTTACCAACCTTGAGCACTCCAAGAAGTTTGGAATTCTCTCCAACTCACCAAGAAACTTACGGGAAAACATGAAAACTGGGCAAGAGCTCACAAATCAATATTGCTAAAAATTGGGACATTACAGTCCTCCCTCCCCAAAATTGCTTGCCCCCAAGGAATTCCCAATCTTAACCAATAGTTCAATTCTAAAATATCAATGTGGCTCCAAGATCCCAAATCAATCTAGGAAGTTAGTAAATTTTCTTGTTTACTACACTATGATGCCTTACACCTACAAATGGAACCTCCTGCAAATGTCTAACCAAAATTGCAGCAATCTTTTGCAATCATGCAGCAAATTCCCCTATCATGAGTTTTGCTCTTCCCTGTTTTCGCTGCACCACTCTAATAAATACTGACAAACTGATAAAAATATTTTTTTGTTTTCACCTCTAGAGCCTCTGACTGACAGCCATAACCATGTGGAAATTTGCTATCTTGTATTTGTTCCAAAGATAAACCTCCAACATCCTCAACAAATTCATCTCCCCTGTCATGCAAATATGAATTTGTTTGCTTACCCACAATTATGATGGAATATTTGGAGCTAATAGCTTCCATTCTTTTAGCTATAATTTGGTGAGGTAGAGGGTCTGGAATGCCCTTCAATGTTACCTCTTTCCCTTTGCGCTGAAAACTTAACTCCATGGTCTAATAGTTTTGAGAAATTTCGCCCAGTGAATATAACCATTGAACTCCAAGCACTATGTCAGTGCCACCTAAACCGATCTTCACAAACTGTGTGCTCACCAATGAGGATGTTGAGATTACTGATCTTCTTCTTACAAGGGATGGTAAACCCATTAGCCACCACCACAACAAAGCCTTCAAATTCTTATGTGTGCAGATCCCTTTTTACCACTAAGCCCTCATCAATGTAATTGTGAGTAGCACCACCATCAAGAATTACTATGACTCTGTGCCCACACAAAACTCCTTGGAGCCTGAAGGGATTATACCTTAATGCACCAAAAAGAGAAGCAAGTGTACCTCCCTTGGTACCCTTATCCTTGAGATCCAATTGTTGATCTTGATCCTTTCCCAAATTTGTTGGATCTATAGTCTCTTCCTTGTCAGAAACCACCTCAACATAATGTATCTTCCCCTTTCCAAGGCATCTATGCCTTGGAGTCCACAGTTCCCTGCATTGGAAACACAACTTCTTCATTCTAAGTTCTTCCCTGGATTTATCTTCTTTGTTTGTTTTGGATGGTAAGCTCCTCTGATGCTGAATTTGAGATTCTTTTGTTTGAAATGGCTTTTGTTATCTTGCATGTGAATCCTCTGAACTGTATTTACCCTTACGGGATAGAAAACTCCATGTTACGTGCTCTTCTTATTGCATCTAGTAGATAAGATAGATAAGATAAGATAAATATATTAATGTTCGACAAATGATCACAAAAGTAGGTCAAAGGGACTGCAGAGTACAAAAGTGTTAGAGCAAAGCGGGAAAACCAAACGATTTCCCAAGGAGAAAGCAAAGTTGAAAGAGAAATAGTACAACAATGAGCAGGAGTAGCCAGAAAGGAAAGAGGTGAAGAACAACATGCAGCGAACAACCTCAGCCAAACGGAGAGGTGGGGAAATACAAGATGGGAGTGTTGGCAATTTGAGTGTCATGGTGTATAAGGAGATTGTTGTCTGTAATATTGTCATTGATGTCAAATGATAAATGTTCTATCAAGCATTAATGACAAAGGTGTTGAGCTGTGTTGAGCTGAACAAATCAGTTGTAGAGTCCTCATGGAGATTGTATGTGCACCTTGAATTCTCAGAATAGTCATATGAATGCCTCAGTAAGTTTGTTGAGTATGGCTTAGTACACAGTTTGTTGGTGACTATATTTGCATATATGGCAGCATCTGGAGGAAACAATCACACCAGGGTACTCTGTTTTGTGCCTATTCCTTATGGTCCAAGTTCTAAGTCATGCAGATGGAAGGAGCAAAAGTTATGCAGGTGCAAAGTAGGGCTCCCAAGCAGTTGAACGGTATCTGAACACTTAGTCGATTTTACAAGCTTGGGAATTCTTTCGAGAAAGTGCTTGGGAATTATTTCGGGAGAATTGACTCGAGGAATTCTTTCAGAAATATTGGTGAAGACAATTCTTTCCAAACAGTTGTCCACAACACAGTTTCCGAAGGAAATGAGTTTGCCTGGGAATTCTTTCGGAACAATTGTCTCGAAGGAAAGTCCCGAAGGAAATGATCCGATCAAAAAATGCCGAAGGGTATTTTTGCAAAAAGTCGAAGGGTAAGTGGACCTTTACAAAAAAGCCAAAGGGTAAGTGGACCTTTACAAAAAGCCGAAGGATATGTAGACGCTTGCAAAAATGCCGAAGGGTATTTTGCCAAAGGCCAAAGGGTATGTGGACCTTTACAGAAAAGCCGAAAGGTATGTGGATAGTTCAAAAGCTTCCGAAGGGAACTTTTTGAAAAGCCGAAGGGTACATTTGCAAAGTGCTGAAAGGTATGTGGATCTTTACAAAAATGCCGAAGGATAAGTGACTTGAACCAAGGCTCCGAAAGGTACTTTACGAAAGGGTATGTGTCCTAAACAAACGAGCAAAGAATTGCAGGGCAATTCAAATGTCCCAAAGGGCACTTAAACAAAAAGCTTGGAGAAATTGTCTCGAAATGTCTTCAACAAAAAGCCCGCGAAAATTGTCCCGAAGGGCACTTAGACATTCTTTCGGGGAAATTGTCCCAAAGAGCATGTAGACAAAAAGCCCGCAACAATTTGTCCAAAAGATTCGCTCCGAAGGGTATGTGCCACAAACAAAAGTTCCGAAGGATATTTCGGATGAAGTATAGGACACTCGCAATATTGCCGAAGGATCAAGGCGAGATTAAAGATCGAGCAAGTTTGAAGAGATCGACAAAGGGGAAGCATCTCAAAGATGCCGAAAGAAACGAGATGAAATCAACATGTCGAAGGTTAACGATCTAGTCGACATAAAGAGCAAGCATCTTTGATGATCCAACGACACACGTAAGTCAGGACTAAGAACATCCAATGGAGCGAGTGGATTCAAAGCCTTAAAAGTGCTCGAAGGTTAATGCACAGTGACGAAGTTAAAGACCGAGCAAGTACGATAAGATCTATCGGAGCGAGAGCTCTCATTAATGCCGTAACAAGCGAGATGAAGTCAAATCTATCGAAGATTAACGTCTGACTAAAGTTATGGATCGAGCATATTAAATTAAAAGAAAGGAGCAAAAGCGATCCTGATATATAGGAAATAGTGAGATGCAAAAAGTAGCTCGATGTTAGACTTGGCGAGAAGAAAGAAATCAAAGGCCCGCATTTAATATGTTCTCAACGAACAAATGAAGGAACAAAGAAAACCTGTGAATGATTACATAGAGCTCGAGATTGATCCATCCAACCAATCAATCTCGATTAAGGAAATGGCGCAGTTATGACCTGATTTCAGTAGTTGCCAAGAATAGAAAAGAGAGTCGAACATTGGAGTGTGATGCATGATCTGAGACACGGGAAAGCGTATAAGTCAAAGTCGCATTAAATGAAAATCAAGAACTAGAACCGGTTAAGTGCAGTTGAAGTATGAATGCAATTGGAGACATGAAACCCTAAAATTCATTATATATACACGACATCAAAAACATTGTTGTGTTGATGTTGTCATTGTCACAATTTTGAGAGTGAGTCAAAGACTATCGATAAGAGATATATGCAGACAAATTAAAAAGGCAAAAGAAAACGGGGGAATGAAGCGTGTTTGAATAGAATATATCCAGACATATGCTGATAGAGTAAAAGGCAGAGAGAAAAGAGAATGAAGTGTGTTAAAACAGAATATATCCAGACTTATGCAAATAGAGTCAAAGGTTGTCGATAAGAGACATATGCAGATAGAGTAAAAGGCAGAGAGAAAAGGGAATGAAGTGTGTTAAAACAGAATATATCCAGACACCAAGAGCATAACGCAGAGAGAAAGTGAAGACACGCAGACAATGTGCAGAGTTTGAACAGTTGCAAACAAGATTTGTAACAGAGTAATAGAGTTGGATTCATTTAGGAATCTGTTTTGCATTATGAAGTTGTAGTTTCATAAATCTGATAGGTTGGTGCCATCAGAAAGACTGAGTTGGTGCTCAGTTAAGGAGTGGGTGCTCTTGAATGTAACCAGTGAGGTATTTAACTGTGAGGCTGGATTAGAATAGTAGATTCTAGCAACTATTCTCACCGTGGTTTTTTTGCTTTAGGTTTTTCACGTATAAATCTGGTGTATTGTGGTTTTGTGTGCGTGTTCTCTCTACATCTGTTCTTTGATATGCATATGTTTTGTATCCTCATTGAAAAGGTTAAAAAACAATTTTTTTCGCTGATCTACTAATTCACCCCCCCCTCTCAGTAGATAGTTGTCTTCAACAATTGGTATCAGAGCCTAAGGTTCCTAAGGAGAAGCTTAATCGGCTCAGGTAGATCTTGGTTAGTGAACACAATGGCTAGTCAAGAAGGATCTTCATCAAACAAGGCTCCTCTATTTGATGGGTCTATGATTTTTGGAGCATAAGGATGGAAGCATATTTGTCCTCTTTAGGGTTTGATGTATGGATGTTTGTGGAAAATGGATACACAACTCCTACTGAACCTCATACTAATCAGGCTGCCAAGAAGGCATATGAGAACAATGCCAAGGCAAAGAATGTTATTCTTTGTGGATTATCAAACTCAGAATTTGTTAAAGTTATGCACTGTCAGAGTGCAAAAGACATCTGCAACAAGTTAAAGAGTATTTATAAAGGAGATGACAAAGCCAAGCTACAAACATACAAAAGGCAGTTTGAGAGTCTTAAGTTGAATGAAGAAGAAGATTGGGATGAAGAGGAAGGTGAAATTGATCTAGAAGGTGAACTTGTCTGTGCTCTAGAAGAGATTGAGAAACTAAGAAAAGAGAACACAAAAAAAAAGAAGCTTGGGAAAAAGTAACTTGAAAAATCTAATAAAATGATAGTGTCTCTACAAACTCAAGTTGAGGAAACTAAAAGAATAGAAGTAGTCAAGATGGATCTCTAGTCCAAATCTGAAGAATGCATGAAGCTTGAGGCAGAAATAGTAGCCTTGAAGAAAGAACTTGAGAAGGCAAAATGCCAATTAGATAAAAGTCTAAAGTTGACCAAAGGATCAGACATTCTCGTGCGCTGATCAGCGCACAAAAGCCCTCAAATGAAAAATCAGGTCTTGGATATGAGAGAGTAAATGGTTCCTCAACGAGTACGTCAACAAACCTATATGATAATTTCAAGATAGAGGGAGTCGTAGATGCAAGGAAAGAGAGGATCAACAAGGACACTAAGAATGATCCAAACAAAGATAAGGTGAGAAAAATAAATTCTGAAAAGAACCCTGAAATCAAAGATGCAGAAGGCTATTCTAAAGT
The DNA here is from genome assembly GCA_037957365.1 of Torreya grandis. Lineage (NCBI taxonomy): Eukaryota > Viridiplantae > Streptophyta > Pinopsida > Cupressales > Taxaceae > Torreya > Torreya grandis. The sequence goes on from JARHVA010001732.1 coordinate 1,219,882, forward strand.
GGCAGATTTGAAGAAACGAAAGTGTCTGAAAGTTCGATTTACTACACCAAAGAATGTTATGACCAGGTATTATTCATCCTTTTATGGTTATTGTTACAGCTGCAAGTAGTTTGGTCCTACAAGGAGAACTAATTTTGTAAATAGAAACTCATTTGCTCCTCTGTTAGATTCAAGTACAATATGCTACAATTGCAATAATTTTGGTCATATAGCCAAGCATTGTAAGACTAACCTTGTAATGTCAAAAATAAGCAATGTAAAGAAAGACAACTATCCTAATAAGAACAAAGGTTCACAAGTCATTAATGAAGGAAAGAAAAGGACATATGAGAGACCTAAGAAGATATGGAAAGTGAAAAATCAATCCTTGATTGCTCAAACAACACTCCACGCCAAAGAGCAGAATTTGTGGGTAATAGATAATGGGTGCTCAAAACATATGACTGGTGACAAGAGCAAGTTCACCAAGTTAAGCAAGTTGAAGGAAGGTACTGTCAGTTTGGGAGACAATATAGCAGTTAAAATCAAAGGCAAAGGAACCTTGCACATAGATGGTAAGTTTCCTACACATGATGTTCTTTATGTTGAAGGACTGAAGCATAATCTACTGAGTGTCAGTCAAATGTGTGAAATGGATATAAGGTTATATTTAATGTCGAACGCTGCAAGTTAAAGAGATCTGACAAAACAATTGCAGAAGGAAGAACTAAGAGTAACATCTACAATCTTGTTGAGGTAAACGGTAATAGTTGCTTCATAGGAAAGGTTGACGAACGCTAGTTGTGGCATAGGAAAATGGGTCATGTCAAATTTGATAATTTAGTTAAAGTGAGTTTGAATAAGTGTGTAAGACATGTGCCCAAAATAACCAAACCCACAGATACATGTAGAGAATGTCAACTAGGCAAGCAAACAAGGCTCAAGTTTCAAACAAAAGAATATGCAACTACAAAGCCTCTACAATTAGTTCATATTGATCTTTGTGGTCCTACCAAGACAAGAGGATCTAAAGGAGTTTATTATTTCATGTTGTTCGTAGATAATTATTCAAGGATGACATGGGTAAGTTTTTTTAAGGACAAATTTCAAGCCTTTGAGAGATTTAAAATCTTTAGAGCCATGGTTGAAAATGAGTTGGGAATGAAGATCAAATGTTTGAGATCTGATAAAGGTGGATAATTCACTTCCAATGAGTTCATAGAATATTGTGAGAAGCATGAGATTAAAAGACACTACTCGGCTGCAAAAACTCCATAGCAAAATGGAGTTGTTGAAAGAAAGAACAGGACTGTTAAGGAGATGGCCAAAACAATGTTGAAAGAGGCCAACCTATCTGATGGATATTGGAGAGAAGTAGTCCAAACAGCGGTATACATCCTGAATAGAGTTCAACTAAGGGTGAAGAGTGATAAAACCCCAAATGAACTGTGGTATGGAAGACTTGCATCTGTTAAGTACTTCAAAGTGTTTGGAAGCAAGTGCTACATCAAAAGAAAGGAGGACAAACTAGAAAGTTTTGAGTCAAGATGTGATGAGGGAATTTTTCTTGGGTACTCCACTCATAGCAAAGTCTATGTATGTTACAATAAGAGGCTACATCAAATAGTTGAGAGCATCAATGTCAAGGTCGAAGGACTTAAACATGTCCAACCTGATGAGGAGATCAGAATTGAAGAATTAGGAGTAGAGAATGAAGAAGATAGTGAAGAGGAGGAAGAAAAGATAGAAAAGGCACCTACAAAGTTTGTTCAAAAGGAATATCCCAAAGCGCAGATAATTGGCAACAAAAATGAGGGAGTTCAAACTAAGAGAAGAGCTGCAATGAACAAGGAACAAGTAAGTTCGGCTCTATTTTCATAAATTGAGCCTAAAACCTTTATTGAAGACAGCAAAGATGAAAACTGGTTAAAAGCCATGGAAGAAGAACCGAGTCAAATAAAAAAGAACAAAACATGGGAATTAGTTCCGAGACCCTCAAACAAGAATGTGATAGGAACAAAATGGGTTTACAAAAACAAACTCAATGAAGATGGATTTGTCATAAGAAACAAAGCAAGATTGGTGTAGATATGCACAAGTAGAAGGCATAAACTTTGAAGAGACATTTGCTCCAGTGGCAAGACTGGAAGCCATAAGAATGTTTTTGGCATTTTTTGTTCATAAGAAGTTTAAAGTATATCAAATGGATGTAAAGTCAGCGTTTTTGAATGGAAACTTAGAAGAGGAAGTCTACATTGAACAACCAAAAGGTTTTCAGCTAGTGGATGAAGAAGATTATGTGTGCAGACTGAAGAAGGCATTGTATGGTCTGAAACAGGCACCTAGAGCATGGTATTCAAGATTGGATCAATCCCTGCAACAACAAGGTTTCAGCAAAGGATGTGCAGACAACAATTTGTACTTTAGATCAGAAGGTAAGCATATGTTGATTATTTTTGTCTATGTAGATGATATCATCTTTGGAGGTGGCAATAGTAATATGTGCAAAGAATTTGCCACACAAATGCAAAGTGAATTTGAAATGTCTATGCTGGGAGAACTTTCTTTCTTTCTTGGTCTACAAATTGCACAAACCAATGAAGGGATATTCATATCTCAAACGAAGTATGCAAAATAGATGCTCAAGAAATTCAAAATGGAAGACAACAAACCGATTAGTACTCCCATGATAACTAGATGCACGCTAAGCAAAAAAGATGAATCCCCTGATGTGAATAATACTATGTACAGGTCAATGATAGGTAGCGTGTTGTAACTAACTGCATCAAGACCAGACATCATGCAAGTTGTATGCATGGTTGCAAGATTTCAAGCAGCGCCCAAAAAATCACATGTCAATGCTGCGAAAAGAATCTTCAGATACATCAAGAGCACAATTGATTATGGTTTGTGGTACCCTACAAGTGAAGATCTCATTTTGATTGTATATGCAGATGTTGATTGGGCAGGAAGTGTGGATGATAGGAGAAGCACTAGTGGTGGTACATTCTTCCTTGGAAATAGACTTGTGTCATGGCTGAGCAAAACGCAAGAATCGATTACGCTTTCTATAGCAAAATCAAAGTATGTAACAACAGCAGCATGTTGCACCCAAGTCTTGTGGATGAAGCAAACTCTCAGAGACATCAAGGTAGAATACCAAGAACCTATTTCTATCTTTCGTGATAACTCAAGTGCCATAAATATATCTAAGAATCCAGTGATGCATTCCAAAACCAAGCATATATCCATCAAATATCATTTTCTAAAAAAAAAAAGGTTGCAAATCAAGAGATTAAAATTGAGTATGTGCCAACAAAGGAACAAATTGCAGATATATTTACCAAGCCTCATCCCAAGGAGCAATTGAGTATCTAAGAGAGAAGCTGGGAGTAGTGGCTCCCACACCACATCACTAGCTTCTAGTGATAGGGCATAAATCTAGGGGGAGTATTGAAGGTACATTATCAACTCCTGGATTAAGAGAAAAGGCAGCTTGATGAGAAACCTGCAATCCCTTTACTATTTGATGACAAAGGAGGTGACAAAGGTATGTTGGCTCTAGATCACTATGCCTATCTATATAGAGATATGTTGATTATTGATTGGTCTTTTAGACCAATGCTATATACATGATCATTTGGAAAATCATGGACTCAAGGGAGCTAGATCTGAAAGTGTCCAAGTTAGAGTTTGGGCAAATGTGTTATTGCCAAAGAGGTAGTTTCTATCAACAGTGCTCAAACCAACCAAGTCCAAGGATCAAAACAGCCAAAAGGTAAAGGAGCAGCCCGTATCCATGTTATGGCAAGGACTCTTTGTCATTAATGTCAAAGGGGGAGATTGTTGGCAATTTGAGTGTCATGGTGTACAAGGAGATTGTTGTCTGTAATATTGTCATTGATGTCAAATGATAAATGTTCTATCAAGCATTAATGACAAAGGTGTTGAGCTGTGTTGAGTTGAATAGATCAGTTGTAGAGTCCTCATAGAGATTGCATGTGCACCTTGAATTCCCAGAATAGTCATATGAATGCCTCAGTCAGTTTGTTGAGTATGGCTTAGTACACAGTTTGTTCGTGACTACATTTGCATATATGGCAGCATTTGGAGGAAACAATCACACCAAGCTACTCAGGTTTGTGCATATTCCTTATGGTCCAAGTTCTAAGTCATGCGGATGGAAGCAGCTAAAGTTATGCAGGTGCAAAGTAGGGCTCCCAGGGAGTTGAACAGTATCTGAACACTTAGTCGATTTTACAAGCTTGGAAATTCTTTCGAAAGAGTGCTTGGGAATTATTTCGAGAGAATTGACTCGGGGAATTCTTTCGGAAATATTGGTGAAGACAATTCTTTTGGAACAGTGGTCCGCAACACAGTTTCCGAGGGAAATGAGTTTGCCTGGGAATTCTTTCGGAACAATTGTCCCAAAGGAAATGATCCGATCAAAAAATGCCGAAGTGTATTTTTGCAAAAAGCCGAAGGGTAAGTGGACTTTTACAAAAAGGCCGAAGGGTAAGTGGAACTTTACAAAAGCCGAAGGATATGTAGATGCTTGCAAAAATGCCGAAGGGTATGTGGACGTTTATAGAAAAGCCGAAAGGTATGTGGATAGTTCAAAAGCTTTCGAAGGGACCTTTTCAAAAAGCCAAAGGGTACATTTGCAAAGTGCCGAAAGGTATGTGGATCTTTAAAAAAATGTCGAAGGATAAGTGACCCGAACCAAGGCTCCAAAAGGTACTTTACAAAATCCCGAAGGGTATGTGTCCTAAACAAACAAGCAAAGAATTATAGGGCAATTCAAATGTCCCGCAAGGCACTTAGACAAAAAGCTTGGAGAAATTGTCCTGAAATGTCTTAGACAAAAAGCTCACGGAAATTGTCCGGAAGGGCACGTAGACATTCTTTCGAAAAAATTGTCCTGAAGAGCACGTAGACAAAAAGCCCACAACAATTTGTCCGAAAGATTGCTCCAAAAGGTATGTGCCACAAACAAAAGTTCCAAAAGATATTTTAGATGAAGTACAGGACACTCGCAATATTGCTTAAGGATCAAGGCGAGATTAAAGATCGAGCAAGTCTGAAGAGATCGATGAAGGGGAAGCATCTCAAAGACGCCAAAAGAAGCGAAATGAAGTCAACATGTCGAAGGTTAACGATCTAGTCAACATAAAGAGCAAGCATCTTTGATGATCCAATGACACACGCAAGTCAGGACTAAGAAGATCCAACGGAGCAAGTGGATCCAAAGCCTTAAAAGTGCTCAAAGATTAATGCACAGTGACGAAGTTAAAACCGAACAAGTCCGATAAGATCTATCGGAGCAAAAGCTCTCATGAATGCCACGACAAGCGAGATGAAGTCAAATCTACTAAAGATTAATGTCTGACTAAAGTTATGGATCGAGCATATTCGGATAAATCAAAAGGAGCGAAAGCGATCCTGATATATAGGAAATAGCGAGATGCAAAAAGGAGCTCGATGGTTAGACTTGGCGCGAAGAAAGAAATCAAAGGCCCGCATTTAATATGTTCTCAATGAACAAATGAAGGTACAAACAAAACTTGTGAATGATTAAAAAGAGCTCGAGATTGATCTATCTAACCGCTCAATCCTCGATTAAGGAAATGGCGCAGTTATGACCTGATTCCAACAGTTGCCAAAAATAGAAAAAAGAGTTGAACATTGCAATTTGATGCATGATCCGAGACACGGGAAAGCGTATAAGTCAAAGTCACATTAAATGAGAATCAAGAACTGGAACCAGTTAAGTGCAGTTGAAGTATGAACGCAATTGGAGACATGAAACCCTAAAATTCATTATATATACACGACATCAAAAACATTGTTGTGTTGTTGCTGTTGTTGTCGCAATTTTGAGAGTGAGTCAAAGACTGTTTATAAGAGATATATGCAGACAGAGTAAAAAGGCAGAAGAAAAAGGGGGAATGAAGCGTAATTGAATAGAATATATCCAAACATATGCAGATAGAGTAAAAGGAAGAGAGAAAAGAGAATGAAGTGTGTTAAAACAGAATATATCCCGACTTATGCAGATAGAGTCAAATGATGTCGATACGAGACGTATGCAGATAGAGTAAAATGCGAAGAGAAGGGAATGAAGTGTGCTAAAACAAAATATATCCAAACACCAAGAGCGTAAGGCAGAGAGAAAGTGAAGACAGAGAATGTGCAGAGTTTGAGCAGTTGCAGACAAGACTTGTAACAGAGTAATAGAGTTGGATTCATTTAGGAATCTGTTTTGCATTCTGAAGTTGTAGCTTCATAAATTTGATAGGTTGGTGCCATCAGAAAGATTGAGTTGGTGCTCAATTAGGGAGAGGGTGCTTCCTTAGAGTGGGTGCTCTTGAATGTAACCAATGAGGTTTGTCAATGAGGCATTTAACTATGAGGTTGAATAAGAACAGTATATTCTAGCAGCTATTCTCATCGTGGTTTTTTCCCTTTGGGTTTTCCACGTATAAATCTGGTGTATTGTGGTTTTGTGTGTGTGCGCGCTCTCTACATCTGTTCTTTGATATGCATATGTTTTGTATCCTCATTAAAAAGGTTAAAGAACATGTTTTTTAGTTGATCTACTGATTCACCCCCCCTCTCAGTAGATAGTTGTGTTCAATAGGGAGAACCAGGAAAAGCAATGAGATAGGTCCATCAAGAAGTGGACCCAACTCTCCTAGCATCCAAGGTCGTCGAGAAAAAACTCAAAATAGATGGATAACCAGTGGAGGAGGAGTGTCTGGTCTGTCTCGTGTGTTATTGTTTGGAAGGAGTAACATGTCGTGATGATCTAGTGGATCTAGTCTAACTCTTGGAGATGGAACTGGAATAGCTATGCCGCTGAGATCCCGAGAGGTTGTGAAAGGTCCCCCGAATCCATACTAATCTGGAATGTGAAGATGCATTGGTGTCGAACTGGCGCTTAGTGCCTCTCCCCGAAGGTAGCACAATGAAGAAGGAAGTAATCCATTGGATAGATTGTGATCTAGTGTGGCCCGAATCATGTGGTCACGATGCCTAAGGGCCTCCTGCATGTATAGATCCAAACATCTTTGGTCCTCATATCTAAAGAAGACAGAGAGAGCCCGAGTCTCCCTAAAGAGGCAGTGGAACCTCCCTCTGATCTCGTAGTAGATGGGGCAACGGAAGATGAATTGCTCCTCTAACTCGACCTTCTGAAGGTTGCATAACTGGCATATCCTCTCTATCTTATCCATCTAGTGATCTATCTCAATCTGAAGCCTATGAGAACCCACTCTAAACTATCCAAGGGGAATACGGAGAGCATGCATCCAATGATGGAAAGTGTACTGAGGACGGACAATAAGTCCGTCCTCAGTTCCAGATAGTGCTCTGCATAAAAGGCCATATTTGGCTGTAACCCTCGTAGGGGTTAACCCAAGTGGTATGAATGTACTATATGTAGATATCCTCCCTGATAATCCTATTCATCTCCTGTCTGGTAGGTAGAAGGTGGCTCAAAGCGTCCAAGGAGTACTGAAACAGAGGGAGACGATCCATCATAATCCCCACAGACCCTAAGAGATCTGAGACCCCAACATACCAACAACGAGCTCGACCAGTAGGGTCAGAATGGGCAATAGCCTCTGAAGAACAATAAGATAAGTACGGGTATTTGTCATGCCCCTTCGCTGAGTCAACGAAGCTCTGGATGTGATGCAAGAAATAGATCAGATCGAACATAGTCTCCAGTCTGAAGGGACGGGCCCCAAACTCTACAAGAATGATGTGTTGGGGAACAGTCTATTTGCACCTGATAATGCAGCAGAGAAGTGTTTGGACTCTCTCAACCAAAGCCCAATCTGACTCAAGCAAAGAGTGTCCCCAAACCACATACCCATAGAGGACAGTAGGCCTGATAAGTGTGTCCATGAGGGACATCTTGGAAGAGATGTCCTAAAGGTGGTATCGAAAACACTGTCTCTCAAGGAGGGCTAAAGAACCATACCCCTTGTTCATGCAAGGCCGGAGGGCTTGTCTCATGCTAAAGCAGGGTCCAGAGAAACATACCCCAAAGTAGGTAAAGTAGGTATAGGTGTTGGCAATCTCAATCTCCTCACCTCTAAAAAAGAAATGGAGGTGTGAGGTCTTCAACCCGTTGAAAACCATAACCTTGGTTTTGTCCAAGTTGATTGTCCACTGTCAAAGATCACAGAAAAGAGCCAGGGCATCTAACTGTTGCTGCAACCCCTCGGGAGGAGGCCATGAGGACCCCGTCATCCACAAACAATAGGATAGAAATCAATCCCTAGTGGAGAAGGCAACCATCACCATCCTGGATATGCTCATGAAGGAAGGTCTCTAACTCATCAATGTATATACCAAACAGAGTGGGGGATGGCAGCAGCCCTATTTAACCCCGATGGTACTCCTAATAAAGTCTGACAACCCATGGGCAGTGCGGATGCGACCGAGGATCGTCTCGTAGAGGCGCATAATGGCTACTAGAAGGGTCTCGAAAATACTAATGACTTTGAGCCTCTGGAAAAGGTCCTGTGGAATAGAGTCAAAAGCTTTTCGAAAGTCTACAAAGCAGCAATAGACTTTCGATGACCGATGATGTGCCTCCTTAATGATGGCTCGAAGAGTAAATATGTGGTCAATGGTCTAATGAGCTGGTCGGAACCCTGCCTGCCCTTAGCTTTGAGGTGTCGCTGCTCCAACTCTCTCGAAAGCCGCATGTGGAGAACTGTGGCATATAGTTTTGAGAATGTGTGGCCAACCATGATCGTCCTATAGTTATTGGAATTTGAGTTGGGGCCCGATTTGTGTATCGGATGAATGATGTGATGTGACCAAGATGGTGGAAACCCTGAACGAACCACATGGTTGAAGAGATCAACCAAGTAACTACCCAAAACCTTATATCCGTGTTTGAAGAATTCTGCTTGAAATCCCTCCCCATCAACGAACCTATTGTTCTTCATCGCTTTCATAGCTTCTCTGATGTTCCCATATGTGAATAGGTGCCAAGAAGATGGTGGGGAGGAAACATGAATGGAAGATTGCCCCAGAATATAATAGAGAGTGGATGTGTGGGAGATCATCGATCCAAGGTTAAGCTCAAGAGGAAGAGGAGAGTGGTGGGGGAAGATGGTATGCCAAAATTGCTTGGGAGAGTGGATGAATGAATCCCATAAGATCCGTCTCCTTTGAGAGATAAAGAGATGTTTCTTGCGGCGGATGAGACAACGATACGAAGATTTCAGTGTGGGGTAAGAGTGGTGATCATGGATGAAAGCATGGTGGATCTGGCAGTGGAGAGTTTTGTAGTCCTCATCGTACCACTTGTTCATGGGACAAGTGTTATATGAGCTGGGATTATTAGGCTGATGTTAAGGGGGTGTGGGCTTGGTGGAGCTAGGAAATGACTTAAGGGCAGCTTCCCAAATGATGGATGAAAGATAGGCGAATTTGACAGCAACATCCTCAAGCAGGAAGAAGTGGGACTCGGGTGGGAGAAGCTGGTGGATGTGGGAAGAGAAGATATCAAAGTCCCCATCGTCGAAGCGGATGGTGGTACCAAGTAGGTTAGAGAAGGGGACCGTGTGAGGAGAGGGAGTGTGGAGGGTACCAACCTGAGAGTAGGTGGGTCAAATGCCTTAACCCAACCACATAGTGGCTCCGTCAATCCTTCCATAAAAAGGACTACCAAACTCCTCTCTGAAATATCAAGTACCATAACTGACAGGTTTGAAATTATGAAATATAAGCATCTATTGTACCATGTCATTTCAAATGGGCTACTCCCAAAAGTACTGGAACTTTCTTATCAAACCTGTCAATCAATCTCTGCATGAAATATGCATAAGAAGTGATATTGTCATGTCCCAAGGTCACCAAAGTGACGGTGAAGTGTAACAGTAACTTCGGATGGCATAACTGACGAGTAACTGCCGGTTGGTCGGTTGCTAGGAAAACCACTAGGAGAATAATCACCACTCGAAACCACCAAATATGAAAGACCGCAATTTTATTTTAACCGGCGAGTACTCTCCGGTTACATTCAGATAACCATTTTTGTATATAAATAAAATAAACATTTAAGTATAAGCTTATACTTTAAGTTATATTTTATTTATATACTTTCAGGATGTTTGAGAGTGGTTTTGAACCTCTAGGAACTATATAATGTAAATTCTAGGTTTTGGAGGATCCTATCATATTTTAGACTTAGTCAGATTTCAAGGTTTTAGGGTTTCAGACTTAGCCATATTTCAAGGTTTCAGAATTTCAAGGAGACATCATAGGAGGAATGAAGGTTGCATGAAGGGATGTAGGTATAATAGAATACTATGAGGACATCTCTTGCAAAGTGCCACAAGTCGACCCCACCCCATTCCCTGTGCATAGATTAAAACTAATACAGTGATACTTATACAAGAATCTACAAGTACAAATTACAAGAATCTATATTTTTCTCTTCCCTGCTCTCTAGAAAACTAAGGGAGACTGAGAAAGTCTAGTAATCTATGCATAGCGAATGGGGTGGGATCGACATGTGGAATTTTGAAAGAGATGTTCTCATACTATTCTATCATACTCACATCCCTTCATGTAGCCTTCATCCCTCCTATGATGTCTCCTTGAAATTTTGAAACCTTGAAATATGGCTCGATCTGAAACCCTGAAATCTAACTCTGAAATATGATAGGATCCTCCAAAACCTAGATTTTGCATTATAGCTCCTAGAGGTCCGAAACCACTCTCAAACATCCTGAAAGTATATAAATAAAATATAAATTAAATGTAAACTTAAATGTTTGTTTTATTTATATATTATCTGTTTTGGGTGAATTTCAACTATTTCTTTCCTTTGTCAATTATTCCCGATTATTCAACCACCTCTGTCGAATAATCGTTGGTTACCCAAAATTCCCCCTTGGCGAGTACTCACCAGCTACGGTTATGCGAACTATGCACCAAACCATGGTACCACCACTCATGAGCCTTCCCATCCAAATGAAGTGTGGCATACTTAATGGCTTTTGTCTCTAACATGGGGTTAAGCTGAAAATATGTCTAATTTCTACACCTACGAATGTGCAGTACACTTATTGGAACCATCATAACTGGGAATGGACAACTTGCCCACTCTACGTTGCATCTCCTAGTTAGGTCCTTGTCCCTTATCTCCTTTGGGCCTATGAAAGATTCCGAGCTTTTTTTTTTTTTTTTTTTGAACTTTTCAATTACAATCAACAGAGCAATACACAGTCGTTAGGATTAGCCTTAAACCAAACCATAACTGAAGCAACTCTAACCAGAATGTACACCAGGATTCCGATAAGGCCAAGGTGTGAGCATTGGTCAGAGGATCTGAATGCAAATACAGAGCTGAAAGGAACTCTAACCAAGAATGGCGCCGATGATGGTGAGCATATGGTCAGAGGATCTTCTACTACTACAAGTACTGAAAGAAACTCAACACCAAGTATGTGCTACCCAGTCCAATATAGAGTGAGGCGACCATATGGTGGAGTACTAAGAATTACAATGCTTAAAAGAAACTCAACACCAAGTATGCGCTACCCAATCCAGTATGGAGTGAAGCGACCATTTGGCGGAGCGCTACAAAGTACTGAAATAAACAAGAATGCTAAAATACTCAACGTCAAGAATGTGCTTTCCAAACCGAAAGGGAGTGGAAGCTACCATATGACGGAGATGTAAAGTATTACAATGCAGTTTCAGAATATAAGATCAGCATTACAAATCATGATTAATCAAGATTAAGAACCGCTGTCAGTACTACTGCCAGCGTACAATATGATCAAGAATTCGCCTGCCAAGAGCATAGAATTAGAACCATTCAACAAGCATTTAAATAGAGAATCCTCCTTGCTTAATGGAACACACCGAGACTGCTTTCTTTCCTCAAAAATCACAGCTTCACGATTCTGGTATGTTCTGATCTGCACCTTTAAATGTAAAACCAGCAACCTGAGATCACACTAAAATGGACAAATCTCTCACCCAATTCATCCTATTGACATGAAACGAAAAGTGTAATGACCCTGCTCAAATCTAGTTGAAAACTTTTGATTTTTGGTCTTGGAAATTTTATCAAACACTTCTCATACAAGGGTCATATGACTGATATAACATTTTAGTTTGCTTTAATGGCTCTTTCCTTTACTTAACATCAATAAGAATGCTTGCAAGAAGACTCTAGATTGTCTAAACAATGACCTAGCACGAATGTGCAACTAATTTTGGCAATATTCCATGCATATATATGATCTAAGCCTGAGAAATGAACACCTACAGCCAACTGACATTTTTACAAACAGTTGGTATGCAAACTAACTAGCTGATAATAAATGATATCGAAATTCTCAAATGACACCAGCAATTATTATCTCCTTAATTGCAATGAAATTTCTAATACAATGCTCATGAAATATGGCCAAGACTCAATGCTAACAATTTCAAAATGAACCTGATTGGAGACGCCTTCAAATGATATGAATTTCTGAGTTGTCTTCAGACTGGTATACTTCAGATCAGACTTGCATATCTTCCAAATTCCACCTCCAAATGAATATATGTCAATGCCAAAGTATTAGGAAATGTTGGGCGCCCCTTTTGGATGATATTTGATATTTTTTTGGACTCCTTTAATGCAAAATCGCCCCACTTCAAAGTTGCAGACCTGCCATGGATAAACCTTCAAATCTGAAATAATCTCCACAACCTTTGGATTCTTTGTCATAAACAAAACGTTCCTTGGACTTGGGCACTCCAAATGGCACTATGCTTGATGATGAAAACCCTCTTAGGTAACCAAAATGAACTTGGAAGTGTGGCTGTCCTCAGAAATTACAGTCATATATTCCTCCTTATTTACAGCTGTAATGGCCTTCCAAAGGTCTCCAAACTAGTCACAAAAACTTCCCCAAGGAAGGGGAATCCCTTTGGTAACACTATCACTTGCAAACACTTCCTTAAATATTGAAATCGAACCATTCCAATGGGACTGAAACAAAATTACAGTCACCCCTTAATATATGCATACTCACCAAAATAGACCTCCATTGTCTTGAGAATGTTCTCCCAGCTAAGGCGCTTCAATTGGATGTTCTTGTTGCTTCAACAAACACCTAGAATGAAAGATTAGAATTCATTGCCATCGCTGCCATGAAAGTCTTCAGATTATGCAATGTAAACCCTTGACCAAAGCTTGTCGATAATGCCCAAATGAAGAAGCTGAATGCTTCCTCCTCAAAGTGCAACCCTTCAGATGTTATTTCACACCCTCAGTTATGCTTCCAATGGAGGTTTTCGTCTCCAATGGCTATTCTGCAGAAACCCTCGGCTCCACAAGATGAATCAATCAAAATATTATTCATTCAACTGGATGCCGAGAATGAGCTCTTGCCTTTCCTTTTATTCTTTTTTTAAGAGAGCTCAATCACCTTCCTGGCCAATGTGGGATAAAAGATTTATTCCCACATTAAATTATTCACTTAATGCACTTTATTATGTTAAAGTGACTTTATTATTATAAAGTTACTTTATAACTTTATAATAATATTAAAATATTAAATAAATCACTTAAGTCACTTAAACTTTAATATCTCTCTCATCATTCATCTGATGCATGAGCCGTTTGAAGCTGTCGATTGAGGAAGTGATTCTGAACGCTATCAATCCATACTGCCAAAAATAGCAGGGGTCCCATGCTGAGTGCTGAATACTGCTAAAAATAGCAACTCAAGCTAGAAGTGTCCAAATGAGCCTGAACGAAAGCCAACTGATCAAGTACTGACAAACTAAAGCTGAGCCAACCTCCATCAAGAGACCCTCTAACCATGCATATTAACCTACGAGGGCTAAGAATAGGCTAAATCCACCGAACTCTGATGCTCGCAAAAATGGGGACATTACAAAAAGCAAAAGGCCCTAATGATGAAGGCGCCCAAGATTGGAACACCAAACAGACCCAAAAGTTTCTATATAATTATTGCACGCAGCCCAATGCACACACAAGAAATATAGTCCAGCAAGAGGGGCGATTTGCCTTTTAAAATCACAGCAGTCATTAAAAAATCTACAATTTACAGAAGAGGGGCGCCCATTACCAACAGAGAGATATAACCAATACCCACAATGAAATTTTTTGTCTTTTTTTACTTATGAACAAAACATAGCCTGCTGTAATGAATATGACAGTCCTAAATTTCTCATAACCTGATCTATAAAACACACACTGAATACAATGCACAAATCCTGCATACAAAACAATCAAACTACACTATCTCACCACTAGTCGCTATCTTTCAAGCAAGAAGCAATGCCAAGCTAGGAGGCTTTCATTCCTCGAAGCAATCCCAAGCCAATCTGGCAGCATAACATTTCTGTAGTTCAAGATAATCCAAGTGAGGACCAAAGGCTTCTTTTTATAATTTCGGTTTGACCCTTCTAGAAACCCTATCCTCCAATAGGTGGCGTCCAACTTAAGCTTGGATTAAATATTCAATAAGAATTATAATTAATTCTTTTAATGAGGCGCCCACCCCATAAAGAACATATTTTTAAAACAACTTAAAGTGAAGTAGCTACGCCAAGGGGAAAGTCAATGTTAAAATATAACATTAAAACTTGACTTAATTAAAATAATTCGACTTATCTCTCCATTTGTGCCCCAAAGCCCAAAATTGAGTAAGCCGATAGATCAAACTGACATGGAAAGCCAACCGTGCCGAAATCAACAGAACCACTGCCAAAAATAAAATTTACTAAAAATAGTAAATCCCTGAAGATGCTCAGAATGCCAAAAAGAACATATCACTGCGAAGCTCTCTGAAAACCCAGAAAGAATCCACCATTCAATCAACCAACCTCAAGCAAGAGCATCCTTCAAAACAAGAAACACTCATTTTACCTTCTGAGTAGCCTACGGGTCTCAGGAATAGGCCAACGGTCACTGGAAAGATCATGCTCGAGAAGGGGACATTACAGCCTATCCCTGTACTTCACCTAGGAAAAATCTACTAAGGACATGGCTGCATAAAATTCATCACCTAATGATTGGTATTCCCTCAAATAGTCTGCAAAACTTTCACCAGCTCCGTATTGTCCTACTTGTCCTCTTGGTTGTGCCTCTAAGAAATCAGGCATTAGAAGTCTAGGTGTTGTTCTACTAGCTGCCCTGGAGTTGTTGTCGCCGGGGATATTAGTGTTACTTGCCTTTCCATGTTTTCCATTGTTTCCATTATTGCCGTTATTACCGTTGTTGCCATTATTGTTTTGCATCATCTGAGTGATCAATTGAACCAATTGTTGTCCTCTAGCCAAGTCATTTAAAATTTGTATAGTACTAAGATTTTGTTGATCATCCCCATCATCCATGTTCCCTACAGCTCTCTCACCGAACAAATCTACGATAGCAATTTCTTCTTCAATCTTTGGTTGTTCCGGTGGATCATTTGGTTTTCGTTTAAAATGATAGCTGTGAGACCCTTTCATCTACATAAGAAATTTCTGCTATCATAAACTTGCACAAATCCCCACTGGCTAGCAAGATACACAACGTTGATACCACTGTAATGACCTCCCCTAGTTTTTTCCAAATAATCACTACTGATATAACAACAGGGAATATCTGATACAATTTCTGATCACCCAGATATTCAAACATATATTGTTGCAACTAAGAATAAGTGATTACAATGAATAACAAGAGCTGCAGTATAAGCTTTATTTCTGATTTTCAAACTGAAATACTGTTGCAATACATTTCATGAAGTAATATCATTGTGAATCAATACTGCTGCAATACATTTCATGAAGTAATATCATTGTGAAACATATGAAATCAAAAAGCAATGATACCCAAGTGAAGGGCAGCTGTAGTAGATGATGGAGAAGCCATGAAATCACTGAAGTAACACTAAAAAACACTATCAAACACTTATACAGAGGTCTGATATAAAATAACAGCCAATTTGAGTTCAACATTCGGAAATCACGAGCCATCACATATGCATGGACAAGGTTAGTGTCATTGCTAAAGAAGAGTTTTATTTAAATAGATGGATCCGGGAAGCGGTTGAAATCGAAAAGAAACCTCTCAATCTTAATAAAGATGATGGTTGGAAGTTTAGCACACATTGAAAACTGATTATTCAACATATTAAAAATCACAACATTGATCATACTTAGCTTGTCTTCTCTGTGGCCGACCTATACCATAATTTCCTGCTCATTCTTATTTATCTGGTTAGATTGCATCTCTTTTCTCGATTCATCAAACATCATTTGCTTATTTTGCTTACTTACCTGAGGATGGGCCAAGCATTTGGCTCGAAACGTCGAAGTTTTTAAAACTTTCAATGCAGTTTTCGACTGTTTTGTAAGCCAATATGAGTCGGAAATAACACGATGAATCATACATCACTGCTCAAAAACTGTAGTTGATGTAAGAACCCTGAAACTCACTGTTCACCATGAAATCTTTGTCATATGCAAGTCTGAAATCTGAAACAGCAAGGAAAAGGTCTGAAACACCATCAAACCCTAGCTCCACAAACCCAAAATTCCTTCCATCATTTTTTGATCAACACCTTGCAACCAAACACCGACATATAGCCAAGAATCACTCTAGAACAAGTTGCAAACTAACTCAGAAACCCACACACATGCCATATTTCAGCATTGGCGCACCCTCAAAGTCTCTGTAGAAATCAACAAACTCCATTGAAGCTCCAATGTGATTTCTGAGTGAAACCACCATAAACCAGCTAAGGAGGATCTTTCACCACCGAAACTAGTCTTCTCCAAGAGGGTTTTCATCTTCAAGAAGGTTTAGAAGAACTCAGGTTCATTCCAGCAGCATAACAATATCAAATTCATCACCCACAATAATGAGCCCTCTACTCCTTTTTATCCACACAAAATTAAGCTTTGCCTGAATGCAATGATAAATCCATGCACAACCATTAAAATCTCCAATGAAGCACAAATGTGATCTCCGTATGAAATCACCACAGCAACCAGTTAAGGAGAATCTTTCACCACCAAAATTAGTCTTCTCAAAGAGGGTTTTCGTCTTCAAGAAGGTTTGGAAAAACTCAAGGTCATTCCAGCAACATAATAATTTCAAATTCATCAACAACCACAAAAATGAGTCCTCAACTCCTTTTTATAACTTTTTTGGAGAGAAATATATAATTGTAAAATATAATAATTCACTTTATTTCCCTCACAGAGACCCCTTTGAAAAAACAATATTATTTCATGTGCAAAGGTCTTCTTTTCCAAGCATCTATCATTTAAAACATTTAATTACCTTTCCAACGAGTTATTACACTAAGTTGCTTTTAAAATTATTTCATAAAATTAAGCAACCTTAGTGAAATAATTAAATAATTACTCATTAACTCACCCGAGTTGCAAAAACCACTAAAACATTATCAGAATCAAATTTTGACTATACTGGAACGATATTGATGATGAAGAATGATAATCAGAGCCAACCGGGTGAATTACTAAAAATAGACACTCTCCAAGAAGTTTGAAGAACACCCCAAAAGTCAGAAAACACTTCTGAAAGTGTCACGTTGATCCTTACTGCCAACTAGGTTCATTGACATAAACCAATGTCACTGCTTATCAACCCTGAGCACTCCAAGAAGTTTGGAGTTCTTCCCAACTCACCAAGAAGCTTACGGGAAAATTCGGAAACTGGGCAAAAGCTCACAAATTAATATTGTTAAAAATAGGGACATTACATAGATACTAAAATCTTGTATTAAGTACTTGACAGTGACAAGCTTGACATACATTTACCACGCATGATCACACACAAATATGGTCCTAACCTACCATTCTCTCACACTTGCATGCTTCTTTATGAGTTTGATCCTTTCATTTTGCTATTACACACCTACAGAAACCACACTTTTCTTTCGGATCAACATACTACCCTAAAAAAACATGCCCAAATGTTCAATTTAGTCCACCTGTACATGGGTCGGTAACATCAAACTAGGTTAGTGTTGACCTGAGCTTGATGGTACCGACCCTCTCCCAACAATGTCTATTTTTTAATATCAAACATTTCTTTAGGTTCAGCCCATCTGCATAGCATGTCAAGGGTGTGAGAAATTACCCAATTGAATTCATATATATACAAATAAAGGTCTCGCTTAATATGGGACTTAGCACTTATTTGGTACAAATCTATATACACGATCGCACATTGAGCAAATATGCCATATTCTTCCCAAATTGTGAATCAGTCACTAGTAGTAGTCACAAGCCAAGTCTAAAGCACTCTGAAGTCAAAGCAAGCATTGCCAAGTATCAAATCCATATCATTAGTTGCATTCATATAGCAAAAGAGCACAATTGTATAATCACACTAGGTGGGAAAATTGTGTGGCTTGATTTCCCTCGTTGTATCAGATATGTAAACAGCGGTCAATCATCAAATGAGGGTGATTGGGGTTAGCTCAACCCATTACACTATCTCTATTTTTGCAAGTTTCTAACCCTTACTAGTACACCTAGGGTTTCAAGGTGGAGATTGATTTTTAGAATTGCAAGCATCATCAAGGTTCGGCGTTGCACATTCAGAGCTTTGAAAGACAGGCGAAGGAGACCATACGGTCACAGGCACACCTTTTGGCATAGGTCACTACCAACCACTCAAGTCAGTATTGACAATCGATACTAACCCAGATCCAACGGAACCGGCCCTTACAGACAGAAATACAGTTCCAAAACCTGACAAATCACATGGTTGCTTTAAGTCTATTTTCTACTACCAAAACACAATCACAGTCAGACAGTCAACCAATAAAACTAAGTACCCATCCCTTTGTTGTACTTACTATATTTAGCATATGCCACTTGTAGACTCATTGCAATCAGTTTTAGTATTTTACATTTAGATGCATGCTTCAATGCGATATTTATCAATTTAAATTCATATACTAGTTTCTACCCTATTAGGGTTTTAAAAATTGAATTTGGTTAAAACATATTGGTGAACTTGTACAATGATTGAACCGTGTCAAATCTTAGGTCTCCATTAGGGTTTCATCCTTCTAGGGTTTCATATTTCAGCCTTAGTGTTTTATTTTCAGCCCTAATTTGTGATTATTCCCTAATAATACACATTACCCATGTTTGTACTAAATGAACATTATTTGTTAATGCAACTCATGAATATACAAATAATGGTCTCACTTAATATGGGACTTAGCATTTTTCTGGTACACATTGTCGCACACTAAGCAAATATGTCATATTCTTCTCAAATTGTGAATCAATCACTACAAGTAGTCACATGCCAAGTCTAAAGCCCTCTAGAGTCAAAGCAACATTGTCAAGTATTAAATACATATCATTAGTTCCATTCATATAGCAAAGGAGCACAATTGCACAATCATACTAGGTGAGAAAATTGTGTGGCTGGATTCCCCTCGTTATATCAGATATGTAGGCAGCGTTCAATCATCAAATGAGGGTGATTGGGGTTAGCTCAACCCATTACATTGTCTTGATTTTTGCAGGTTTCTAACCCTTACTAGTACACCTAGGGTTTCAAAGTGGAGGTTAATTTTTAGAATTGCATGCATCATCAAGGTTCGGCATCGCACATTCAGAGCTTTCAAAGATAGTCGAAGGAGACCATGCGGTCACAGGCACACCTTTTGGTTTAGGTCACTACTAACCACTCAAGTCGGTATTGACAGTCGATACTAACCGAAATCCAACGAAGCCGGAACTGCGCAGACAGAAATACAGTTCTAAAACCTGACAAATCACAGGGTTGCTTCAGTTTGTTTTCTACTACAAATACACAATCACAATCAGACAGTCAACCAAAAAAGCTAAGTACCCATCCCTTTGTTGTACTTAATATATTTAGCATATGCCACTTAACTCATTGCAATCAGTTTTAGTATTTCACATTTAGATGTATGCTTGAATGCCATATTTATCAATCTGAATTTATATACTAGTTTTTACTCTATTAGGGTTTTAAAAACTGAATTTGGGTAAAACATATTGGTGAACCCGTACAATGATCGAACCGTGTCAAACCATAGGTCTCCATTAGGGTTTCATCCTTGTAGGGTTTCATATTTCAGTCTTAGTGTTTTATTTTCAGCCCTAATTTTTTATTATTCTCTAATAATACACATTACCCATGTCTATACTAAATGGACATTATTTGTTAATACAACTCACGAATGTACTTTTTTCATATTGCTCTACTTGGATAGTGTATCTCATTTGGATCAATTATATAAACAAATGGGTCAAATGGATCAAATCCAATAACACTAATAACACTAAAATTAACAAAGAATAATCACAAGCCTTCCTCAAATCATATTGTTGCAACCTCAAATCCGAGCTATCTCATGTTACCACTAGATGGCAAGAGGCATGCATGACCTCCCTTGTTCCTCCTGCTCTCTCTATGAATCATACAATACATACTACACACCCTATTAATGGACTTATCATAAATGTTGAGACTGATAATACTTATGAAACAACTACTAGAGAACAATTAGATGCTATGTATGACCAAGAATTCACTGAATATCTTAACTTGAATCCACATCAGATTGATTCAATGTTATATATTGCAAGAGATGAACACAAAAAATTTGGCCCACGCTACCACATAAGGTGTTAAGGCCTCTACTATTGGTACCATTCCTACATCACCTCTAGTGACATATGTGACATCCACCCAAGGTGTGGGGGCCACACAAAGCTTTTAACAGAGTCTCACACCTAATCATACATAGGTAACATTTACCCCATCTCTAATGACTACACATGTTGCATCATCAACCTCGCCTACTGCATGTTCCCTTGAGCAGATTCTTATAGCTTTGTATAATTAGGTGTTGCAATTAGAGCAAGGTGCATTTAGAGCTAGTCATTCACTGGATTCACATGCCTTGCTTCATAACCCATTATCCCATGAGATAGTAGTCTATACTTTGGCTACAGGTTTTGTAGCTCCTAAGCTTCCACTATATGAAGGTAAAGGTGATCCAGAACACCACCTTTGATCATTCCACGTATTATGCTTGGATTACGCATACAATGACAAACTATTAACCAAGCTAAACCCAAGAAGTCTCAAGGACTATGCTTTGTGATGGTTCCATCGCTTTCCCCGCCAATCAGTAAGAACATTCAACCCTTTGGCAGATCAATTTCCAGCACATTTTGCTATCAACATTGAAGAGATGCTCACTTATGTGCAAATTGCTAAACTTAAACAAGGGTCCAACGAGCCAATTAGTGATTATGTACTTTGGTACAAAACTATGCTAAGTACGATGACCAATGTTATGGCAGAAAATGAGTTACAAGACATATTCAAGATAAGCTTGCTTGCACCATTCCATAATTCAATCACTTTCAAGAGATTTAAATCCTTTCATGACCTATGTTGCACAGTAAGAGACAGAGAAGTTAAACTCAGTTTTGAACAAGCTCAAGTATACACCTACTCCTACAATTATGTCAATGCCGAAGTTTCAAAGCAAATCAAGCTACAAGGTTAAATCAACTGACAAGAAAAATGAGGCAAAGATTATTGTTAATGCAATATGACAACCTACATATCGATTTTAATTGTCAGCTCCACCGAAGAGACAATTTTCCAGATTACCATCACCTCCTCATATACTATTGCAGAAGACTTGAGTGCAACCTTATCACTCCCCCACAAGAGTTTGATCCAAACAGACCTACACCAAAGAACTATGATAGCAATGCATATTCTGACCATCATCAAATTGCAAGACATTCTATGAATAGATGCTTCAAATTAAACATAAAATAAAAGAGCTTATTGATGCCAACACTATTGAGTTGAGTACACCTACAGAGGAATCTAGACCACAGAACAATGGAAATCATTAGTTGAAAATATTCAGTGATGCATTTCCTAAGCATGAGACGATGGACTAAGAATACTTAAGAAATACACTATGCATACAATATGCATCCTCCACTTGCAACATGTGATTACCCAATAGATGTGATTATTGGTACACTTATCGACACTTCACCACAGTGTCCTATGATCACATTTGATGATAGTGAGATTGTCAATGATCATTCGGATTTTCATGCACAATGCAAACGAGCCTATATCAATGAACAACACATGCATAGTGTCATGATCAACAATGGGTCAAATAAGAACACGTGCACAATGACACTTCTGCAATCCCTTGGATGCACACAACAGAATATACAACATACATCAAGAACAGTTAAGGGGTTATATGGACATAAACAAAATACCCTCAAACACATAGTATTACCTCTTCAGGTGGGCTCCGCCATACTAGGCACTCCATTCTTAGTTATACAAAGTAACATGATCTTTATCATGTTGTTAGGATGCCTTTGCATGCAAAAGTTTCATGCAATCCCATCTAGTGCAACAATGTCCGAAGTACATACACTACAACAAAGTAGTCACAGTAATAGGTGTACGATATGAGTACCCTTTACAGCAAGTGGTATCTCCTCCACCCCCACCACCATCGTAGTTGGTTGATATGCCAATATAGGATCAGTATATCGAGCCAGTGGATACACATATGCAAGACATTCTACACACCCAGTTCAAAGAAGTGTAGTTGAGTCTACTAGACAACCAACTATTTAGCACCCATCATATCAGAGAATTATTCAAGGCTCACAGAGGCCATCTCCTATAGCACATACTCAATACCATAGACAATTCAGCGTATTCCATAGGAAACACACAATAAAACATTCTCCTACTATACAACGAACATAGGCAATTAGACACTCTCCTACTATACAATAGACCCCAAAGAGTCCTGAGCCTTCTAGAGTGAACTATCATGCATGGGATTCTATGAGCAATGATCATGACAGTGATTGTACAACACATGATTTCTTATCAAGTTTTAATACGCCTATATCTGGTACCTTTCACTCACGACAAGGGACCCTTACACTATTCGATACATGTACTTCCCATGATCCTCCCATTAACATTGGTTAGCACTTTATTTCAAGTATACTTCAAAAAATACAATAAAATCAAATAATTCAAAAAATACAAAAACATTCATATAATCAAAAAATAAAAATCAAGATCTGAGCATGACAAGATTACTAGATTATAATATTTATTTATGTTATTTATCATACGTTAGGTAGATGACATATTATTTTCATATATACATGCATTTCATGGTATATGAGTGCAATGTGGGACATACAGGTTACACATGGACATATAGATGTTGGATTGTCCTCTACCCAGTGGCCATGCCAATACTGAGGACATCTTATTCCACAAGTTTCATAATTATAGGTTATATCTTTCTATGAGCTTCTACCATGTTGAGCTACACATATTGCTTACACATGTCTTGGTAGTTACTCATATCTTACATAGTGCTACATGGATATGCTATTTAACTAGGATGTGACACTGATACACATGGATGGTGTAGACTATACTTTACTTATTCTATGCTTCATTCAAGTTGTTACTCTCTTGCATGATAGGCTAGTTTGTGTTTCTCGACTATGTGTGGCCCTTGGCCTTGTTTGATGTGACATCTTTATGTTCCTTGTTTGCGACATCTTCATGTCCCTTGTATGTGGCCCTTGGCCTTAAGTGTGGCACTAACTCTTGAACTTGTTGAGCTTGCTAACATTGAGTGGTGCCATGATACATATCATGCACTATTATTAATTAATTTTATTCAATTATCTTTTTCGTGATGGTCACTACTACGTGTTTCATTGATACATCTATCTAGACATGACACTTACATGTCATACATCACATATGTTACATACATGCCTTGATTTACATTTACATTTCTATGATGACATACTCATCATATGTTCACATGATTATCCATGATGCTATCTTTATACATGACATGATACAATTAACTCTTATTTTGAGATGAGTAACTTACATGACACATCCCTTATCTTAAAAGCGGGGCATTACAATGGACTTGTCATAGAGACATAAGCCTCCATGAATAGAAAATCATATCATAATACAGATTTTCAAAAATCAGATGATTCAACTACATGATAGATATTGGCACATCAATACAGATTATGGGAGCACATGCACTTACATTACAAAGACTCGAATACATATTCATATACACATGGATGCATATGCATGGGCATATGTGCACAATTTACAGGAACAAGAATTACAGGATTCCACATATACATACATCTAGGTTACAAATTCTCGGATTCAACATATAAATGCGTAGCATTCTATATCAATCGATACAGATTCAGGGGGCATGATATTGGTTCATGCACATATACACGCTTTCAAATTTATGAGGCAAGATATTGGTTCATACACATATATAACAGTACAGTTTACAAGTTGAATGACAAATCATTGTTATTGCACTTCACACTTGTCGACATTGAGGTCATGATGGGGGCAAGAACATTGTTCATTCTCTTTCGATCATGCAAATATTCTACATTAAACGAACTTGAGTGAAACTATACAATTAAATATGAGGTCATGATGGAGTTATGAACATTGCTCATTCTCTTTCAATCATGCATTTGTTTTATATCGAACGAACTTAAGCGAAACTATATAATTGCATCTATAAGCCATCTGCAGTGGTTAATTTAGTTTTACTTTTAAAGAACCCACCATGTGGTTCCCCTTTCTTTTCTGCATAGTTATTTGGGTTAGTACATTGCGTACTTCTCCCAACATTTGAGGTTCGGGGCATATTGTCTTTCCAACCCAAGGGCTTGCATAGTTACACAAATTTGGGGCACAATCACCCCAACTCTCCTTGTGCTTAAGCAAGTAAGCATAATTTCTCCATGGTTCAACAAGAGGAACCAATCTCCATGTGCTTCAACAGAAAACACCTTTCTCCAATGCTCCAACAAAGGAAGCATCATCCCTAACAAGTTGCAAGAGCAACATGATTTTAACCAACACACAAGTGTACTCCTTCCTTGCTCTTTAATTTTCAAAATTTCAAATTCAGATTTCAGATTTCAATTAATGGACATTGACTACTATATGTTTGTTGCAGGGTTTGCTATTGACTACCCTGCACAATTGAAGCTTCTTACCAAAGACAAAGTGTGTTGTACACACTCAGGTATACATTTTCCTTTTACTCTAGTAATTCCATTACTAAAATAAATGGAGGGCATTTCTAAATAATAAAATATGGTTTTAAGGACTTGACAATGACAAGTTTGGCAGAAATTTACCATGCATGACTTGCATGCACAAATATGATCCAAGCCCACTATTCTCTCAAAACTGCACACTACCTTATGAATTGATCCTTTCATTCTACTATTACACACCTACAAGAACATCACTATCTATTTTAGACCAACATACTATCCTACAAAGACAAACCTAGATGCTCAGTTTAGTCCACTTGTACACGAGTCGCTAACATTAGATTGAGTTAATATCACCAATCGATATTGACTTGAGCCTAACAATATTGACCTTCTCCCAATAACGACTGCTTTTTAAAATAGAACATTTCCTTAGAGTCAGCCCATCTGCCTAGCATGTCAATGACGTGAGAAATTGTCCAATTGGACTCATATATATACAAATCAAGGTCTCACTTAATAGAGGACTTGGCATTATCTAGTAAACATCTATATACCATTGCACATTGAGCAAATCTGCCATATTCTTCTCAAATTGTCAATCAGTCACTAGCAACAATCACAAGTCAAATCTGAAGCCACAAATCAAAGCAAGCATTGTCAAGTATCAAAGCCAAATCATTAGTTACAGTCATACAACAAAGGAGCATCAAATTGCATGTGGCTTGACTTCCCTCCTTGGAGTATCAAATATATAGGCAGCGGTCAATCATCAAATCGGGGTGAATCGGGTCAACTCAACACATTACATTTCTTAGTTTTTACAGGTTTCTAGCCCTCACATAGAATTCCAAACATCATCAGCATCTGACATTGCACATACAGAGCATTCAAAGGCAAGTGAAGGTGACCGTACAATCACAAGTGCATCTTTTGACACAAGGCACTACTGACCACTCAAGGTAGCATTGACAATCGATACTAATCGAGATCCGATGGAACTGACCTTGTGTAGATCGAAATACAATTTCACAACCTAACAAATCACAATCCCACTTCAGTCTGTTTTCCACTACCAAAACACAATCAAACTCAGAAAATCTAAGTACTCATCATTTTGTTGTGCTTACTATATTTAGCATATTCCACTCGTCAAATCATTGCAGTCAATTTCAATATTTTACATTCAAATGTATGCTTAAATGCCATATTTATCAATCTGAATTCATATACTAGTTTCTATCCTATTAGAGTTTCTAGCACGAAATTAGGGTACAACAAAGGTGGGTGTTGATATGCCGAAGGTAAACATTACTACATACAACAAGATTAAGACTCAATTGAATATCATGGTCGTTCCCCAGAGGAAGAGAGTACAACATTCACCAAAGGTGGCACTAATGGATTATCCAGAGAGCCCAACCCATAAGCTAATTGTGTTAGAGGCCACAAATATGATAAGAACCCTATAGGATGAGGTCCAAGCAACACAAGGCATTGAGTCCATTATCAAAGAAAGCCAGCGCAACGGACTTAGTGCCAAGGAAGTGCACCAATTGTCATAAATCCTTGAGATCTTAAAAAAAGGGGTTTTTGCATTACTGAAGACTTGTCTTGCATAGAGTGTTAAGGTGCATGCACCACAAGTAATGAGAAGTCAAAATATATAAAGACAATGAGGAATGTGACCAAAGATCATGGGTTGCTCATTTATGCCACCATTGATGGATAGTCCGTATGTGATATCTTGATTGATATAGGCACATAAGTAAACATCCTTACTAAGGATGCTTGGAGGAAGATGAGAAGCCCTGCACTTCAAACCTCATCACATAATTTGTTTATGGATGATAAAACCCGATCTCGACCTATTAGGATCCTATGCAATGCTAAAGAAGACATATTTGATGCCAAGTTCACAACTTATTTTGAGGTGATTAAGTTGGATGAAGATGATACCTATCTAGCCTTTTTGGGAAAGCCATGGTGTTATAAAAACAACGTTGACATGAACTTCAAGAAGCATCATATGAGTTTTGAGAATGGGGAACTTCAAGTAGTCATCTCTATCGATCAAAACCTTGGACATTCAGGAGGATATAAACCATATCTATGATATCACCACACATGAAAATGAATACTTGAATCCCATGGATGATGGCATGTTGAGTTGGAAGAGTGGAATGTCAGCCTCAAATACCATGAGTCATGTGTGTGATAGATGGATACAGAAGCCTATGGGGTTACAGGAAGAAAGTGTGTAGGGATCGCGACAAAGCACACAAGGTCCTTACGGAGTAAATCAATATATTCACACTCTGGGATATCTTCACAAGGTGCCAGACAAGGAAAGAATGCACAGAGGTGGTTTCCGCACAAAACACAAAGAGTGAAGCCAAGGCATAGTTTCTAAATTAAGGATGCTTGGAAAATGTTCCAAGTTATGATGGGTCTACTTGTGCACAAGAATATGTTAGGGATATTGAGGCATGTCTTCCCAAGGAAAAGAAATGCTTGACTTCGTTAGTACACACCCTGAAAAGTACAACCACATGTTGGTGGGCCATCAATATAACTAACCTTTCTACATGTTCAATACCAAAACCTATGGACTATAGACAGCAGTATAACGAGACAAAGCCCATCCTCTATTAATAGGCGAGGCTGCGAGGCTAACTTTCTTGAAACAAAGAGAAAACGAAAAACTAGAATATCTACAAATGTAAATGTTATATTTGGGGGGTTTGCATGTGTGTAGAAAGGAATTTTAGTGATTCGAAAGTAGGAGAAAAATAGAGTGGAAATATATGAATTAAGAAAATAGAAGTGAAAATATGAATAAATAAACAAATGCAGATTTCATTTATGTTTCACATTCATAAACTGAAAATAGGAATGACTATTAACCAAAAAATATTTTGTATAAAATAAAGTTCAGAAGTTAAGAATATGAACCAACGAACATAAGAACGGTCATTCACAACAATGTGGGAGGCAAAAAGTCCTGCAACAATCTCATTTTACTAACTCTTAAGAAAAACACAGAGTTTCTTCTTTCTTTCCTTCTCTCCAAAAACTTCTATCTTATAAAAAAGATACAAAGTTAAAAATCCTTTGAAAAGCATGCATGCCTTCTATTTATATAACCTAGAGGGTAGAAACCTTTGACCTAGTAAAGCATTGTTCTAAAAATCGAATTAGTTGTACTTTTTAAGGTGAGTTTTGACATTTTCAAAGTGCACACATTACAACTCATTGACTGCAAATATGCTTATGTCAAAACGCAGTTTTAGAACTACAAATGAGGACACCCCAAAATGCAGTTTTGGAAACTGCAAAATCAGGGATTCTCTTCCATCACTTGTTCAATACTACCCTCATCGTATATTACTAAAACCTCTTTTTCCTTCTCCTGCTAGAGCTTCTTTCGATACCAATCGAATTTCTTCATTGTTTCTTTGACCTTGCCTTCATCTGGGCCATCTGAATGCATTTATCCAATTTCTCTTTCAACTTATAGATCTATCATTCGATGAGGAATGCTTCAAAAATTATTCAGATCTTTATCAAAAGTGTTCTGATATTGAATAAACTTTTGAATTGGCTCATAATTGAAAGCAAATGTTGGACTAGATTCTTGTTCTATCAACTGCTTGAATTCCTCCTCGATTGTTGCTGCAGAAATCATTTTCCCGTTGTCATCAACAAATGAGCAAGGGAGCTTTACAATTACTTCTTGAATATCACATGTGACATCAACTGCCAACAATCGTGATTCCTTAAACTTGCCCAAGGATTCTTCCAGCATTCGAATTATGAACTTGGTCGTGCCCAGGAACTCAGTTTGATATCCTCGACATTCTGTAACTGAGTCTTTCTACGAATAGAGCATCTGCATCGGCTTTGGATAAAGCCTCCAATTTTGGCAATAATTCTCTCAATTTATTAAGCTCCTCTTTATATACACTCATTTTTATAAGTGTAATCTAGCTCTTTGTCAATTGTTGCCTAAACTAAAATGGCCACAATTATTGATTTGGTTCCCTGAAGGATCAACTTTACTAACCACTCCCTGGTAGCTTTGCCCATATGTGCTATCTCCTCAGCTACCCCCACGGTCCTTGCATCTGCCATATAATCACATGGTTGCGACTAAATCGGGTTGACAAGTTTTTGAACTATTGACGTCAATTGTTCAACCTTCTCCTTCAAAAGATATTTAGTCGCTTTGTCTTGATCATACTTTTCAATCAATGTGCCAATTTCCGTCTTCACATTTTCTTTTATCCCCTCATGAGTTGCCTTGCCCATATGCATTCTTGAACCCTGGTAATCACCAACTCTAGCCTCTTCATTGGATTTGTCAGAAGGAACAACTTCAACATACCTCTCCCCTTGCTCATATCTAATTATACGAGAAACCGTCTTGGGTCACTTTGGGGCACAAGGAGTTGGTGTGATGAGAGTGCTGAAATCAACCTCCTGTTGCTGTACTACTATTTTCCTTTTCTTAACCACTTCATTCAGCCATTCAGGGACCTTTGTATTTGGAGCCTCTTGCAAAGGTCCTAATTCAATTTGAGTTTAAATCTTGACAGATGTTGGACGAATTGTTAAAGCTTGCCCCGATATTGGTTCAGCTTCTGCTTCGCTTTGTTTCAAAGGCTCGATCTCTTGTGGAGCTTGGACTCAAAACTCTGGGACAAAGAGTGGAGTAAAATATCCCAAAATAGGTTATAGTACCGAAATCTGGAATTTATGCAAAATTCCTAGCCAAGACAAGAATTTTATGTTTTTTCCAGCCAAACCCTAGATGCCAAAAAATCATAAATTTCTGGAAATAAATAGTGAAACCCTAGAATAAAATTTATGAAATGTTGTAATGATTTTTTGGGCATCAAATCACTCAATAAACTCAGCCACATTGGCGCCAAACATGCAGGAAATTATAGTGAATTAAATGTTGATTTTTAGTGTTTTTTCCAAATTAAAAATGCTGGAAATTATCCTTAAAAATAGGGTTAAATACAGAAATAAATATAGGAAAATTCGGAATATTAAATAGGCTTGAAATAGCCTATCAAACCCTCTCAAACAATTTCCCAATCAAGTCGCCCTAGCTAGAATTAATTGTTTCCACCCCTAAATCCAATGCAGACCTAAAATTAGAGGTCTTCCAACTTGAAAATCAGACTTTGCGTCTCCAAACCCTAGTGACCACCCTCCTAGAGCAATTTGTGTTAAGCACAGGGTAATATTGAGGGGGCGTGAATCAATATTATATATTCTTTTCTTTTCTAACACTTAATCACTTATTCCAATTAAGATATTCAAAGCAATCAAATCACAACACAAGATAACACAATGCAAAGTGACACCAAATATACGTGGAAACCCTTTCGGGAGAAAACCACGGAGAAATCTTTCTCAATATAAAAATTCATAGGCACCAACCTACTAGAGCATCAACCCCAAATACAATTTTGTAGGCACCAACCTACAAGAGCACCAAACCCTTTTGCGGAACACCAACTCAACAAGAGACACCAATCTCTTCAAAACGAAGGCACCAACCTTCTCACAAGAATCACTCTTCTATCTCTGATTTGTTGCTAACACAACGGATGATAGAACACTGCTTTATCCCTTTCAATTCGATCTACACTTGAGTGTTTTTGCTGCTATGCTTTGCCTCATACTTCCTAGTTTTTCCTTTCAATATTCTCACAAAATTCTTCTTTCAAATATTTCTGCTCTTCTTTTATATCCTCCACTTTCGAACATAACAATTTGCCACTCGCTATGCACTTATTTATAATCCACAAAAAGCCACAAATTAACGTCGTGACTCTTCAAATGAAAAGGTCCATTCGAATAGTCACAACTCCTCCCAAAGGTGGGACAACTTCCTAGAAATCAGGTTGGCCAAGGTTGGGGACCATTTTAACCTTAAAAACTGCATTGAAACCTTCACCATAATTATCTCTTTAAGCTCGTTAGACATAGTTAATTTGTCTTCGATTCTATGTATGAATATGACCGTTACTTGCACGTTTAATTGTCTCAATTAAATTAAATATCCTTGATTTAATTTAATTCTTTCATCTAAATACTTTTGCCATTAATCAAATTCACAATTACCCTTTGACATCAATGATAATTATTCCAACAATTCACCCAACTTGGAAAACCTTCTTTTTGTCTTTTTTGAATTTAATAATCTATGGCAGCTCCAAGATGAAATTGCCCCACGAAATAATGAGGGTTTGCATCCTCAATCTCTTTGCTTGAAGGTTTTCGTCTTCAAGTCAAAAGCTCAGGGTTTTTCGTGCTCAAAACTTTAAGTTCAAAATATGATCCAAGATGCTTTTCCAATGAACCCTCAATTGCTTTTATACTCCTCCCCAAGTGAAGTGCCTAGTTTGGAAGGAAATACCTTTTTGATCTTTTTTCAATTTATAAAAAGAACACCTCTTATAATCCACTTAAGTGGATTAGTACCCATGACCCTCAAAAAGGCCTCAATTTAAGTGAAATTATAACAAGAAAGCGATTTACAAGTGTTCTTAATAAAACCAAATGTTTCCCTTATTTTCTCTCTTTTTCACTTAGCCCTTGGGAAACTAGGCAAGGCTAAAGGTCTTCAATAGTGTCTATCAAAAAGAGGGACATGACATGGAGGCGTGGCTGCATCTTTTGACAAAACTTGAGGTAAGTTGGATATGTCAACAAAAGGTTGAGGTATTGTCATTGTAGAAGAAAAAATACAGGAACCACCAAGTAAGGATCAGATGTCATGAATTGCAAAGTGATATTCTTGGTCAATCCTTGAGAATGAACCACATTCTCAGACTGATCGCCTAAAACTGTAGTAATCACGGGGGTTCCTTTAGCTCTAGCTGACTTCTTGAGCTTTATTTGTAATGGTCTTCTTACCAAATCACTTTGGGGATCTGCTACCTCTTCAATTATCATTGTTTCCATTGCAGTACTAGTAGATGCACCAACGAGAGCTTCCCCCCTTTGGTTTGTTTAGCTTGTTCAAGAGGTGCTATATCTACTGCTCTCAATGGCAGAGTAAATCTAGCATTTTCAACATTAACTCCTTTATCTTTAAGACCTAAAATAGTTCTATTCGGTACTGCTTGTGTTCGTTCCTCCACGGATGTTGAATCTGACTTGCTCCAATCTACGCCAAAAGAAGGTCTTACCTTCTACATTTTTCTCAAAATCACTGGATCTACAATTTCATCATCCTCCTCAAAGTCCTCAGGGATATAGGATATATTGTAGTAGATCGCCTATTCAAGAGTGAAACAAGAATAATCTATAAGTCTGACTTCCTTTTCATAATCACAATCCATCCAATAATCCTCATAGTACAGGACATGTCGATATGCAGAACCTAGAATATTCTTTGTCATCCCTCTAGCATCAAACGAATGCCTATTGTGAAAAGGCCGAAGAGTGACGAGCCATTTCTGCTTCAATAGCTTTTGCCTTACGCAATGTGGCACTGGTATATCTCCCAATGGTAATAGGAAAATGTGCTCCAGACTTATGCTTGGTAGTTAGAAACTTATGTGTTTCAATGAGTTGCTACACCAACTCCTTTAGGGCCCACCTATCATCAACAAACTTTGGTAGCAGGAAGGGGGCAATCTCACACCCATAGACCCTAATATATGAGGTGGGAAATTGAATGAACCATCCTCCCCATCTTGAAATTTCCATGGTGATAGCAATAGAAAACCTGAGATTGTACAGTTCTACCTCAAACATTGGGATGACATATTGTAAAAGGGCGTCATTGACTCTACAGAAATGTTTGGTGTTGGCTTCCAATGTGAGTTGAGGATAAAATTCATAGATATGTGAGGAAGACATCTGGCCAACTGTGCTCAATCCAAAATATATTTTTTTGCGTGCTACCACATATACCAGATATGAAGTCATATAGAATTTTACCAATTTGATGTACTTCACATAACTGCTTATGGATAGAATCATTGATCAGCTCAGCCCAATTGATGAATTGCTTGTTTTCATTAATGATTTGAAGATATTTGTACATCCACTCTTGATAATCTTTGGTCGTGGGGTTCCAAACCACCCTGTTCAAGAGAGTGATAATATAGTTGATGTCTATCAAAAATTATGCGCAAGTGAGAGCCTTGGGAACTCTGGTGGAAGAAGCCTTAGGCTTATTAGCCAATGCTTATTTAATGATTTAACATAGGAAGTTGAATTTGACTCCCAAAACTCTCTAACAAAATATGGAGAGAGGTCAACAAATGACTTGTGATCAGGAATCCTTAGCATAACTTCAATGTGTTCTACTCCCAGGCGCAAAACATATCCATCCTTTGAATATTTAACCCCTCTATTTTCCCTATCATAATGAATCGCTAGAGTCAATACCAACTCAGGGCACTGAATTGATATTAGAAAAGTGGTTGCTTGCGAAAGCCTGCTATCATATTTGCTTTGCATCTAGTTCGATTTATGCTTTGCATTCACCCTATTCCAAAAATCCACCATGTCAATATGTCCTATGTCAATATCTATTATCCAATCCACATTGGATTCCAGATTGGACTACGGAGTGCCCCCATGGTATTGATACTTCATTTCTCCTTTCTTCTTCGGAGTACCCGACATGAAATTTGGAAGTGGAAGATCAAAAAAGAGGAACTGAAAAAGGCAGAACAGAGAACTGTTGAGTAAGGGGGCAGAGTCCGCGGGGCGATAGCAGGGAGGTGTCCGACAAAAGGTAGAGTCTGATAAGTGCATGGCAAGTGGCAGAGTCCAACAGGGTGGAAACAAGAGGGTGTTCGGTAAGGGGCGGAGTCCGATAAGTGCATAGTAGGTGGCGGAGTCTGGCAGGATGAAAACAAGAGGTTGTTTAGTAAGGCTCGGATCCTGCGAGATGCTTGGTAAGGCTCGAAGTCTGCTAGGTGCTTAGTAGGGCTCGAAGTCCGCTAGGTGCTTGGTACGAATCAAGAAGAGAATGCCAACGGGTAGAAAACGCTAAAATCTTAGACTAAAAAACCCTAACTTGACCTCAAAGGAAATCACTCTTGAAACACCAACTAGAAAGAATAAGCAATTTGTGCAAAAAACCCAACTAGGATGAGAGAAAATAAAGGTCAATCGAGCAAACAGGAGCTAGGATTCAATCTAGAGCAAATGAGAGCTTCTAAGCAGAATGAAATGAAGTGTGAGAAGCAATGGGCAAAGAACATATAGCGGGGCAGCCAAACCCTGCACACATAGGCATTGACCCTCATAAATGAAGGTCGATCAAACTCCGCGGCCTGCTTTGCAAGCATCGGAGTTTGACATCTACTTCGCAAGCATCAAAGTCCAACATCTACTTCGCACGCGTCCAAGTTCGAGGCCTAGTTTGTAAGCGTCGAAGTTCAACGTCTGCTTTGAAGGTGTTGGAGTCAAACGTTTGCTTTGCAAGAATCAGAGTCTGAAGTTTGCTTTACAGATGTCGAAGTCCAATGTTTGCTTAGCAGGTGTCGAACCCTGATTGCCTCTAACCTTTTCATGCTTCCAACTTAAATCCTTTCATTTGCACTTGCTCTAACTCTATTTTCCAACCTTCGAATTGACTTGCTTAAAATTTCACATGGGGTACTCAAATTTTGGTTGTAGTCCAAATTTGGGGACAACAAACTCCTAATAGGTCAAATATTTTCTTAAGCATGGGGGGAACTCAAGCCATGACATGCCACATCCATCTTCCTCCACAACTCCGTCTATAGCAACAACCATGGTAGGTGCTACAACTAGTACCTTGCCTCCTCAAACCGACAAAACCACCAATGCCACTCAAGCTACTCAAGCAACTGAAAATCTTGCAAATGATCCCAATTAGATGATCATGCAAATCATGGACCAAACGGCCAACATGCACACAATTAGTGCAATTCAAATCATACAAACGTAAATTCAACTCATGCAAATGTTTAATCGGCCACAACAAATTCAAAGGGAAATGCCTAATCAATGCCTCCCTCCCGGCCCCCAAGGATAATCATGGGAACCCAATCCCACAACTGCCCGTTCATAACAAAGTGCTTCAAAACTTATAAAATGAGCCCTTAATGCCTTACATTGCAGCCATGGACATTGGGAATCACCCAAACCATCACTAATGATGTGTCTAGTGATCCTACTTTACATTTGAAGGCCTTTAAAAACCATTATAGAGATTGGCTTAAAACTAACACCTATTCGGCAACCAAACTACTCGCAAAAACGTTCACAAGTCATGCTTTAAAATGGTATAATCAAATCCAGCATAACTCTATTGTTAAACTAAAAGGATTACTTAGTACTTTGGTCCAAAAGTTTCAATATCATGACTTACTTGAGAACTAGTTGAGTAACTTTATCAATTGCAAACAATAAGGACATGATATGGCCCACAAATTCATCAAATGACGGAAGTCCTTGATCCATAAATCCGACCATAACATGACCAAGGAAAGACATTTAAAACTCTTTACAACCATATTAAAGCCTAAATTACAGTGTTGCAGGGAAACACATTCCCTACCCCCTGGGACACATCTTAAGTATTGGGATGCGTCTCTAGTACGGGAGATGGGTACAGACACTTCTCCAGTACTCGGAGGCATCTACCAAAGAATTGCAATTCTCCTAGCCATGTCTTGTTTAAATAAGACATGTACCATTAATGCCTTTTTTTAAACCCTAAATACATTGTTCTTAAACCCTAAACATGTGAACTTTTAATAAAAAATAGAAAACGCACCACATTTTACCATCACCAATCAAATTTGAAGCATTTGCAGTCAAGATTAAAAGAGTTTGTACTTGCAATTGGAGGAAACCAATTGTCATTGACGGATAACCAATCGTTGAGGACGGAAATCACAGTCAAAGGTGGAAATAAGGTATGAAATTGAAATGTAAAGGTTCGAAATTCAAATTTAAATGCATTTTTTAAAGCAAGGTGGGTATTGTGGTGAACATAGATAGAGCATGTTTTTATGTTTTTTTAATTTTTTTATTAGTATAGTAACTATAGGTTTAAGTTTAGATAAAGATTAATAATACTGACAAGCAACGCGAAAGGCGATAGGTAGTAAGCAACAAACAAAGGCGATGCACACGTAGAGGCATGCAACAATTGGTGAGCAGTGGTCAGTGCTGAGCAGTGATGGGTGGAAGGCACAACAAAGGAGACAAGGGCTATGCTCTTCAACGACACGAGGGAGGGTCGCCAAGGCTTTTAAAAAACTGAAGACTTGACTTCGAAGTTGGAGACCCATTTCTATCCTGATTGCCCTAATGTGGCAAACCCTTTCCACTTTTGTTCTGATTTATATAGGGGGTGCATTCTTTATTCCCTTCCTTCCTCCTCTCCTAGCTTAGTTTTGCGGCATCCCTATGATTCTAAGAAGGGTGGGAAGGAGGTTGATCTAATTGTTGGGATATCTAGGCGAGCGAATAAGGAGAGTAATGAGGAGCCATCAACGTTGGAAACTCCTCAGAAGGAGGAAACAACCCCTGCATCCTTCGGAGATGTAGCGGTTGTTTTTTCAAATCTCTCTCCTGGGCTAGTAATTAAGGATGAGTGTATTCAAGCTATGGAGCAAGAAAAGGGAAACCGATCATTGGTTTGTAGGATTATGGGAAAGCATCCCTTGCTAGGAAGTATTATTTGTTGGGTGAAATCCTCTTGGCCCAAGGCCTTTGTCCCTACAGTAGCACTGATTGGCAACGACTTCTCTGAGTTTTAGTTCTATTCTCAAGAAGCCAGGGACTTCGTTTAGTCTAATGGTCCGTGTCTTTTGGCAAAAAAGGTGTTTTTTAACTCCCTGGACACCATTTTTCGATCCTATTTCGGTGGTTATTAATTTTGTTCCAGTCTGGCTGCACCTATATAATCTGCCTTTGGTGACGCGAGATCCTGATCTAATATAATTGATGATCTCCAAAAATGGTAAATTCATCAAAATTGATGATAACCCATCTCTTTCTCAGAACTCATCTAACCCCAACTGCAGGTGTTTGTTTTTGGTTTATTTGTTCTTGCAATTTTATTTTATATTTTTTGTGTTTTCAAGGTTTTTTGCAAATATTGAAACTAAATGCAAGATACAGAATGAAATACCATAACAAGATGAAATGCAGTTCCTCACTATAATACTTTATTGATCAACTTCAGTAAAAAAAATCTGAATACAAGCGTACCCGGAAAAAATATATAAGTATTACGTTGGCTGATATGAATTGCAGTGAAAAAAAGCACAACACATAGAAGTTCGATCCACACCCAATATGATGCCTTTTCACTCGAATTCGTTGTGGCTGGGATAAACAAAGCTAGGCGCCTCTTACTATTTTTTTGATGACTTATGGGTCAAAGTTGACCCTCTACATAGGCTGCCCTCTTGCTGCAAATGAATGGCTGCAAAAAGCAAACCAAACCCTCTAGAATTTGTGCCAATGTTTGCCCAAATCTCTGCTCCAAACGTGAACCTTCTGAATGATATATTATTTCTCTCAAAACCCTCTTATTTTCTCCACTACTAAGCTCAAATGGAACTTCTGTATGAAGCTCTCCCAAAAGCCAAATTCAATGGATATTTCACCACCTCAAATGGTTGCACAATGAACAATGAATCACTCTCCAATGGCTCAAAGAAGACTGAGACCCTTGGCTTCCTTCTCTCAGACAATTTTCCAAGAACCCCTGCTCAATAGAATGAATAACACAAACTTCAATGAAAAATATATATCTCTCCAAGAGGGGGTCGATTTCTCCCAAAAAGCACCATTAATAACATTAAATGTTATTACATTGCATTCTTTTAACATTTCACTAAATACATCAAAGTCTGCGCACAATAATTAATTGACTCAACTGACCCCCTCCTCATGACGCCTAGACCCTCAATTATTAAGTTTAAGTAATAACTTAATAATATCACCTTTTAATTTATTAATGTTTTTTGAGCCAAATAAACATTAATAACTCCTTAAATATACAATATCTCATCACGCCATCTGAACTGAAGGCTAAGCTGATGAATCTCCATACAACCACATGCCTTACTAAAAATACTAAGGGTCCCTCTCTATCCACTTCTGACTTACTATAAATAGTAAGTAGAGCATACGGAGTCCTGGAAACCTCAAACGAAAGCCAAGACTAGAAACCACTAAACTCTGGAGACGATACAAGCCTCAGAAGACCCTCTATACAAATTATTAGCCTACGAGAGTCAGAATGATAGGCTAATCTCACTGATGACCG
This sequence comes from Torreya grandis, assembly GCA_037957365.1. Classification (NCBI taxonomy): domain Eukaryota; kingdom Viridiplantae; phylum Streptophyta; class Pinopsida; order Cupressales; family Taxaceae; genus Torreya; species Torreya grandis. Next base: position 1,258,331 of record JARHVA010001732.1, read on the forward strand.
ATGACTAACTTGGAGGGGACATTACAGTCCACCCTCACTGAAATTGCTTGTCCCCAAGCAATCTCAACTCCGGGTGCTGCAAGATCTCCTCACCCTCCCAGGTGGCATCTTCTACCGGTAAATCCTTCCATTTGATCAAGTATTCCCTGATGATCCGCCTGCGCAACTGTCTCTCTCTGAAATCCAGTATAGCCTCTAGCACTAGAATCAGTTTCCCCTCATTATCTAGGGGTGGTAACCCTGCTGACGGAACCATATGATGACCCAATGCCTTTTTGAGGCATGATACATGGAAAACATTGTGTACTCTGCTATCCGTTGGGAGATCTAGCTCATTTGCTACTTCACCAACTCACCTGATAATTCGAAAAGGCCCATAGTAGCATGGTTTCAGTTTTTCGGCACCACTCTTCCGAAGTCTTGACTGGCGGTACGGCTGCAACATCAAATATACCATGTCCCCAACCTCAAAAGATCTCTCAGTACTCCTCTTATCTGCATACTGTTTTCGCTGATTTTGTGCCTTAGCAATATTCTTTTTGAGAGCCCTCATGATGTCTTGGCTCTCTTGCAACAAGTCACTAACACTAGGCACTCTACTGTCACCCAACAGTAAATCGAGGAAACTCGGGGCCTCATATCCATATAACGCCATGAATGGTGTCATCTGTATCGACATGTGATAAGTGGAGTTATAGCAATACTCGCATAGGTGAATCCACTTAACCCAAGCCTTTTGCTACCCGACTATGTAGTTCCTGAGGTAACCTTCCACCCATTTATTAACTATCTCTGTCTGGTCGTCGATCTGTGGGTGGTAGCTGCTACTCGGAGTAAGTTCAGTCCCACAGAGTCTGAATATCTCCTGCCAAAAGTGACTCAAGAATCGAATGTCCCTGTTGCTAACTATGCTCCGAGGTAACCCATGTAGCCTGAATACCTCTCAGAAAAACAACTCTACCACCTGTGTATGTAGCTGCAATTGGAAAGAAATGGGCATATTTTCTTCACCGATCTACAACCACATATGTACAATCTCTCCCCTGGGCTTTTAGGCAAGCCCGTAATGAAATCCATGGACAGGGATTCCCACTTCCTATCAGGGATCGGATGTGGTTGTAGTAAACCTGCCGGATAGGTGTGTTCCTATTTGTTCTACTGACAAACGGGACACTCTCTGACATACTGTAGAACATCTACTTTAAGTCCTTTCCAAGTAAACCTCTCCCTGATCTCCCTGTAGGTCTTGAAATACCCCGGGTGTCCTACAGTGGTCTCATCACGGAAAGTCCACAGTATAATGCTCTTCATCTCCGACCCTAGAGTCAAATAGATCCTGCCCTTGTAAATGATGAGTTCATTTACAACTGTATATCTGTTGTCCTGAACTGTTCCCTCAAGTTGACAAACCCATTTTTGCTGATGGTCATTAAGGTCTCGCTGCCCCAAGAAGTGTCTCAAACTATTATGGTCAGTTTTTATACAAAAATTGCTACCAATAAGATATTCCCTGAATTTGGCCAAAGCATGCATTATGGCCAGCATCTCCTTATCATAAATACTATAACTCCTCTCTGGTCCTCTGAGCTTCTTGCTCTCAAATGCAATCGGGTGCTTATCCTGCATAAGCACAGCACCAATCCCCTCTCCTGAAGCGTCACACTGAAACTTGAAAGGTTTCGTGAAGTCAGGGAAAGCAAGGATGGGACATGTAGTCATAATCTGTTTGAACCTCATAAAACACTCATGTGCCTCCAAAGTCCATATAAATGCACCCTTCATCAAATCAGTGAGCAACGTTGCATGACGTGAGTATCCGCTAACAAACCGGTGGTAGAAACCACACAATCCCAAGAATCTGCGCAACTGAGTGAGATTCTCTAGAGTCAGCCAATCCATGATAGCACGGATCTTATCAGGACCCATCCACACACCCTCTGCACTAATGATGTGGCCTAAATATAACAGTTCTGTCATGCCAAGCTCGCACTTTGACTCCTTTGCATACAAAGACTCCCTATCCAGAATTCCCAATATTGTATCCAGATGAGCGAGATGCTCTTCCCATATCCTACTATACATCAGGATGTCATCAAAGAAGACAAGTACAAACTTCCTCAACTGTGGCTAGAAGATTATGTTCATGGTGACCTCAAAAGTTGTTGGCGCATTGGTTAGCCTAAATGGCATAACCACAAACTTGAAGTGCCCGCAATGGCACCGGAATGTCGTCTTCTCTATATCCTGCTCTCTGACCCAAATCTGATTATAGCCAGACCTCAAATCAATTTTTGAGAAATGACAGGCGCCATGAAGCTCGTCGATCAGCTCGTCAATCCATTGGATAGGATAACTGTTTTTTATGGTCCTCTGGTTTAGCATCTTGTAGTCAATGCACATGCTTAGGGTACCATCATTTTTCTTAACCAAGACCACTAATGAGGCAAATGGTGATTTGCTAGGTCTAATGTGACCCATTGCAAGCAGCGCTTTAATGGTTTTCTCTATTTCATCTTTTAGTCGTTTTGGGTGCCTGTATGGGGTGATCATCACTGGTTTCGCCGCCTCCTCCAATTCTATGATATGTTCAATACCTCTGTCGGGTGGTCTACCTAGTGGAATGTCACTGAAAACCTTTCCAAGCTTAATTCTCAACTCTTGTATATCCGGATGATATTCTGACTTCTGCTGCCCCTCCTACAATGGCATCAACACACACTCGGCTGCCCATTCAACCATATTATTTCGCATGAGTCTCTCCATCCGCCTGAGTGATAACATCCTGAAACTGCTATCTCTGATGGCCTTCAGTATATGAGTTTTCCCATCTACCTCAAAACTCATCTCCATCTCACGAAGGTCAAGAGTGAACCTCTCAATAGCATGGAGCCATCTCATCCCCAGGACTACATCTATGTCCCCCATGTTTACCACATAATAATCAGCCTTAAAGTTATAGTTATTTAGGTGCATAGGGAGATCCTTAATCATCCTGTCACACTTAAGGGTGTATCCATCAACTACCTTCACCCTTATGCCTTCAAACTCCTCAGTCATGATCCCACGCCTCTCCACAAAACATGCATCAATAAAGTTATGAGTGGCACCTGTATCCAAAAGAGTGATGACCTTTTGACCAGCTAGGACACCATGCATTCTAAATGAACCTTCCTGCTGGATACTAGTAAGCCATGCCTCCTGAAGATTGATTTCTACTTCTTTTTCCTCTTCTTTTTTTGACTTTTCATCCTCTAATTCTTCTGGTCCAACTTGCTGATCGGAATTTTCAGATTCTGAATCTTCATAAAACGCCCACATAACTCAGTTAGCTTTGCCCTTTGGTCTTAAGGGGCAATCATGATTTGAGTCATAGGGGCCTTTGCAGTAAAAACATAGCTTCTTTCGCAAATCATTTAGAGTTTCGCGATCAAATGGAGCTACTGATTTTCCCTTATGATCCCCTTTAGAATCTGATTTTTCTTTGCTCTTGGGAAATGTTTTATTGTCCCTAAATAAAGAAGAGCCCTTTGATCCGAACTTACTTGATGACCCGAACTTGCTTGATGGGGTTGCAAGTTCCATACTCCTTGCTTTCTTCATTGCTTCCTGTAGTGTCGGTGGATCAAAAGCCTTTATCCAACCTCTCAAAGGCTCCAATAGTCCCTCAAAGAATAAAACAACCAACTGCCTCTCAGAAATATTGGGAACCATGACTGACAACTTCTGGAAGTCGCCAATGTAACTCTCCACACCCCCAACCAGTTTAAGCGGGCTAAATCTCTGAAGTAAATTTATGGATCTTTTTTGTCAAAACGTTCCACCCATCTATCAACAAACCTCTGATAGGTGGTGATGTGGCTATGCTACAATGTAACCAGACCATGGTACCACCAATCGTGTGCTACTCCCTCCAGGTGTAAGGTAGCATATTTAATCGCATCTCCCTCTACCATAGGTCTAAGTGTTAGAAAAGTGTCAAGCTTGTGAACCCAACCCTGAGCAGTAACCTTCCCACTACAATCAAACATGGGCAATGTGAGCTTACTAGTAGCATGTTTCAGTTCATTATTCTGATTTCTCGGTCTCCTTTCCTGGACCTATAATACTCTCTCCTCTGGCTCACAAATCTATCAAAGCTAATGCGCTCTCTCACCTATGGTGCCAATAACTCCCACTCATCGTTCGCTGCCATAAGAGTATCTACATACATTTCTTCTCCTTCCTCTTCTACATGTCCCTCTTCTGGTTCATTTCTCAAGAAAGTGGGACGTGAAGGCCTATCTGAAGTACGAGCAGATACTCTCTAAGCTCTGGGAGTCCCAACTACACTCCTATTATCTTCTGGTTCTGGATCATGTCTCCCTTGTGGGTTCATTTGTTGAAGCATAGTAGTGAGTGCCCATACAGCATCTGCAACCTGCTGCTACCATATTTCTAAAAAGGTTCCTGGCCTCCCTGTCCTCATTGTTTCTTTCATTTCTTGTTGGAGTTCCTTCTCTTTTGTCACCCATTGGATCCTGCAGAATATCCAAATTCTGATTTCCCTGTAATAAGGCCCCCCTGCATGTGTAATACTTGTGAAGACCAACTTCCAGTAGCTGCATGCGAAGCCTCTAACCCTTAGGATGGCAGGTTTGTGGCTCTGATACCAATGTCAGAACTCGTCTAACCCCAACTGCCGGTGTTTGTTTTTGGTTTATTTGTTCTTGCAATTTTATTTTATTTTTTTGTGTTTTCAAGGTTTTTTGCAAATATTGAAACTAAATGCAAGATACAATATGAAATACCATAACAAGATGAAATGCAGCTCCTCACTATAATACTTTATTGATCAACTTCAGTAAAAAAAATCTGAATACAAGCATACCCGGAAAAAATATAGAAGTATTACGATGGCTGATATGAATTGCAGTGAAAAAAAGCACAACACATAGAAGTTTGATCCACACCCAATATGATGCCTTTTCACTCGAATTCGTTGTGGCTGGGATAAACAAAGCTAGGCGCCTCCTATTTTTTTGGATTTTTCTGATGACTTATGGGTCAAAGTCGACCCTCTACATAGACTGCCCTCTTGCTGCAAATGAATGGCTGCAAAAAGCAAACCAAACCCTCTAGAATTTGTGCCAATGTTTGCCCAAATCTCTGCTCCAAACGTGAACCTTCTGAATGATATATTATTTCTCTCAAAACCCTCTTATTTTCTCCACTACTAAGCTCAAAAGGAACTTCTGTATGAAGCTCTCCCAAAAGCCAAATTCAATGGATATTTCACCACCTCAAATGGTTGCACAATGAACAATGAATCACTCTCCAATGGCTCAAAGAAGACTGAGACCCTTGGCTTCCTTCTCTCAGACAATTTTCCAAGAACCCCTGCTCAATAGAATGAATAACACAAACTTCAATGAAAAATATATATCTCTCCAAGAGGGGGTCGATTTCTCCCAAAAAGCACCATTAATAACATTAAATGTTATTACATTGCATTCTTTTAACATTTCACTAAATACATCAAAGTTGGCGCCCAATAATTAATTGACTCAACTGACCCCCTCCTCATGATGCCTAGACCCTCAATTATTAAGTTTAAGTAATAACTTAATGATATCACCTTTTAATTTATTAATGTTATTTGAGCCAAATAAACATTAATAACTCCTTAAATATACAATATCTCATCACGCCATCTGAACTGGAGGCTAAGCTGATGAATCTCCATACGACCACATGCCTTACTAAAAATACTAAGGGTCCCTCTCTTTCAACTTCTGACTTACTATAAATAGTAAGTAGAGCATACGGAGTCCTGGAAACCTCAAACGAAAGCCAAGACTGGAAACCACTGAACTCTAGAGACGATACAAGCCGCAGAAGACCCTCTATCCAACTTATTAGCCTACGAGGGTCAAAATGATAGGCTAATCTCACTGATGACTGATGACTAACTTGGAGGGGACATTACACTCTTACACACCAAAACTTTGTGCGGGTCTATGCAGTAGTTGATATCTCCAAACCCCTTCAGCATTCTATCAATTAGTTGTCTTCACTGGGCTCTTGGATTCAATATTGCAATTTTGAAGGTTTACCATTACACTGTTTTAGGTGTAATCGGTTTGGGGCTCCTAGATTCAATATTGCAATTTCGAAGGTTTACCGTTTTGTTGTTTTAGGTGTAATCAATTTGGGCATTTTCTGGCGGACTACTACAATTGTTTCCCAGGCTCTAAGCCCTCCCAATTAATTCCTTGTATAAAGAAATCAGGTGTTTTTTATCCGGATTTAAATAGGAATCAACAACAAATTTCACATGACGATCACCCTTCTCCTTTGAAGGTTGGTAGCAAGATTGTCAACGCTCTGCAGGCTCTCTTGGATCCGCAAGCCTCTTGACAACGGATACTTTAACCCGACCTAATCCCACTCTGTTATAAAAACCTTGTCTAATATGCAGATGATAGCAATCTCCCCTTGTGGTTCAAAGTTTTTGAACACGCCGACTGAGAGCTTGGAATTCGGGCAGGGTTTAGGTTTCGATAATGATTCTTCTATTGTTTGTGGATTCGCGGGTGAAACTCGTTGCAGGTCCTCAGCGGATTGACGAGTCACTGGAGGAGTCTTAGGGTTTCGAATAGGGGGCATCCTTAAGTAAGGGGTCTTTGAGATTGATAAATTAGGAGCGATCAACCTTGGAGGTAGAGTTTCATATCAAGGATCTTCACCAAGCGGAAGGCTCATTGATTGAAGAACCGTTTTCTATCGGGTTGTGCCCCTCCTCCTCCCTCAATGGCAACAAGGCTAATGTTAAACCATTGGATTTTTGTGGATTCATTGACCAATGCAAAACTGATCTTAAAAGGAAGAAGAGGTTGTGAGGAGTGTGGGAACAAGAAGTGAAATGTCAAAAAAGGGTTGAATCGCTTTCAGAGCAACGTTCTCAGGCTTACTGCTTAGACAAGGATTTTGATTTGGAGGCTTTAGCTTTGCAAGAACCTATGGGCATCACCCTACTAAGGCGCTTCTCTCCAAACCTAACTATGGCACTCCAACGAGAAGGGATAGAAAATCAAAGGCTCTTAGATTACAATTGGAAGCTTTAGAGGCCATAGATGGCGGTTCACGGTGGACTCTTGACTCCCTTCTCTCCCGACGAGGAAGGAGTTGTCGGCACATTGCCTATTCGTTTTAGGCCCATTGTCAACATTGCGTTACTTTGCCTTTCAGGGTTTTTGGTTTTCTAGAGTGGAACCTCTAGGACTAGTTATTTTCCAGATTTTAAGAAATATGTTTCCCTTGGGTTGCTTCTTTGCATGAACTTTGCTCCTTGATCAAGGTTACGCTTTGTTGTTATCATGTTCACTATTTATTTTTGGACTTCATTTACATAGAAAGGGACCCCTTCAACCCTTGTTATCTTAAGAAAAAAAAAACTATAGGTTTGTTTTTAAATTTTAATATTTAAAAATTAATATTTAATATTAATAATTTATTATTTGATCATGATGTTTTTAATTTTATGTAATATAAAATATTTAATTTTAGTTATAAAATATTTAAAATATTATTTAATTTAAATTTTAATTTTTTATTTTATTTTAATTTAGTTTTTAGATTTACTTTTAATTATTCTTTAAATTAAAAATTAATATTTAATTTTAGTTTAGGTTTTTTAATTTTAACGTCATTTTTTTAATATATTTTAAATTATAATTTTTTTTTTTTTTTTTTCTCAGAATGTCAGGGGGAAGGAAAGAAGCATTGTATCCGCTTTGGTAGTATTGTGATCGCATTCGCAAAGGGAATCACAGAATAGCAGAGATCCCCTATGAACTCTATGGGAAGCCATTTCAAGGCACTTACTCGAGGGCGAAGGCTAGTTTTTTTTTTGAACACCAAGAAAATGGGTTGAACCTTGATCAAATGAGGAAGCACAGTATAAAGCGATGAGGAAACAAGAAAGAGTTGAAGGCAAAGTGACTCCTTTAAGCTCTCACGCTTCAACCACAAATCGAACTCAAATTCATCTTGTCATAGCAACCGCCAGAACAAAATCATAGCTCGATGTATCTTTTGGACATGTGGCAGAGGATGTGGGATTTTCTCGTAAGAGACCACACATTGGTAGTTTGAACCCCATTGGAAGCATGGTCGAGATGCAGTGGATGCAACAATTGCATGCTTCTATGCTAATGAAATACCATTCAATGTTGCTCAATTAGCGTATTCTTAGGAGATGGTTCATGCTATTAGCAATAGGCTGGTGAGGTATAAACCCCTTAGATATGAGAAGCTTCGCATAACTCTTATTGACAAAGAAAAAACAAAGATAGAGCAATAAACTACACCAATCAAAAAAGTGGGATCTATAGAAAGACGCAACGTTGTGAGGTACAGTTGGATCGATACTAGAAACCGTCTTCTTCTGAACAATATGGTAACTTTCTCCAAAGGCCCTTATTTTTTTAAGGCAACCAACTGTTTGGGACGAGAAAAATGCAAAGCTCCTTCAAAACCAATTATCCAATGCAATTGAGGAGGTGGGGGCGTCACATGTCCAATTTATTATAGAGACTACTCCAGTTTTTAAAGCAACTGACTTGTTGGTGCCAAAAAAATACAAACATGTATTTTTGGACACCATGTTGCGTGCATGCATTGAATAATGTGCTCAAAGCCATTGCCAGCTTTTAGTGGATTTCTGAGCTTATTAAAAAGCACTAGAAAGTACAAATGTTCATATGCATTCATCACCACATGTAGACTATTTATCACAGGGTTTTCATGGTGGAACTTCTCAAACCTATAGATACACGGTTTGCTTCTTTTTTCATACTTCTTGACCACCTTTATGATATCAAAGGAGCCTTATGTTCCACTGTAGTTAATGATGCATCGGTGGCTTTGAGACAATCTACATCAGAGACTGTGGTTGAGGTGAGGCAGATGGTCCTTGATGACAATTTTTGGGTTGATATGAAATTTGATGTTGACTTCATCGAGCCATTTGTGAGGTTATTCGTTTCGATGATTCAAACAAACCATGCTTGCGGGAGGTTTACAAAGAAATTGAGTTTGTGTGAAAGAATAAATAAAAACACAAACTTTAGGGATCCTTCTCTATAACCTTTGATTAAGGAAATGATAAATGGAAGATGGAACAAGCTTAAGATACATTTACATTGTGATGCTTACGCTTTGAATCCAAAGTGGTATGATATAGAATCCACTAAGAAGAGGGCTCCATATGAGAACAAAGAAGTAATGAAGGAATTTTTGGTTGTGTTGAAAAAGATTTATGGTGGAAGAGAGGTTCTTCTATGATGACTCAATGGAACATGTTTTCACATGGCCGCAAATGGTTTTCTATGGTGGAGGCTCTATATGATGTGTGCAAAGAAGGACCCAAATAGAACGGTGGTGGAACCATGGTAGTGAAGCCCTTGAGTTGCAATCATTTGCAATACAATTACTCTCACAAGTAGCTAGTTCATCATCTTGTTAGAGGAATTTTAGTACTTACGGTTTCATTCATTCATTGAAAAGGAACCGACTAGGGTCAAAAAGGCATAGAACCTAGTGTCCTTTCATAGTAAGCTTCGTTTTCTTTCTCGTGCGGACCCAAGGCACAAGAAAGATTTTTCAACAAAATGAGACCAAATTCCACCTGATGGAGCAGCAAACCTATCCTTAGACAATGATGTGCTTGATGCAATTGGCCTCAATGAATTTCCCCTTTTATATTACCTACAGAGGAGCCACAACTTGAGAGTGATGTGTATCTAGAGAGCATTTGAGCAGAGGACCTAGAGGACATAATTGATGTGGCAGTTGACCCTACTATATCAGAAGAGATATCATTCAAGTTCACATTTGTGAATTTTGTTTTTTGCATGCCTATTTGTTGGCATTTAAATGTGTTACAATTTATTTTTCACCCTAAATATGATGAGATATCAAATATCAACATGATTATAATTACTCATTTTTTGTTCACATCTAATTTCCTTAATTTAAAACTTAAAAAGTTATCTTTAATGTATTGTACATTTTTTTAAATGCCATGGCCATTGCATAGTATATATTTTTCTGAATATATATATATATATATATATATATATATATATATATATATTTGCCATTTCACCGTACCCATCTTTTTTTCTAAAAAATGGCATACCAATACCCATACCCATCTCTTCATGCCCATATTTGTACCCATCTTTTGGCAACTATGCTCAGTTACAATACGCCCTCTCCTTAAACACTGGAAGAAGCCTTTGGACAAATTCAACAACAGAACCATCTCATATGCCAAATTGAGATTCCTCAATCTAAACAAAATTCTCGAATGCTCACAATCCTTAATAAATACAAGCATGCTACTGACATGGAGTTTTTGAAACTCGTGATCATAGTTTTGAATCCCCAAGAACAATCCATACCATCATGTCCAATGCTCCTCAAAATGTGGCCTTTTCCCATATATATATATTGTCATTTCACTGTAACCATCTCCTATTTTTTCTAAAAAATGGCATACCAATACCCATGGCCATACCCATCTCCTCATGCCTGTTTCTGTACCCGTCTCCTGGCAACTATGCTCAATTACAATAGGCCCTCTCCTTAGACATTGGAAGAAGCCTTTGGACAAATTCAACAAAATATGCCAACTTGAGATTCCTCAGTCTAAACAAAATACTTGAATGCTCACAAACCCTAATAAATACAAGCATGCTATTGACATGGAGTTTTTGAAACTCATGATCATAGTTTTGAATCCCAAAGAACAATCCATACCATCATGTCCAATGCTCCTCAAAATGTGGCCATTTACCAACAATTTCAGGGACCCCTTTAAAACTGCACCCTCAATTAGAAGAGTGTAATCATCGGCCTCTAGGAAAATAACTTAGAAAAAGACTATCTAGACCTCATTATAAAGAGTTAGACCTTGCTAAGCCAACACCCCAATGGTATGATATATAAAACATTTGTTCGTTCCATGCTAAATGGGGTCGTTCAACATGTAAATTGTCGCTCCCTTAGGGGCCTAGCCTATGTGTTTATCCTTGAGGCTAACTTTGACCATGATGATATGGAAAGAGAACAATATCAAGAATTTCTTAATGTCGCCAAACACAATGAAACCCAAAACAAGCATGCAATAATTCACCAAACTACTACCCACTTGGGCAAATATACCAATCCTCTGCCAGCTCACTCATAGAACACTAACCAACCTGCTCAAAAAAATACAAACTCAAAATCCTCCTACTCAAATAGCAAGTTCCATATAAACTACGGTCAACCTTAATGTCTCTACGAACGAGGAAAACCTAGTTCACATGCAAGGAATGAATCGTGTTATTGCATGCATTGATTCAAGTTACAACACCCAACCTGCTCCTACAGCAAACTATTAGACCTATAGAACTCTCCAACCCTATCCTACAAGTCAAACATCTTCTAAACCCCCCTTGGATACAAAAAAATCATAGTTTTGAAAAAGTTTGACATCATTGGTCAAGTTGATGACATTAGAAATCCAAATTGTTATTTGCCAACTTCATTGGCTGAGTCTAGGACATTGCCTATACCAACCTATGTCATCACTTGGGCCGAAGATGTCAAACAAAAGCCAAAAAAACTCATTATATACCCATCCTGAGGCCAAATCTAAGATCATTTTGACTTTTGCCCCTCATATATAGTCAACTTCAAAGCATCCTAGCTTCAAGGTATACGATGCTATTGTGGAACTCTCTTACCTCCCAAGCGAAATTCCTTTCCTTGAGATCATAAGAACATCCCCCAAACCTCCTAATCACCTCATGAAAACACTATTTAATATGAATATTCCTCAACCACCGGCTTTGGGCAAGAAGCCCCATTGCATGGTTCCGAGGAGTATCATGAAACAATGCAAAGAGTTATGTATTCAAATCGACCAAACCACCGATCAAGCCTGATCACTTAAGTTTCCAACTCAATCAATGATCCCAAACAAAATCTTATTTCGTTTTGATGGCCCTCCACTCTTTATCAACATCAAAATCGGTTATGTTCAAGTCAAGAGAGCTTTCATTGAATAAGGCTTCAACACGTGTCACCTCTTTAAACTTCATAAAATCTCTTGGATGTTCAACTATAAATCTTAAGTCAAATCAGCACTTGACAAGGATATGACTAAAGAAAAATGTCTCTCAAGGAATACATTTGGCTTCCTATCACTGTTCCTCCTTGAACAGTTGGGTGGAAGTTATGATTTTCAACTTTCCTCTATCTTATAATATCTTGCTTGAGCACCCTTTGACTCATCAAATGAGGGCCATAGCCTTCTCTGCTTATGCTTGAGCTCCCTTTGACACATAAAATGAGGGCCATAGCCTTCTTTGCTTACCAATGTATAAAATTTCAATACTAAGGAGCCATCTACAAGGTCCAAGGCAACACCAACCTTGGAACTTCAAGCAATTCAAACAAAGAGGCTTCTACAAACTATCTTCCCTTGGAGAGCTACCATCTACTCCCTTCAGAGAATATCAAGATTTTAACTATCATGTTGATTCCTTGTGAGGCTATAGTACTCATCCCAAACTACTTGGGAGGGTTCCACCAAAGCTCCTTGACTCCAATGATGATGCACCAGATGAGATAAACCTTAAGATCAAAACATTTCACTTACCTCAACATATCACTGATCAATTTTCCTCCTATCTCACGACCTAGATTGCAAAAGAGGGAAGTAGACGAAATTCCCACACCATCATCCTTTGAGAAGATATCCCCCAAAGATAACTCCTAGCAAAATTTTGGTTGAATCCCTCAACATTGATCTCACCACCCCTGAGTATGATGATGGTTACAAGTTAGATAATCCCTACTTAGTTGGCTATGTTCAAGCAAAGAACACAAAGATTCAACGTTAAAAAAAAAACGCATTAAAACATTTGAGAACAAACTTCTTTCAACAACAATATTAACATGGTTAATTTTTATTCTTATTGTTGGGTATTCATATGCAAACAAACAACATGAAAATTGCTACATGTTTAATAAAATTGAGCTTTCACAAAATCTATTGCATCCACTCATTAATTTTATTCTTTCACCGATAAGCTTAGATAATCGGGATATGGTTCACACACGACTCAATGGTCCCATAACCAAATAACTAACTACACCCATATATTATTCTAACACAAGTAAATTAATGCTAAACATTAATTTACCAACACTATTTATAAAAAGGGGGTGTCTCACTAAGAAATGCATGCCCCGTACAACAATTAACACACAAATAAAAAGCATTTGGATCACTCAACACAACCAACCCCCCTTGATTCAATGGGGTCTAAAAGATGATCCAGAGCATATGACTGTGAAGCCATCCAATAGTCTCTATCGCACCTAAAAATTGGCACTCTATACATCTTGGTATTAATCAACCTATGTCGCTTCACAAAGCCTATGACCAGTAGATCGTGACATGAATGATGAACATCTTGCTAGGCATGTTCATCCCCTCTGACTATTTTGTATCCATATTGCAGTATAAGCACCAACATGGAGATGCTCAACTACATCAATCCATGTCTCAGTGGCTATTCAATACCTTTGTATGGCACATCTACCCTAATTCCCAAAAATGTTGACCTCCCTTTACTCAACACTATCGGTGCTAGCAACCCTTGTCAGCTATACAATCACCAACAACTGATCAAAGACCAAAAAAATATCTTCTCCCCTATCAAACGAGAGGTGAGAAGTCCTTGCAACAAAAAAACACTATCAAACAACCTGATCTGCTCCTCACCAATTAATATCAAAGAACTCAAAAACCAGCATTTGAGAGAAGAAATATCAAAATACTATCCAAAAACGCTACTACAACATAATCCAATCTTAAAGTTAGCAATGAACTTCAAATGGGTGGATCTCTAGCTTTGTCAGCTTGTTAGATCCCTAAGCTCCTGTAAACCCAAAATGTAACATGGTCATCTCCAACAGCACAAGCGACAGGAAACTATGTTACACATGATTTTCAAGCACAAACTGCCCATTTTCAAACTTACAAAAAAAACAGAGTATTGGATTCCACCGAAAATACACCCAATGTACATTAAAACGGTTTGTTTCTCTACTTTAATACATGTTTCACAAAACTAATATAGGGAGACTCCAAAACAGAAAATTGACCCTTCCAATAGATTCAGAGTGTTCCAAAACCTAGGAATAAGTGGTGACACGACTATGGTTGTGCACAATATGAACTATACAAAAAAAAATCCATATAGCATGGGTTGAATGCATGAAAAAGACAAGATTCAAAAAAATTGCACTTAGAGGAATTCAACCTCTTGATCTCCTTCAAGTTTAATGTCTTATAAAATATTTTTCACCGATTCCTCTGCATATTTTGAACACTTAATCTCAACACATTCTATACATGTTTTTCTTGCAGGTAACAACTTGCAACAAAGAAATAAAGGTGAAGAGATTTGAACTTTAGACCTCTTGCCCAAGAAATTTTTAACTTAAGCCTAAAACCAACTCTTCAGTGCATCCACTTGAAACATAGATAGAAAGACTTTATATAAGGCCCATAGCTCTTTGCACTCAATTTTTTTTTTTAAAAGGCACTTAACAAGACTTGATCATGTGACCTCTAGGTCTATAAAATGCCTTTTTACACTTGTTACACCACTTCATCTACTTGTGCACCTAGTATGGACTTTTCAACACTCATACATAACTCATACTTAGCTTGATATTAAAATTGCATGCAAAAAGAATAGTATGAGACTTGAAATCTTAACCTCTCCTCCACAAGTGACTTTACTTTTCAAAATAACCACCTTTGCTATGCACTCAACTAGAATATGACATGTCAAAATTGGTAAATAAATATACAACAATAAATTACCCAGCAATGAAAACATTTTACACCAAAAATGAAAAAAAGATGCCCAACAAGGTAAATGGGACCCACTTTAATTTGTAGGACTAAGACTTTGGTACTTTATAGATTTTTGCACTTGTAAATAAGAAAAGTGCTCCATGGATGGTGTTGCAGGTAGACATAGGGTGCTCCTAGGCTTTAACACGGCATGGCAAAAAGGTATTGCGCTTCCTTTAGCACAGATCAATATCCAGGCCAATTTTCAAAGCATGTTTTGGACTGTTCTACACACAAAACAAATAAAAAACAGAACTCCAAGCTGTTCAATGGCACCCCAGGGAGATGTGGTGCTCTAGGCATTAACAAAACTTGCAAAGAAGCAAATTTCAACGCCATGTATTAATTTTCAATGCCATCTACAATAGTTTGAATGTATTTAATGAACAAACAAAACTTCAACGCCCTTCATGCATCTCCAATGCTTCCAAGTGAGTTTCAGTGCCCTTGGAAAATGAATAGTGCCCCAAATCGACTTCCACAAAAGAATGAAGCTTCGAGCATCAATTTCCTTTGATGATTTTTGGCTTCCGATGCCCCTCCAGACAAATGTCTTTATCAAACCAAAGGGCATTCAAGCAAAATATAATGATTTTACAGCCATAAAAAGTATTTATTCTTCAAGCTTCTGCCATGGCTTCCTCACAAGCCTGACTTCATGGAGGCTCCGATACCAATGTTGGGTATTCAAATGCAGACAAACAATGTGAAAATTGCTACATGTTTGATAAGATTGAACTTCAACAAAAAAAATATTGCACACACTCATTTTATTCTTTCACCGATAAGCTTCAATAATCTTTTGGGATATGGTTCACACATGGGACTCAACAGTCCCATAACCAAATAACTAACTACACTTGTATATTATTCTAGCCTCTAGTTATAACAAGTCTGACTAAGATGATTCATTAAAACAAACTAACTGAAATATCCCTGATGGATCCCTTCTGTAGATCTGCTGTAATTTTGTAATCTGAAATGGTGTTTTCCTGTTTCTGAATGTTTTCTTTCCGTAAAAGACGGAAAGTTGCAGAAGGGTTTGTTTGTTTTTCTTTTGTTTTTGTGTTTTGAGGAATGCAATAAATAAATAATTGAAAGCAATAACACAAATAACTTATGAAATTAAAACCCAAGTACAGCCAGATCCAATTTCAAAAGGGCAGAATTTAAATATTGAATCAAATAAGGAACCAGTGATGAATTCTCAATAATTCTGGTAAATTACCATATTGCTGAAGCTAATCTAGAAGAAGAATGGCGGCCAAAAAGAATCCTTTGTTGATGCGTTGCTGTGATATTGTCAAGTATTCGTACTGTTTCAAGCTTCAGTGGTACAAAAGAAATCACAATCTTCGCTCACTTAATAGCTACTGAATTTCATGTCAAACTTCCAGCGCCTCACTGATTATCTCCCAACGAATCTGAATGAGTAAAGTCCACTGTATGGAGGCTACGTTCCAAACAGGCCAGCAATTGGCGTCCCAATGCAGAAAGCTCCTCATGAGCCCAAGCGCACTTCTCCAAAATATAATATGTCAAATGATAATCCAACAATGAATCCATCTCCTTATAACCCTTCTCTACAGTGTCTTGTTGGGAAGTAGGTGTTATAGATTCTTATTTTAAAGTGGTCAGCTAGAAAATGACCTTTTTCCTCATAGACAGAAATCCGTTCACTGAATTGCCCTGAGACCAAAGAGAAAGATTTAGAGAATTTCGAGACCTTTCCAACGAGCTATCAACCATATGCGCATCCAGATGAGGCCAAAAACCACTTATTACTCCAAAATGGCTAACCACTTAGCCTTATTTAATAAAAAGACGGAAACTTAGGAAATATTAAAAATATTCAAGTAGCCACAAAATGTCCAACTGACATCACGAACCAACAAATCATCCTGTCACCTGTCTGTGACTGAAGTCGGAAATCAAGGATCCACTGGCAGTCTCATCCCTAAAATCTAGGGATGTTCATAAAATCTAGGAAACAAGCCCTATCCCTCTGAAACTGAACCCAAAGAGTAATCTCATGGAGTCCCAACCCTGGGCATGAATATACCTCCTAAAAAGTAGAATAACCCCCATAAATGTAGGAACTGCCTCCTAAAAACAAGGAAAGTCTCCCAACTAATCAATAACTGCCAGAACACCAAGTCCCCAACACTGAATAACCAAAATTGAGTCCCAATGACTCTCCCCTACTGTGTGCACCTCTGAGAGAACTATCACCGAACTGGTAGTTCTTCCTAAAAAATAGGAATGCCTCCTAAAAAATAGGAGATGCACTCTAAGTCTCCAAAACGTTCGCCGAGGTCTCCAAATGCCTCCTAGACCACTCCTAGTCAATCCCTACAAATTAGGAATCCCTCCTAAATTGTAGGAAAATGTTGTCTACTGCTCCAAACTACCTGGGAGGTTCATGCATGACTCTCAAAGCCCCTGGGTTGGTTCCCTCTACGCTCTGTTGGCCTATGGGAACCAGATAATAGACCAACCCTGCTAGAAATGTTGTCACTAAGGAAGGGCAGAAATTGGGGACATGACACTAACACACTAATAACTAACATTTAGATCCCATGACCCAAGTGTCAATGAAGACAATTTGTTGTGTATTTTTAGCACTCTTAGTGACACACCTAACAATCCTAATACCACTATGGCCCCTTATGTTAGATCCCCACATAAGGATTCCATTGATTCAAACTTATTCTGACTTCGGCACCTTCCCAATCAAGACCAAAAGCTACAAAGCGCAATTGAACACATCACCATCGAACCCAATGCTACACATGGCACAAGGCCTATGGGCATTTTGTCCAATATTGTAGAGCAAACAAAAAACATTTAGAGCAATTAGCCATGCAACTACAAGCCCCTATGATAGAAGTTCAACAACCATAATCACCTTCTCCACGTACACTCTTTACAGTTAATTGTCAAACATATCGGCATCATCTAGTCAATCCCCATCGCCTTCAAATTACTTGAATAGTCAATCTCCCACAAAAGCTCCCGCACACTTCCCCAAGAAAAGGAAGCGTTATTGCTTCTGGCACAATTGTTATTCCAACTCCACATATGAGAGCCAAGCATATCAAAAAAATACTCAACAATCTGAACGGTCAGAAGAACAACCTTCCCATATACCTCATTCACAGTCAAAGGCTTAGCATCCTCCAAATTTTACCTCCCCTACTTTCTCCATCGACGCGATTTGCAAGGTCGTCCTTACAAGGATCTCAAAGAGAGTGGAAGAAACCATAGCCACAGACAGACAAATTACAACAAGAAATCTATGAAGTTATTGATGAAGTATGTAATGATGACTTAAAACATTTGTGAGCTATTATATGTTTTATCATTTGCATCATGCTAATTATCTTTTGCATCATTTACCTCCTTTTGTTATCCCTCTTGGATTTATCCGGCCATGTTAATTTTATGTTATCTTGGTAGATTTTCTTTTGCCTTACCTCTAGGATTTATCTAGCCATGTTAACTTAACATTACCTTGGTAGTTTTTCCTCTTTTATGCTTTCCCCCTTGGGTTTTTTCCGACCAAGTTATTTTAATTTTATCTTCGTGGCTTTCATTTTGTCTTCTCTCTTGCATTTATCCGACCATTACACCTTATTGGTTCTTTAGTAGTTTATTTTTTCCTTCCCTCTTGGGTTTATCTAGCCATTGTGCTTGGTTCTTTGGTAGCTTATTCTTATGCACAATCCCCTCTTGCATTTATCTTACATATACAATTCTCCCTTCTTGAAATTAACCTACATCTTTACTTGTACTGGACCTATCACAAATTTACGTTTCCTATCTAGTGACACTACTACCTATTTCATCCATTTCATTCTCCCCCTTGGGCTTATCTTCACACTCATTACACTTTTTGATGCACATTCACATGTCCTTCCAAATCCTATTCATATTAGTCTTTTTTGAAATAAAATCTCCCCTCTCATGGTCAATTACTAGCATGCCATCATTGTACCATCTTATCATTTTATGTGGACTACTTAAAGTCCCCATTTTCCCATTCCTTTTTCTCACTTAAGGCACACACAGGTCAGAGAAAAGATTGCACTCTTTTGTAAAGTGTAGGTCTAAGTATCTAAGTGTCTCGTTTTCTAGGTTTTCCTCTATAGAAGCTAGGTGTAAGTTCTATAGGTGCCATCATCTTAAAACCCCATTGATTGGCCTTCTGGATCCATATGGAAGAAAATAGAAATAAATAAGTCAAAAGCCAAAATATTAAATTCAAAATCCAAATAGAAAATATCAAAAATTAAAAAAATCAAAAGGAAAATTCAAAAGGAAAAAAAATCAAAATCCAATCAAACAAAAGAGACATGCTCAAATCATTGGCACACCCCCTATAGTAGTTGAAACTTTAAACCCCATAGTTGGCCTCACAGTAGATTTAGATATCCATTGGAGTGTGGTGGGCCAATAGATTGGGATAGGAGGCCTCACATCTATTATTTGTGTTGCCTAGTTTTTCATGCAAGAAACCAATCCTCATAGTTAACCAGTGGCTCTGATAAGGTCTTGAGGAATAAGGAACACATCATGGGAAGGTAGGCACCTTTAAATTTTCTTGCATAGCATTCATGGGATATATCTTTATACTTCATTATTTTTCCCAAACCATAGCCTTACATAACAAGGTTTGTTTTGATGCTAAAAATTCTAGTGTCTCGTCACTACTAAGGATTTTTCGTCATCTTCGTGGCACCTTATTATTTTCTTCCACATTTATCCCAATATCCCTTTGATAGATATTGTTCCTAGTTGACCACATCCATCTTCTTTACATTCCTAATTTATATCATGCTTCAAATTTAACTCCTTTTTTCTAACTCCGATATTGTTCCTAGTTGACCACATCCATCTTCTTTACATTCCTAATTTATATCATGCTTCAAATTTAACTCCTTTTTTCTAACTCCGGCTAAAGGTTTGTGAATTTAACATTGTAACACCTTGGGGATTCAACCAAGCCTTCCTCACAAATGCTCACCTCCTACGCTATCTAACATACATTCACACCATTTTTGTCACATTAGTTTTGGCATTAGATGGTCATGTTATTCCAATGAGAAAATCTAGCATCAGCATTGATTTGGTTTACACACATTTTATTTTCTTCATTCTATCACACCTTTTGTTTATTAGATTTTATATCTAGTTACGTTAGATGTCTCAATTTTATTATCTCCTTTTTTTAACACATCTTTTATTTTATTAGATTTTCTATCTAGTTTCATTAGATGTCTTGTTTCCATATATATTTCTCACATCTCTTGTTTTATTAGATATTCCATCTAATTGCATTAGATATCACATTTTTACCAAATGGATCATTTTACACTTTTTCTTTAGTTCTTTCATTTTGGAACTTATCAAAGCTCGTAGTTGTCAAATGAGAGAATGAACCATATATCACATAACATCATATCCTCATGCTACCATGCCAAATCGAAACACGTCAATCCAAACAACATACAAATGTCATGAGCACAATGAAACCAAATGCCATTTCTCATATATATATATAGAATGAAACATATATCACATAACATCATATCGTCATGCTACCATGCCAAATCGAAACACGTCAATCCAACGACAACAACATACAAATGTCATGAGCACAATGAAACCAAATGCTACATATATATATATATGGTACAACCAATATATATATATATATGTATATATGTATATATGTATATATATATATATATATATATATATATATATATATATATATATATATATATATATCATACGCCCCTTGCACCTCTATTTGGGCATGGGGCTACACTTTGTGATGATGCACTATCTCTAGCCTCCCTAAGAGACTGAGCCAAGGGTTCATACCGCAACCCCAATGCCTTCCCACATGCAGCAGCTAGGGTCATCTCTAGCTCAAAAACACATGCATGAGACTGACACTCTCTCTATCCTGGCAATCACAGTGGCTAGATGTGTGGTATGCTCCCTCAGTGCTCGATCACGGTGAGTGTTGCAAAAGAGGAAGGGCCTTGAACCTCCAACAATCTTTGTAGTGCATTTACAGCCTCTAGTACAAGCCTAAAGGCTCCTGCAGTGTCCCACCCCAAATCTGCCCTGAATTTCCTGAATTTAGTGTATTGACATTTTGTCAAACACTTAGCATGCTGGCTGTTATCCCTGAATTTTCTGAGTTTGAATGCTTGTTTGTGATAAGTTTTTCCAAATTATTTCATATAAACATTTCAATGAACAATAGAGCATACATGTCACATGCATATGCCAATAACCAAACAAGATCCAATGACTGATATTGACACTTATAACAGCAGAAGTAAACAGGGTATATGTATTCAAATTAAAGATTTGAATAGAGTTATTTGCTGATTACATTCAGTTTCAATTTATACAATGAAATGCCAACATACCAAATTTTGCCCTTTTGCCATGATGAAGTTACAATGCCAAACTACAAACAAGGGATCAAATCCAATCGCCTTCATATGTATATGTTGCTCCAACTGTAGATTAATGTCTGAGATACTAGAAGACTGTTGTAGCTCAACCTCTTCACCATATACAATCTCCACTTATTATATGCTACAGCTGGTTTGTATGGTTCTGGATCTCCTTTGAAATGCAATCGATCCTCTAATGATGGCTGCAAGTAATCTTTCCAATGGCACTAGGGCTAGTATGAACCCTCTGGCAATGATGAACAATATGTGCACAATATTCTGATAAATCCTTCGAAACCCTGAATAAAGAAACCTCCCTAAATTCGATGAAGCACAAGCACAATCCCAGCAATGGAATTGTCTGCAAGTTGTTCTTCTTGAGCCCCCCTGCAATGGAATTGTCTGCAAGTTGTTCTTCCTGAGGGGCTACGTCCTCAAAAAACTTGAGATTTTCAGACTCTCCAGACTTCAACAAAGCCCTTAGCTAAATTCTTCTTATTCAACCATGAATGAATGAAAATGAGCTTTAAATGCCCTTTAACAATATTCAATTTGCATTTGACTTCATCTCATTTAATTTACTTTTCCCTCTTTTTTGGTGCACAACTTTAAAATATAAAGTATACTTTATTATTCACTTATATCTCCCCTTTAAAATAACACTTATTATAAAGTATACTTTTAAAAGCATTTAAATCCCCCTTTTAAATAAAGTCCACTTAATTCATTAATGATATGCACTTAATAATTAATATTATTAAAGTCTAACTTTAATAATAATTATAATATTATAACTCCATCATTAATCATCGTAAATCAATTCTAACTTCACCAAGAGGTAGCCCACTGCATTCACTGCTAACCAGGGTGCCTTACTATAAATAGTAAGGTTGGCCTCTATCATCCAATTGACTTACTATAAATAATAAATATACACAAATAAAGCCAGAAACCCCTGAATAACATCACCTCTGAACAAGCTAAGGATCTGGAGATAAAAACACTGCCAACTACCCACTGGAGAACCAGCTAACTCCAACATTGGGCCCTCTAATCACCTGATTAGCCTACGAGGACCCGATGATAGGCTAAACCACCAAACTTCTGATGCTCGCTCAAAAGGGGACATTATAGCTCCCATGTGTCTTCCAGCTAGCAGTGCCACCAAATCCTACATCACTATAGTGTCATGGTGTGGCATCGCCCCATCAAGTTTCTCATGGTGTGGCATTGCCCCATCAAGTTTCTCATGGTGTGTGGCTTTGATAAGTGAGGGCCACTCCATTATCATTCCGCAAAACACATAAAACAAAAGTAGTCACACTATACACGAAGCAAACACATCTACATCACTACTCTACTTTCTAGCATGTATATATCTAAGTCTAGGAAATGTAGTGGTAATTGCACATTATTATTTCTTGGATACTTTGGTTGATCATGACGATCTCTTTGTCATACTTGCCTCCAAGGACCACATAACACACCTCTATCCATCGTGTCGTAAGGCTTGACTACCATCCCCCCTTAATAGAAACAAAACTTAGGGTTTTGGCCTCATAAGGCATGCTCGTAGCTCGGGGTCACTGGACAAAATATTTGTAAAGTGGAGGCCCATGGGTCCCAAGTACCTATTGCCTAGCCTTCAGAGTCTCCACTCCCGCCCCCACAAATGGGTCTCTCCTCTGCTTATCACTCCTCAACTATGGAAGCCAACTCTCCATGGGATAGTTATCTTCGACTCCCCGCCAATGCTATCACCTAAACTAGCATTTGTATATCAGGCCCATGGGTCCCAAGTACCTATTGCCTAGCCTTCAGAGTCTCCACTCCCGCCCCCACAAATGGGTCTCTCCTCTGCTTATCACTCCTCAACTATGGAAGCCAACTCTCCATGGGATAGTTATCTTCGACTCCCCGCCAATGCTATCACCTAAACTAGCATTTGTATATCTGCCATTGCTACATCTACTCTCCTCTCCTCATCGGGTGTCAACTCCACTCCCCATGTTTTCCTCCCCCCCCCAATGTTGAGGAGCTTTCCAAGATCTAAAAATTGGGGCACACAACAGTGGTACATATCCTCCTGCCCCCCGTGGCTCCCTCACATGCATTGCCATGTATTGGCGCAAGTCCATAAGTGTCGTCAAATGCAATAATCAAAACTAAGCTAGAACCTGATCACATAAGTGGATCTCCACCCACCAAGAGAAGTGCACTGTAAGATAGATTGGACCTTGAGCCTGCATTGTAGATGGCCAAGACAACTATGCATATGTTGTACGTGTATATGGGATCCACACTATGTCCTCACTCTTCATTGAATCCAAAATCTCAAGGACTCAATCCAAGATGTCACCAAAGGCCCCTAAGCACAACACCTAACTTGGGGCAAGCAAACCGCTTCCTGTAGCAGTGCCCCTATAGGTCTATACATGGGAAACCGCTACTAGATCAAAAGCTGAAAATAGTATAACTAGCCCTACCTCCATGTGCTCTTGTGCCAAAATGTTGTAAATATCATGGCATAGCTAAACCCATATGCATACACCCATTTTGTTTACAATGCCCTACTCTAATGTTGCATGGCACATCGCTATAGAAAAAATAGGTGCACCTCTATCCGACTTGTGACACAATACTCATCTCACCATCAATCCAATGATCGCATTCTGGATATCCAAAATTGATGTTGCATACACATCCATCAAACACAATGTAAGAGTATGGATGGCAACCATCTGCTCTTGTGGCCCATTGGGCCAATGCTTGTCATTTTGCATCTGTCTCTAGGATATCACAAACCATCAACATACCTTCAATAGGCAGCCCCAAAATAGCATGGACATCCTCCAAGGTGAATGTCGCCTCCACAGTGTCCCCATTCACCGCCCCCCAAACATGTTAGTGCGAATCTCCCAGAAGTCCATGAACATGACTAGAAAACCAGCATCCAACAAAACCCAACACATATTTGTGATCCCTCCAAGACATACACTAATCAATTGAGCCTTGTCTGTGTCAAGTAGTCTACCTAGTAGCTCATGCAACCATGAGGCATCTACAGTCACCACAAACTAGACTCGTCTCTATGCCTACAAAACTCAAACAATAGTACCCAATCAATCCCAAACCAGATAAAATCATCTAAATTGTATAAAAACTTAAATTACACAAAATTACAACTACATTGGCCATCTTGACCTACATCATCGACCATCCTTCAAAATTATACTTCATAGCGCATTTTGACAAATTTCATCGACCAATTTTACAAACTAAACTTCATTGGCTATCTAAGATGACGTCATCGGCCATCTATTACATTCCTACTTCATCACCAATTTTGACTTAACGTTACCGACCATTAACTGCTTTCCAACTACATCAACCATCCAAGAATACTTTATCAGCCATGTCGCAATTTGTCGCTTCCAAAACGTCACCGGTCAAGCCAATGACATGGAGTCACATAGCCACACTAATCACTCCCATTACTTGCACATTCCTTATTAATTTAAACTAATGCAAACCCATTATTCCCCTCTTTATTACCTACATTTTGATGGCTTTTGGAGCAAAATATGCCAATTAGATTTACCCTAGCACCCGTTTTCCTAAATCTACCTTATCTACACGTCCTAAATTTAAATGCAAAACCTACATTGATAATCGTTGTGGTTGGCCTCAACGGTGCTCCCCTGTGCTCACATCCACATCCTCTTGCCATAACCTCTAATTGCACCATTAATGGTTCTCCCATAGCTCAAAAATCTCAAAATCTCAAAACGCAATATAACAAATGAAGGGCTTTGACCCCTATTCACAGCCTCCCAACAATAAATTAAAACTTTCAAAATTTCTCTTTAAGATTCCATAAAATCACCATATATTTGCAATTGTAGCTCCAATTAATGAACTATAAGAAGCCCTGAAATCCTAGCGTCACAAGGAATTTTATGGTATTAACGTAATATTTTTGCATAAAATTCAAATAATCACTTATTTTACAAGCCTACTAGACCCATCCCAACACTGCCCTAGCATCCATTCATTGGACCCAACATAGCACCAAAGATCAGCAATAGTAAACTTCTAACAACCAGCAATAGTAAGCATAAGAGTTGAACTTGCAAGGTCTACAAAGTCTTTGGAGTCCCCATATTTGGTGTATTTAAGTCTTCTTCTAACACCTTGACTTCATCTACAAAATCTCTCACAAAGTACTACAAGGCAAGGGGGAGATTAATACACCAAGTCAACCGAGGTAAATTTTCCTAACCCTATATTCTTTCTTAGCTACTTTGGTTGGTATCATTAGATTGTTTGCTTCATGTTTTCCATGTATAGAGTAGCATGTGTTTGTTTATTACTATTTTTTACATGTTATTCATAGCTATTGCTTATTCCTATAATGTTGGAAATATTGTCATTGATGTCAAAGGTCTAGCATTGGTGATAAAGGCCCCATAGCATTTATTGTCGAAAGGTGTTTTTAATGTTTATATTTTGGCTAAAATGTGTTAATATTTATTTAATATTAACGAATATATTTTTGGTTGCATAAAAATTAAAAAAGGGCCCATGGAGAAGTCAAAGAGTCAAGGCATAAAGACAATAGAGGGTATGACGCATTTTTTCATGAAAAGTCACCTTGAGGAATTCCAAGAGTCACCAAGTGAAGACAAAAGAGGGTATGGCGCATTTTTTCATGAAGAGTCACCTTGAGGAATTCCAAGAGTCACCAAGTGAAGACAAAAGAGGGTAAAGCGCATTTTTCCATGAAGAGTCACCTTAAGGAATTCAAAAGGTCACCAAGATAAAGACAAAAAAGAAAATGACGCATTTGCTTATGAAGGGTCACCATGTGACTTTTCAAATACAAGGATTCGAAGGGTCATGCAAGTTTGGCGTCATTTTACATGAAAAGTGAAGAGTCATAAAGGGTGAATGCCAAAGGTCATTTGAAAAGTTATAAATAAAGGCTTGGAAAGCCATTTGTAATATGCAAGAGTGCATGGTTGGTAATTGTTTTATATCAGAAAAGAAGAGAGAATAGAAAGAGATATTGTAGAGTTCTATCATTTGTTGAGAAAGCAATATTGAGAGATAGTTGTGTTTTATACACAAGAGGGGTTGGTGATCCTGTGGGTTGGTGCTCACAAATAGTTGTGTTGGTGCTCGACAAAGGGGTTGGTGCTCCTGCATGTTGGTGCTTGCAAACTTTGTAATTTGAGTTGGTGCTCTTTCATATACTTGAGATTGTTCTCTGTGGTTTTTCCCAATTTGAGTTTCCATGTAAAAATCTGGGGTCTCTCTCTCTCTTGTGTGGTGCATATTATTTCAATTGTATTGCATATCTTGAATGTATGGTTAAGTGGAGTTTGATTAAGTAAAAGATTTATAAGATATATAATATACTGATTCGCCCCCCTCTTAGTATATCCCATGCTTAACAATTGGTATCAGCGCAGGTTCCTTTTGAAAAAGTTTTACAGCTTGAAGGTAGATCGGAGAAAGCACAATCGCTGGATCACATGAAATTTTTTCTACAAATAAAGCACCTTTGTTTGATGGGACAAATTATGTTTTTTGGAGCATAAGATGAGGACTTATTTGATATCTCTTGGATTCGACATTTGGCAAGCAGTTGTGGAGGAATACGAAGAGCCACAAACACTTGTGACTACTCCGACAGAAAAGAAAGCAAGTGAAAATAGTGTTAAAGCTTTAAATGCTATTTTATATGGTTTATGTGAATCATAATTTGTTAAAGTTATGCAATGCAAATCTGCTCATGAGACCTGGGTAAAACTTGAAAATATTTACAAAGATGATGGAAAGGTTCAGCAAGCTAAGCTCCAGACTTTCAGGAGATAGTTTGAGAGTTTGAAAATGGAAGAGAAAGAAAATATAATGAGTTATCTTTTGCGGGTTGATCAAATAGTTAATCATATTCAAGGCCTTGGAGAAAAGTTAAAAGAATCAGCGGTGGTGCAAAAAGTTTTGAGATCCCTACCAATGAGATATGATGCAAAGATTTTGGCAATCGAAGAGATGAAGGATCTAGCCAAGCTAAAGATGGATGAACTACATGGTATTCTCACAGCATATGAGATGCAAATCGAACAAGAGAAACCCTCAAAAAGAGACGTTGCTTTCAAGACATCAAAGAAAAACAAGGCTAAGATTCAAAAATCAAGTGACAGCTCTAGCGATGATGAAGATGACAACAGAGCTCTTTTCATTCGTAAGCCGCAAAAGAGCACAGACAAATATTAACAAAAATTGCCTTTCAAAAAATTTATTTGTGGAAAGATTGGATATTTTGCATCGAAGTGACCAGATAAGGGTAATGGTAACAATGAAGAAGGAAAGTCTACATACAAAAAAAAATTCAAAGGAAAATTCAAGGGACTCGAAAAAAAGAGTTTATATTCTAAAGATCCCAGCTCAACGGAAGATAGTGGAGTCAGTGATTCAGAAGAAGAGATTCTATTTATGGCCATACATGAAGATGCCTTCACAAGCAAAAGTACAGATGATCAAGAAGAAAAGAATGAAACCGAAGTGAATCTGAAAGAACTCATTTGTGCCTTAGAAGAATTAAAATCTCTTGAAAAGAAGAATCGAAGATTGAAGCTCCAGATCGAGAAAAATGAAAAAGAGTCAAAAGAAATAATTGAAGATCGACAAGCACACATTGAAGAAGCCAAAAAGACTGAAAAAGATTCAACAGCTCAGTTGCAAAAAGTGAAGAATGTGAAATGTATGTTATTGAAATTGTTTCTTTAAAAGCAGATCTTGGAAAAAACAAATAAAACAATCAATGAAAGAGCAACCAATGATTCAAAATTTGATAATAACACTAATATGTTGAATAAGATATTAGAAAGTCAAAGATCAATGTCAAATAAGACAGTTATCGGATTTAAAAAAGAGAAAGGGGAGGCCACTACTTTCACAAACAAGGTTAACACAGAAAAAAAGGAAAAGAGCTATGCTAAAGCTCTTACAAAAGAGGAAATAAAAAATGAAAAGTTAAGAATACAAAAGACATCTCAATCAAAGAAGGCTGCAAAAAACAGAGCTACAAAAGGAAATTAGGCCAGAGATACACAAACAGGGTTTATTTTTATGGTTACTATGTTTTTATTGTAATGGATATGGTCATAAGAAAATAGAATATCGAAAAAGGGTTAACAATTTCAAAAACAAGGAGAAAGAAATTCATGCAAAGTCAAGTAGAAGCCACAACTATTTTGCTCCTCTATCAGGTTTTAATGAAGAAGCCATAATACGTTACAACTGCAATAACTTCGGACACATAGCCTAGTATTGTAGAAGCGTGTTTGAGTCAATCAAGTACCAGAGTTTCAAGGCTCTATTTATCAAGAAGAAAGTTCAGATAAGTTCATGACAGAAGAAAGACCCTGAAAAGTCTATGTTGGTCCAAACAGCTTTACATGCAAGAAACGAATAAAAGCCATGGTTCGTTGACAGCGGATGTTCGAGGCACATAACAAGAGACAATAGCAAGTTCATAACCCTGAAGAAGATCAATGGTGGCACGGTGAAATTTGAAGACAATACTACTCCCAGAATTGCCGAAAAAAATACATTAAGTTTGGATAATAGTAGAACTAAGACTGAAAATGTTTTGTATGTAGGTCTTAAGCATAATATTTTATGTGTAAGTCAAATATGTGATCAAGGACACACTAAAGTTTTATGCAGAAGTTCTGAAATTAAGAAAAAAAATTCAGATGTGTTGATTGCAAATGCTCAAAGAACAGGGAACAATTTGTATATGTTATCAAATATCAAAGGTCAAAAATGTTGTTTGAGTCAAGTTGAGAAAAGTTGGCTATGGCACAGGAGAATGGGACACAAATTTTGACAATCTTGTCAACATCAGCAAGAAACAAGCAGTTAGAGATCTTCCAAAGATTATAAAGCCCTCCAACACACTTTGTGAACTGTTGACACGGTGGATTGCACTCTCGACAGGAGGTTGAGCTCCTGCCTTCCACATGTCACAATGGAAACTCCCCTCTTGCCTGTGGGCCTGGCAAAACTGGGGGGAGAGTCTCTAAATAAAGGCTAGCTCCATTTGATGTATCTTGTAGGTCCTGGATTTCCTACTGTTAACGAATAAAAAAAAAAGGGGGGGTTGAAAAGGGAGGACACTGAAAATAGAACCTAAACCTAAACTAAAAGGTGATACACCAAAAAGGTTGATCTACTTAGCTCAAACATACGATTTTCACCAAGAAACAGCTGGCATACACTTCATCTGATGTGGAAAACTCTTTTGCATCAGTGCGCTAGGGGTCCTCTGGAGATACAGGGAGGAAGAACTATCAAAGATGTTCTAAGACACACTATGGCAACCTGTTCACATGCGCCTATATTCTTGCTGTAGACACTTCTGGCAGACCTGCAGAAGAAGAAACTTCACAATGCACTAGACATGCCGAAATCATCGTGCGAAAGCATAAAGAAAAATGACTTAACACAAAACAAAAACATAGACACATACGAAAACGCAAACTCAGAATGCAGGTAAAAATGCTGTCTTAATTCAAGGTAAAATCCAGCAAAATTCTGCCTTACAAACCCAGAGATTTTTGGGTAGAGCTCTACCTTACGGGCTAAGAGATCTCCCTCAAAATGAGAAGTTTACAATATATAGAAAGAGAAAAAGTAAAGGCGCCCTTTTGGAAAAGACTTTGGCGCCTTTTACAAGTTGGCCCATGTGCGTTGAGAGCATCGAAAAGAGTAAGTCATTGTTGCTGATATCATCTGTCTAGAAGAGGCCAGCTAGAACCACGCTGCATAATCGCCGGTCTTGAATTTGGCGTTCAAACATTAATGTGAAAGCACGGGCCGCGCCTCTTTTTCTGCAAACAAGATTGCTTCTTTAAGATATTCACACGGTTTGTCTGCCCATAAATGCAAAGTAGAGAAAAACAGGACGCGTCGTTCACTGTTTGCGCCCCATGATGACCACTTGGCAGGGACTGTGTCAACCGCTGGAGTAACTCGCCTCCCCTTTGCCACTTGAGCTGTTTTGTCCATTTATGTGCTTTGTCTCTTCCTGGCTTTGTCTTTTTTGGCTCCTTCAGCCCTCGAGGGCTATTTTCGTGGCGGGTCGCTGAGTTCCTTGGGCTCTTCTTTAAGCTTTTCAAAATCAACGGCTATTTCACCGCCTTAAATTTGACGTCTGTGCACCCGTCACTGGGCGTTTGAACTTCCAACGGCTAGTTCGCTGTGCTTGATTTTGACATCTTCGGGCCCATCACCCCTTGGAATTTCTTCGGCCGTTTCCTTTCCTTCAGCTTTTCGGGCTTTTGTTTCGGCCATTTTTCCTGCGGACAAAATGTCCGCAAGAATTGTCTTGATCGTTGCTTTTGACCTTCAGAATTTCTTCGGGTTTTTCTCCCGCGGCTTTTCCCAAATTTCTTCGGACTTTTTGTCCGAAGGAATTCCTTCACACAAAAGTTCGAAAGAAATCGCTTCTTGTTTTTTGCCTTGGTCTTGTTTATTTCCGCGGAATTTTTCTGAAGGATTTCTTCGGACAAAATGTCCAAAGAAATTCTCGTCCTTTGCCTTGTAAAAATTTTCGAAGAAAACTTTTCGGCTTTCTACCTGACCCCTTTGCAAATGTTCCCTACCCTCCGCAAGGGCACTTGAGTCTGGAACTGTCCCTTCGCAAGGGCACTTGAATGGTTCCTTTTATGTTTGACTGCCCTCCGCAAGGGCACTGGTCCTTCGGGAGACTCTCTTGAACCTTCTTGTTGAACCCTTTGACTTGAACCGTCCAATTGAACCAAACCTAATGAACCATTTGATTGAACCTCGCTGTTGAACCAAAGCATTGAACCGACTTGTTGAACTGACAGAGTGAACTGACTGCTTGAACCAAGCACTTGAACTCGGAATGGTCCAATTTGCTCCTAAGTGTTGGGAACCTGTTTCTTGCCTACAGAGTCCGTAGAAATTTCTTCCAGAGTCCGTAGAAATTTCTTGCAGAGTCTGTAATGTCCCCTTCTCAAATCTGATCTCACAGGGTCCGTTGGCCTAGTTCTAGAAATCCGTAGGCTATTCGGAAGGTGCAAATTAGGGTTTCCTATTTTTTAGAATGTCCTTGCTCGGAGTTTTGATGGCGGATTCTTTCTGGGTTTTTCGAGAGCTTCGCGGGGGTATGTTTGTTTCGGCTTTCTGAGCATTTCCAGGAATTTACTATTTTTAGTAAATTTTATTTTTGGCAGCTAGCAGGTTTGTCTCAAGGAGTTAACTTTCCCTTTCAGTTGACTCATTCAGTTTTGGGCTTCAGAATGCGGTCTTGGAGAAATAAGTTAATTTCACTTAAAAATAACATTATATTTTAAAGTTATGACCTTGGCCTAGTCGAAATAACTTAATGTTATTTTAAAAGGTGGACTTGAAGGGGGGCGCCATCATTGCATGGAAAGGGGCGCCACTTTTGGAGATAAGGCTTCAAGGGAGGCCAACTGAAGCCTATAAAAGAAAGCATTGGGTTCTCATTTGGGGATCTTGGTCTACTACATGGTTATGCTGCCGCTTTGGCTCTGGAATTGCTTCAGGGAATGAAGGCCTCCTAGCTAGGGCATCGCTTCATGCTTGCAAGACAGTCATTGATATTTATATTTACTTGTGTATTGATCTCAGTTATTTCATTGTTAGTTTATTTGGTATTATTAGTGTTTCAGTTATTGTATTCTGTATAAGGCAGATCTAGGTTTTTATTCATAAATCAAAAAATACAAAAAAAAGGTTCTGGGTATTAGTTCATATTCTTGGCTAGGCTTAGGCGCCCCTATTCTCTAATTTATAGAATTTTTAAAGCTTGCAATTAATTTCTAGAGCAAATCGCCCTATTCAGCTGGGACGCCCCTTTTTGGGCTGCATTGGAATCCGTGTAACAATTCTTGGATGCAGATTGGGTCTGATTTTTTATGCTAACTTGGGCGCCATCTTAAAGAAGGGACTTTGCAACCGAAATCAGGAAGATTGAACAAGTTTTGTGTAAGTTATGAACATCTGAAGAATTTAATAGGTTGCTGGTTTTTTCTTCTTCCTAAGAGCAAAATTGTATTCAAAACTGAAATTATTATATTGCTCTTGAATCTTTCATTGTTGGGCATGACTATCCATGATATGGATAATATTCTATGATGTAATGCTAATCCTTATACTCCTGACAACATTGATATACAGATCCTTCTTATTTTGTAACGCTGTTAGTAGTACTGGCAGCCATTCTTTACTTGTTCAAATCTGATTACAAAAGTTCAATTTCTAATAAAGTTATTGTATTAGTTTATAGCTCCGCCCTATGGTAGCTACTTTCCCTATTGGAGTTAGTAAGCACATTCTGGGTGTAGAGCTCCGCCCTATGGTAGCTACTTTCTCTTCTGGGGTTAGCAAGCACATGCTGGGTGTGGAGTAGTTTCATTCTTCAGTATTTCTCATTAAAGCATTGTTAGTAATTTCACTCCGTCATATGGTCGCCCCTTACTCCGCTTTGGATTGGGAAGCACATACTTGACGTAGAGTTTCTTTGTTTTGTAATTTACTCCGTCTTATGGTCGTCCCTTACTCCGCCTTGGATTGGGTAGCACATACTGGACGTCGAGTTCCATTTCTAGCATTTAGAGTTGTTTCAGTACGTTTGGGTTTATCTTCTAACCTTAACGATATTTACTTGTAATGTTGAAATCCAATAACTAAAAATTTCAAAAAAAAATTGGCTCGGGATATTTCAACCAAGCACTTGAACTCGAAATGGTCCATTTTGCGCCTGAGTGTTGGGAACCTGTTTCTTGCCTACAGAGTCCGTAGAAATTTCTTGCAAAGTCCGTAGAAATTTCTTGCAGAGTCCGTAGAAACGTCTGCAGAGTCCATAGAAACTTCCTACAGAGTCTGTAGAAACTTTCTGCAGAGTCCGTAGAAACTTTATGGCGAGTTCGTAGAAATTTCCAAGACTTGAGCAAAATCAAAAAATGCACTAGCTCAGAACAGCAGGGAGAGAAGGGGACCGATTTTGGCCTGTTGGACCAAAAATGGTCAACAAATTGGCGACTCCTAGGGGAAGCATGCCTACTATGCTTAGAAACCAGTTGCCTTAAAATCCATTGGGCTCGGAGTCAGAATGCAGCTCAAAAAGATTAGCAACAGCCCCGATAAATCCAAAAATCAATCATGAAGCTTTTACCCCACACACAAAGGAAAACACACACAAGGCTAAAAAACGCTACTTTTGCAAACTGCACTTAGAGAAAACAGGGAAAGAAAACTGAAAGCAAACTAATATATATAGCTAACCAGATATATTTGCCTCCCTCCTGGATCAAAAGGAAAATTTCTTAAGTCTCCTTCCTAGCTAGGAAACTTACGGTGCCAAACAAGTGGCTGAATGAAATAGAGATTTGGTGACCTGCTCCTCTTGCCTGCCACCTTGATTGGCTTGCATCCGAGTGGATCAGAGTCAAACATGCTTCCAACATATATGTACTCTTCTTGTTCTTGAAAGCTTGTTGAATACTGGTCCTTCATGCTAGTGTGTTTCACCAAAAAATCAATGGTTGTTGGCTCATCACCATAAGCCCTTTGATATGTATAGCTCCTTTGCAGTGCATCATGGTTTGACCCGTTCCCTTCTGCTTCATTGAGGATCCTGTCAAACTCATCATTTGCTCCCTCATGGCCTTCTTGAAGAAGGGTGACTGTTGTGATGTCTGAAATGGAATCACAAACTGATTGCTCATCCCACATAACATCACCTTCTTGTTCAAAGTTCTCTTTTTCAAAGCTTGCCTCAAGATGGACCAGCCTCTCCTTTTCCTGCTCAAGGATCAGAGTCTCTGGTTGTTCAAAGACATCAATCTGATCCTCCTCCAACTCAGGCTCCTCGGCATAGCCATCCTCCTCATCAAAGCAACAAGGAAGTTCATCAAACAAGAGAGGAGAGAGGTCACCATGCTTACATTCCTCTTCGTATTGCTAGAACATCTGCATGTATGTATGACCCACGTCTTCTCCATTGCTGATGCTGTCTTCAGACGGGGTATCCATGATGATTTCCTCTTCATTGTCGCTCATGGTAACCACCTGGAAAGCTGCAGATTGGATCTTCTGCTCCTCACTCGCCTCCTGCAAAACAGGTTCCTCTTTGAGAAGGGATGAAGTGGAAAAACCATGTGGAAGAGGAGGCAGTCCTTGAGCTAGAATCGAAAGATGGCTTTGTCGGTTATGGAGAGCAGCAACCCATACTTTTGCAGGAGTGTTTAATATGCCCAGGCAGCAAAGTCAAGACTGGAAACTGCCACAGCATGTTCTTTCAACGACTTCCTCTTCCCAATGTGTTCAACACAGCATGGGCCACTTGTGAAAAAAAGGGCGCCATTGCTTTCTCTTCTCTATATATTGTAAACTCTAATTTGAGAAAGATATCTCTCATCTTGTACGGCAAAGCCCTGCAGGATTTTACCTTGAATCAAGACATAGCATTTTTACCTCCAATTTGAGTTTGCACTTTTGCATGTGACTATGGTTTTGTCTTGTGTTAAGTCATTTTCTTTCATGCTTTCACAGAATGATTCTAGCATGTCTAGTGTATCATGAGTTCTTTTGCAGGTCAGCCAGAAGTGTCCACAGCAAAGTATACGCGCATGTGAACAGGCTGCCATAGTGTGTCTTAGAACACCTCTGGTAGTTCTTTCTCCCTGTATCTCCAGAGGACCCCTAGCTCACTGATGCAGAAGAGTTTCTCGTATCAAATGAAGTGTATATCAGTTTGTTCTTGGTGTAAAGTGTATGTCAAAGCTAAGTAGATCCACCATTTTGGTGTATCACTACTTTAGTTTAGGTTTTGTTTTCAGTAATCCTTCTCTCTTTTCATCCCCCCCATTGTTAGTAGTAGAAAATTCATGACCACAAAGATGCATCAAGGGGAGCTAGCCCTTATCTAGAGATTCTCCCCCCAGTTTTGCCATACCCACAGCAAGAGGGGAGTCTCTATTGTGTCGCGTGGAAGACAGAAGCTCAGCCTCCTGTCAAGGGTGCAATCCACAGCGTCAATAGTTTTTTTGCACGCCCGGTGGGACCCATTTTAATGCTCCAAAAAAGTTTCAAGATTGGTGTTGGTCCTGTTACAGCAAGAATGAACCACTAATCCAGCATTTGACCTTTAATCAGGCAATTGTGAACAAGTTTTTATTCCAAAGAGTTGAAGAATCTTGGTGTGTTCTTCAACCAACCAGCGTTTGGAGGCTTTTCATCAACACCAATGACGACTCCGTGTTGAATCAGCTGGTTAAGCAGTTCTGGTGCCATCAAGAAATCACAGTTTGGTATGTATAATTTCATTACTCAGAAGCATGGGTCTTGTGTTCCTTCATATAGTTTTGATCAAGCTCAGGTTGTCCATTGAATCACCTCAAGCAACAAGGATGCATACGGTTATGAGTTTTGCCCTTTGCAGGTTGGTGAAACATTGCGGGCTTTGCCTCTTCCTCAGTTTGAGCAAGTCCTTGGCCAGCCTAGCTATGATCCTTATCAGCGTTGTGTTGATCCTTATCGGGTCCAATATGACCAGTCTCAGCCCAATCATGAGCTATATCAGTCTTATGCCCAGTCTTCTCAATGTGTTACTTCTACTCAACCTAATCTTTTTGCCAATCAGCACATTTCCACCTTCAAACATGCACTGTTGGGATATAAAAAGTATGTAGTGGAGCTTGACACTAGAAGGGGATGTGGCCAAGAAATTTCTGATCATTTCATCCATCAAGTGAAAAATGCATTAGATCTGGTCAAGAGTGAATGGACTCCTATTGAAAGAGCCAATTGGCAAAGGCTTACAAATGAGATGCTAGATGTGAGTGGTTTGATTGCATCTTTGGAAGAGAAGTTGAGTATTCATGAGAGGCAGCCTTACCAAGTCTATCAACCTGCATACCCGCTGCCCCAAGTTTCATATCAGCCATACGCAGTCCCTACTCATGAGCCAAGTCAAGCCTGTCAAAGTCCTTTCCCCAATCATGTTGAGGAGAGTTTTGAAATAGTAAATCTTGTGTTTAAGGCCAATCTTGATAAGCTGATTGAGTTGGCAAATCTTTACATCCAACAATCTATGTTGGCAGCAAGGGAAGTGGAATCCAAACCCTCACTACCCTCTCACATTGCAACCCCATCACCCCAAAAGGAGACTTCCAGTCCTAAGATCATGAGCTGGAGTAAAGTAGTCGAGTCATGGAGCAGCAAGGAGGAGAAAGGCATTGTTCGAGAGTGTGAGGTACAAAATGAGGCTAGTCCTTCTCAAGTCCCTCCCACCCTTCCTCAAGAAGCTTCTTGTACTCCACGACATCCTTCATGCACTCCCCATTTCCATGATGATTCCTATGAGCTCCAGAAAAGACTCTTTCAAGAAAATCTAGCTGAGCAAATTGAGGAATTAGAGGCAAAGGTGAGATTGCTTAGTGAAAGAGAGATGTAAATTTCAGACCTTAGAGAGGAGCCTACGCCAAAAGACACCCCTTCTACCAATCCTCAAGCTAATTTCGATATTGATGAAGTGTTGGTCAAGTGGAGAGAAGAAAATCAAGTGATTTTGGCCCAAGGTCTGCCCCCGTTTTCTCATGAGCTTTCAAAAGGATCCCCTACTTTCCATTTCCAACCTAGTTTTGACAACCCGTGTTCCACCTCCTTGCCTGGTAAATGAAGAATGTTTCTCGTGTTGAGGAATCCATCTTGAGGGAAGCAAGTGAAGAGTATGCTCAGTTCATGACTGATCAGGGAGACTTCATGATTGCAGATGAGGAGGAGATCACCATAGGTACCCCCTTTGATGAACAAGAAGACAAGTCACAAGCTTTTGCCTCTATCTCTAATGAGGAAGAGATGATCTTTGACTCTTTTCTCACTTTCCAAGACGTCATGGAGGAGCATGCACAGATTCTTCATCATGTTTTGAATGATTTGTTTGAAATCATTGGGGCAGGTTACACTCTTCTTCAGCGTCATTGGGACTCAAATAAGTATGCAAAGAGGCAACAAGCTTACAGATTTATCCTTTCAAGAGGTTGGTGAATCTGAAGATGATATTTTTGAAGTCATCAAGGAGGAACCTATTTTGAAAGAGGAATATGCAGAAGAGAGGATCCAATTTGCAGTTGCCCAAGAGGCTATCATGGATGACAATGAGGAGGAAATCATCATGGATGCTCCTTTTGAAGACATCATCAACAATGGAGAAGACACAGGTCATGCATACATGCGGATGTTCCAACAATATGAAGAAGAAAGTAAGCATGGTGAGCTCTCTCTTCCCTTGTTTGATGAACTTCCTTGTTGCTTATATGAAGAGAATGACCATGCCATGGAACCCGAGTTGGAGGAGGATCAAAAGGATGTCTTTGAACAACTAGAGACTCTGGTTTTTGAGCAAGAAAAGGAGAGGCCTGTCCATCTTGAGGAAAGCTTTGAAAAAGAAAGCCTTGAACAAGAAGGTGATGTTCTGTGGGATGAGCAATCAGTCTGTGATCTCATTTCAGACATCACAACAGTCACCCTTCTTCAAGAAAGCCATGATGAAGTAGAAGATCAATTTGACAGTCTCTTCAACGAGGCAGAAGGAAGCAAGCCAATCCATGATGCATATCAGGGGTGTTATGAGCTATATGATCCCTATGATGATGAGCTAACAGCCATTGATTTCTTGATGAAACACACCAGCATGAAGGACCAACATTTGACAAGCTTCCAAGAGCAAGATGAATACATATATGTTGGAAGCATGTTTGACCCTGATTCATTTAGATACAAGCCAATCAAGGTGGCAGGCAAGAAGAGCAAGTCACCGAATCTCCATTCCATTCAACCACTTGTCTGGCACCATAAGTTTTCTTGCCATGGAGACTTAAGAAGTTTTCCCTTTGATCCAGGAGGGAGGCAAATATACCTAGTTAGTTGTACATAGTAGTTTGTTTTCAGTTTTTCTTTTCATGTTTTCCCTAAGTGCTTTCGCACATGATCGTAGTTTTTTTAAACCTTGTGCTTGTTTTGTTTACCTTTTGGGGTAAAATCTTCATGATTGATTCTTGGATATCGCAAGGCCATTGTCAACCTTTCGGACTGTGTTTCGACTCCGTGCCCAACGGACTTGTAAGGCACTGGTTTTCCTAAGCATAGCAGGCATGCTTCCCCTGAGAATCGCCAAATTGTTGACCATTTTTGGTCCTGCAGGCCAAAAATCGGTCTCCCTTTTCTTTCCTTGTCCCAGTCCTTGATTATTTTCACCCTACTGCAATTGTTATTTTTTCAATTATCAAAGACCTGTTCTATGAAAGAGCCGAGTGATTTGAATCCTGTAGGTTTCAGGTTGATCTGAAGTTTGTTTCGCTTCAAAAAATTACCTCGGGCATGCCTTTTATGGGCTAGTTTTAAAGAAATGCATGGCTTTTATGAACACTCCGAAGGGCAAGTGCCCTTGCGGAGGGCAGGAAGGTGCCAAATGGGGTTGTTCAAGCAAGTTTCGAAGGACATCTTGGGGCCCAAGTGCCCTTGCGGAGGACAGGAAACACTTGTGGAGGGATCAAAGAGAAGGCCGAAAGGTAAGGTTTTCTTCGGAAAAAAGACTAAGGCAAAAGGAAGGATTTCCTTCCGGCTTTTGTTCGAAGAATAAATCCGAAGAAAATCTAATGGGAGTCAATGTGAATTCTTTCGGACAAAGTGCCCGAAAGAATTCCTGCGGACATTTTGCCCGAAGTAATTCACAAAGGCAAAGAGCCAAACAGAAATTACCCTTCGGAAAAGAATCCAAGGCAAAGGTCAAAGGTCTTTCGGACTTTTTGTCCGAACGAAAAGACAAGGAAATCCAAAGGATGAATTCCTTCGGACAAAATGCCCGAAGGAATTCCTTTCTTTCTGAAAAATCCTCCGACAAATGCCTTCGGACAAAATGTCCAAAGGAATCCTTCGGACATTTTGTCCGAAAGGAATTGAGAAGCTAAGGCAGCGCGAAGGGCTTTGGACATTTTGTCCGAAAGGAATTGAGAAGCTAAGGCAGCCCGAAGGGCAAGTGCCCTTGCGAGGGACTCTCGACTGCCAATGTAGGAACCCCAAGTTCCCTCTGATTCTGACAACTGACGGTTTATATGTTTTTTTCTGAGGTTTTGAATTTTTTTAATTGTTTTTGGGTTTTTTGCCACTTTTTGAAAGAAATGCGGATTTACATAAAATGATAAATAAATCCTATAAAATTTACTGAATATCGAGAAGACTATTTTTTTATTAAAAATAAAACCCTAGTTCATGAGTTTACAAAAAAAACTTGCTGTTTGGTTCAAGAAAAAACCTGGACTGTTCGCTGCCCAATAAAACTGATGACTGCTGCCAAAAACCAGGCGCGGTACAGTCCGTACGGATGTCGTCCGTACGGTACGGACAGGTACAATTTTTTTATTTTTATTTTTTTTCCAGAAAAACCCTGCGCCCTGCTCTTATGATTTCTGTCCTTTGCTGTAGATGGTACGGCTGGAATAAAACCAGCAATTAATGCTGCTGTACGGCCTGTTCTCTGGCTATTTCAACCTCTGAAAATCAATGTCTTCTCCTGAATGAAGAAAACCCCGGCTGCAATAAATCAGGTGTTATTTCACACCCTCTGAATTGCTTCCAATGGAGATGGCACGTTCTCCAAGGAAAATGAACTCGAACCCCTGAAGCTCTAGCTCAGACAAATTTGATCAATTTTCAATTCTCCAAATGACATAATAATGCTCCTCCCAATGCAGAAGTATATATAACCAAAGAGGTGCGATTTCCTCTATAATAGGATTTTTTAATTAAAAATCGCAATTCTTTAATTATTTTAATATTTTCAACTTAGGCCAAATTTTATAATAATATTAAATTTGGCCCCTTCCTGATGATGGGCGCCCCCTCAGCATTAAAACACTTAAGTTATAATTTTTAATTATAACTTAATATAATAATCTCGTAATATTAATATTTAATTAATGCAATTAAATATTAATATTTTCCTCGTTACTCGCCCGATGACCGAACCGTCTGAAGCGGTCATATGCTGGAGTGATTCCGAATGTTGCCAACCCATATTGCCAAAAATAGCAGGGGTCCCACACTGACCACCAAGAACTGCTAAAAATAGTAACTTCTGCCAAAAGTGTCCGATCGAGCCCAAACGAAAGCCCACTGATCAACTCTGCCGATCTGAAGCATGTGCCAAGCTCCCAGGTGACCCTCTATCCAAACGATCAGCCTACGAGGGTCGTATGATAGGCTAATCCTGTGCTCCGAGAGATGTCACTGAGAAGGGGACATGACAGTCCGCCCCTCCTGAAATTGCTTGTCCCCAAGCAATCTCAATGCCGGATGCTGTAGAATATCCTCACTCTCCCATGTCGCATCCTCAACAGGCAAATCTCTCCATTTCACCAGATATTCCCTGATAGTCCTCCTACGCAACTGTCTCTCCCTATACTCCAGGATGGACTCAGGTACTAAAATCAATTTTCCCTCATCATCTAAGGGAGGTAGAACTGCAGACGGTACCACACGATGACCCAACGCCTTCTTGAGGCGTGATACATGAAAAACGTTGTGTACCCTACTCTCTGCTGGAAGCTCAAGCTCGTAAGCCACCTCGCCAACTCTCCTCAAAATCCTGAAAGGTCCGTAATAGCGCGGCTTGAGCTTCTCTGACCCACTCTTCCTACGAGTGGACTGACGGTAGGGCTGCAGCATGAGGTAAACCATGTCACCCACCTCGAAATGCCTCTCCATCCTCTTCTGATCCGCATACTGTCTCTGCTGGTTTTGTGCCTTAGCTATATTTTCCTTAAGAGCCCTCATAGTGTCCTGACTCTCCTGCAACCAACCTCCTGCACTCGGCACTCTACTGTCGCTCAGTAGCAAATCAAGAAAACTCGGCGCCTCATACCCGTACAACGCCATGAAGGGTGACATCTGAATGGTCATATGGAATGTCGAGTTATAGCAATACTCACACAAATGTATCCATTTGACCCACGCCTTCTGCTGCCCTGCTATGTAGTTTCGGAGGTATCCTTCCACCCACTTGTTTACAATCTCTGTCTGCCCATCAGTCTGCGGGTGGTAGCTAGTGCTCGGAGTGAGCTCAGTCCCACAAAGTCTGAAGACCTGCCAGAAGTTGCTCAGGAACCGACTATCTCTGTCGCTCACGATACTCCGAGGCAACCCATGAAGTCTGAATACCTCGCGAAAGAAAACCTCTGCTACCTGCGTAGCTGTGTAAGTCGTGGTGATCGGAAAGAAGTGGGCATACTTCGTAAGCCGATCCACAACTACATAAATGCAATCACGCCCTTGGGCCTTAAGCAAGCCCGTGATAAAATCCATCGACAGGCATTCCCACTTCCTGTCAGGAATCGGAAGTGGCTGCAACAAACCTGCCGGGTATGTGTTCTCCTGCTTGTTCTGCTGACAAACAGGGCACTCACGCACATACTGAAGAACCTCTGTCTTGAGTCCTTTCCAAGTGAATCTCTCCCGAATCTGCCTGTATGTTTTGAAATATCCAGGATGTCCTGCTGTAGGCGTGTCATGAAAGGCTCGCATAACAATGTTCTTCACCTCTGACCCTGGGATCAAATATATCCTGTGTTTGTAAATGATCAAATCATTCACAAGTGTAAACCTGGTATCAACTGCTGATCCCTCAACAATGCTGGAGGCCCAACTGTCCTTGGCATACTCTGCCACTATCATATGCCTCCAATCCTCTGAAATATGAACCATAGTGCTCAAGTACGGCTTACGTGAAAGTGCATCAGCCACTACGTTCTGTGTACCTTTGATATATGAGATATCAAAGTCATAAGCCTGCAACTTACTGACCCACTTCTGCTGCCTATCATTGAGATCTCGCTGCCCTAAAAAGTGTCTCAAGCTGTTATGATCAGTTTTAATGCAAAATTTGCTGCCGACAAGATACTGTCGAAATTTTGCTAAGGCATGTATGATTGCGAGCATCTCCTTATCATATATACTATACAGTCTCTCGGGTCCTCTGAGCTTGCGGCTCTCATACACAATCGGGTGCTTGTCCTGCATAAGCACTGCACCAATGCCCTCACCTGATGCATCGCATTGAAGCTCGAACGGCTTCGTAAAGTCGGGGAGTGCTAGAACAGGGCATGTGGTCATCAACTCCTTGAACTTCATAAAACACTCCTGTGCCTCTGAAGTCCAAACAAAAGCCCCCTTCTTCAATAAATCTGTCATCGGGGCTGCATGTCGTGAATACCCATTCACGAATCTGCGGTAGAACCCACATAAACCGAGAAACCCTCTCAACTGCGTTAGGTTCGCCGGTGTAGGCCAGTCAACAATGGCGCGGATCTTTTCAGGATCCATGCGCACTCCATCTGCACTAATGATGTGACCGAGATATAGCAATTCGGTCATCCCTATGTCACACTTGGATTCCTTGGCGTACAAGGACTCCCTCTCCAAGGTACTCAACACTGCCTCCAAATGAGCTAAGTGCTCCTGCCAAGACCTGCTATATATAAGGATGTCATCGAAAAAGACCAACACAAACCTCCTCAGCAATGAATGAAAAACCCGGTTCATTGTAGACTGAAAAGTGGCTGGTGCGTTAGTGAGTCCAAATGGCATCACTACGAACTCGAAGTGCCCACAATGGCATCGGAAGGCCGTCTTCTCTATGTCCTGCTCTCTCACCCTGATCTGATGATAGCCCGACCGTAAATCAATCTTAGAGAAGTAACATGACCCATGGAGCTCATCAATAAGCTCATCAATCCTCGGTATAGGGTATCTGTTCTTAATTGTCCTCTTATTCAGGACCCTGTAATCAATGCACATGCGTAAAGTCCCATCCTTCTTCTTCACCAAAACAACCGAAGAAGCAAATGGTGACTTGCTAGGCCGAATGTGTCCCATAGCGAGTAACTCCTTAATTGTTTTTTCTATCTCATCCTTCAATCTTTTTGGATGCCTGTAGGGAGTTATCATGACGGGTTTCGCACCCTCCTCGAGCTCAATGATGTGCTCTATGCCCCTATCTGGAGGTCTACCTGGCGGAATGTCACTGAACACCTTGTCATGCCTGATTCTTAACTCCTGTATATCCGGATGATAATCTATCTTTTGCTGTCCCTCCTGTATAGGTGCTAAATGACACTCGGCAGCCCACTCTACCATGTCATGACGCATAAGCCGCTCCATCCGGCGGAAGGAAATTGTTTTGATGTTGCTGTCCCGAATTGCCTTAAGAATGTGTGTCTTTCCGTTAACATCAAAACGGATCTCCATGTCCTTGAGGCGAAGTGTGACCTCATCCAATGAATGCA
The DNA here is from genome assembly GCA_037957365.1 of Torreya grandis. NCBI lineage: Eukaryota > Viridiplantae > Streptophyta > Pinopsida > Cupressales > Taxaceae > Torreya > Torreya grandis. Next base: position 1,302,184 of record JARHVA010001732.1, read on the forward strand.
ACCACTTCATCCCCAAGACCAAATCAATGTCCCCCATATTAACCACATAGTAATCTGCCTTGAACTCATATTTGTTCAAGCATAAAGGGAGATCCTTAATCATGCGCTCACATTTCAAAGTGTACCCATCGGCCACTTTGACTCTTATGCTCTCAAACTCCTCTGTGATAAGTCCACGTTTCTCAACAAATCTAGCATCTATGAAATTATGCGTGGCTCCTGTATCAAGTAGGGTAATGACCCTCTGTCCTGCCAACACACCACGAATCCGGAAAGAACCCTCCTGCTGGATACTAGATAAACGGGCCTCCTGGACCTAAAGCTCGGGCTCTGTCTCAACTATATGCTCTGGAGCCTCTGGCTCTGAACTCTCTGAACTCTCCTGCTGTTCGGAATCCTCTGATTCCGAGTCCTCATAGAACGCCCACATTATACGATTTGCCTTGCCCTTAGGTCTTAGAGGACAATCGTGATTAGCGTCATATGGTCCTTTGCAGTAGAAGCAAAGCTTCTTCCTGCGTAGGTCATTAAGGGCCTCATGATCCAAAGGTGGGGCTGCTGATTTACCTTTTGGATCATTCCTAAAGTTTGATTTTTCTTTGCTAACATCAGTCTTATCCTTGTTCCTGTTAAAGCCCTTGTTATCCCTGAATGATGAAGAACCTCTGGAGCTGAATTTACTCGATGGTGCTGCTAACTCCATGTTTCGTGCCTTCTTCATCGCCTCCTGTAACGAAGGAGGATCAAAAGCTTTGATCCAACCTCGCAATGGTTCTGACAACCCCTCCATGAAGAGTACTACCAAACGCCTCTCTGAGATGTTAGGGACCATAACGGATAACTTCTGGAAGTCACCCATGTAGGTCTCTACACTGCCACTCTGCCTCAACTGTGCTAAGTCTCGGAAGTAGGTTTCTGGATCCTTCTTGTCAAAGCGCTCAACCAACCTGTCCACAAACTCCTGGTATGTAGTGATCCTGTCATGCTGTAAAGTCACCATACCATGGTGCCACCAGTCGTAAGCAACTCCCTCAAGATGCAAAGTAGCATATCGGATGGCGTCACTCTCAGCCATCGGGCGCAGTGTAAGGAATGTGTCAAGCTTGCTAATCCAAGCTTGAGCAGTCATCTTACCACTACCATCGAACGTCGCCAATGTGAGCCGGTTCGTAGCATGTTTTAGATCATTATTCTGCTGACGAGGTCTCCTATCCTGTCGAGATCTGTTATGCTCTCGCCTCTGTGTAATAAAACGGTCAAAAGTGATCATCTCTTTGACCGCAGGAGGTACCAACTCCCATTCTTCATGCGCTGCCATAAGGGTGTCAGCGAATAACTCATCATGCTCCTCATCTGGTATAGCCTCGCCAGGCTCCTGTCTCGTGAAAGTGGGCCTAGTAGGCCTATCTGCTGTCCGTGATGCTGCCCTAGTAGCTCTCCGTGACCCTGCATCACTCCTGTCATCGTCACGGTTAGGTGACGGTCTCCTCGAAGTACCCAACCTCTGTAGTGCCGCTGCCACCTGCTGCAATACCTCATCGGATCGCCGCTGCCCTGCACGAAGATCTCGAAGTGTATGCATGAACTCTGCACCCTCCTGATCTCTGTCATTATGTCCCGGCCTAGGTATATCTGTTCTGTCAGCCATATTGCCCGGCTGCCTGCTCAAACTCTGTTGCCTGTCAATCAGGGCTCGCCTGCGTGTGTAATACCTGGGTGACCCAATCTGATCCGGCTGCATAAGATAGCTAAACCCGTAGGATGGCAGGATTTAGCTCTGATACCACTGTAGGAACCCCAAGTTCCCTCTGATTCTGACAACTGACGGTTTATATGTTTTTTTCTGAGGTTTTGAATTTTTTTAATTGTTTTTGGGTTTTTTGCCACTTTTTGAAAGAAATGTGGATTTACATAAAATGATAAATAAATCCTATAAAATTTACTGAATATCGAGAAGACTATTTTTTTATTAAAAATAAAACCCTAGTTCATGAGTTTACAAAAAAAACTTGCTGTTTGGTTCAAGAAAAAACCTGGACTGTTCGCTGCCCAATAAAACTGATGACTGCTGCCAAAAACCAGGCACGGTACAGTCCGTACGGATGCCGTCCGTACGGTACGGACAGGTAAAGTTTTTTTTTTTTTTTTTTTTTTTCCCAGAAAAACCCTGCGCCCTGCTCTTATGATTTCTGTCCTTTGCTGTAGATGGTACGGCTGGAATAAAACCAGCAATTAATGCTGCTGTACGGCCTGTTCTCTGGCTATTTCAACCTCTGAAAATCAATGTCTTCCCCTGAATGAAGAAAACCCCGGCTGCAATAAATCAGGTGTTATTTCACACCCTCTGAATTGCTTCCAATGGAGATGGCACGTTCTCCAAGGAAAATGAACTCGAACCCCTGAAGCTCTAGCTCAGACAAATTTGATCAATTTTCAATTCTCCAAATGATGTAATAATGCTCCTCCCAATGCAGAAGTATATATAACCAAAGAGGTGCGATTTCCTCTATAATAGGATTTTTTAATTAAAAATCGCAATTCTTTAATTATTTTAATATTTTCAACTTAGGCCAAATTTTATAATAATATTAAATTTGGCCCCTTCCTGATGATGGGCGCCCCCTCAGCATTAAAACACTTAAGTTATAATTTTTAATTATAACTTAATATAATAATCTCGTAATATTAATATTTAATTAATGCAATTAAATATTAATATTTTCCTCGTTACTCGCCCGATGACCGAACCGTCTGAAGCGGTCATATGCTGGAGTGATTCCGAATGCTGCCAACCCATATTGCCAAAAATAGCAGGGGTCCCACACTGACCACCAAGAACTGCTAAAAATAGTAACTTCTGCCAAAAGTGTCCGATCGAGCCCAAACGAAAGCCCACTGATCAACTCTGCCGATCTGAAGCATGTGCCAAGCTCCCAGGTGACCCTCTATCCAAACGATCAGCCTACGAGGGTCGTATGATAGGCTAATCCTGTGCTCCGAGAGATGTCACTGAGAAGGGGACATGACAGCCAATGAAGGGACACCTTCCCTTCGAAGGGTTCAATTGCAAAAAGCCGAAGAAATTGTCAAAGGGGTGACGGGCCCGAAGATGTCAAATTCAGCATAGCGAACTAGCCATTGGAATTCAAACGTCCGATGACGTCCCAGCAGATGTCAAATTCGAGGCAAAGGAATAGCCGTTGGCTTTCAAATGGCAATGGGCGCACGAACGTCAACTTTACGGCAATGAAATAACCGTTGATCTTTAAATGTTTGAGACAGACGAAGACTCGAAGGAATTCAAAGGCCTTAAGGCCAAAAGAAAGAGACCGCCGAGAAAGGACCCTGAAGAGCCAAGGATTGACAGAAGATAGCCCTGAGGGCCGAAAGAGCCAGGAAAAGACAAAAGCTGAGAAAATACAAAAGCCAAGAGTGAACTCAGCGATCCGTCGAGAAAAGAGCTAGAATAGCCAAGCGCAGAAGCAGACAAAACAGTCCAGGTGGCAAAAGAAGGTGTCGGCACAAGGAGTTATTGCTACGGATGAAACAGTCTCCACCAAGTGGTCATCAAAGAGCACGAACATTCAAGAGGGCAGCCCGTTTTTTCTTTGTTTGGCATTAATAGGCGGACAGCTGCGCAAACTTTCATGGAGTGATGGCTTTGTCGGTTATGGAGAGCAGCGACCCATACTTTTGCAAGTGTTTAATATGCCCAAGCAGCAAAGTCAAGACTGGCAACTACTACATCATGTTCTTTCAGTGACTTCCTCTTCCCAATGTTTTCAACGCAGCATGGGCCACTTGTGGGAAAAAGGGTGCCACTGCTTTCTCTTCTCTATATATTTTAAACTCTCATTTGAGAAAGATATCTCTCAGCTTGTATGGCGAGGCCCTGCAGGATTTTACCTTAAATCAAGACAGCATTTTTACCTACATTTTGAGTTTGCACTTTTGCATGTCTATGGTTTTGTCTTGTGTTAAGTCATTTTCTTTCATGCTTTCACAGAATGATTCTAGCATGTCTAGTGTATCGTGAGTTCGTCTTTTGCAGGTCAGCTAGAAGTGTCCACAGCAGAGTATAGACGCATGTGAACAGGCTGCCATAGTGTGTCTTAGAACACCTCTGGTAGTTCTTTCTCCCTGTATCTCCAGAGGACCCCTAGCTCACTGATGCAGAAGAGTTTCTTGTATCAAATGAAGTGTATATCAGCGTGTTCCTAGTGTAAAGTGTATATCAAAGCTAAGTAGATCAACCATTTTGATGTATCACTGCTTTAGTTTAGGTTCTGTTTTCAGTAATCCTTCTCTCTTTTCATCCCCCCCCATTGTTAGCAGTAGAAAATTCAGGACCACAGAGATGCATCAAAGGGAGCTAGCCCTTATCTAGAGATTCTCCCCCCAGTTTTGCCATACCCACAGCAAGAGGGGAGTCTCCATTGTGCCGCGTGGAAGATAGAAGCTCAGTGACCTATCAAGGGTGCAATCCACAGCATCAACAATAAGATCCTTATATTAGAGACTATTTTAGACTTACATACATAACACATTCTATTTAATCAATTCTAAAGGTTAAACAAAAAAATCTCAAATAACGAGTAACATTTCATAAACAAAGATGGATTTTACAAGTGAAAAATTCAAACAGCATGACTACAAATCGAAATTAAACAATAATATCCGCAGCACAATTACATTCAAACAACAATCATACGCAACTAGAACAGCATATTCCCAAATTAATTACACCATAATTAACAAAACATGTAATCCCAAAAGAAAAGATTCATGAAATCATATTTTAAAACCAAAATACAGTTTTATTTGCATTCTCTTTTTTGATCCATATAAGATTAAAAAACCAGAAATCTTTTCCTCCTTTCCAAATTTTTCCTCCTTTCCATTTGAATTGTCATTACACATTTAAATTGTCGATACACATTTATAGAATCAAGTACGAGGCGGAATAAGGAATGTGAACAAAATGGTTGTGATTGTGTCTCTTCAACTTCCAATTCCTTTCTTGGTCATTTTATCTTGTTGTGTTATGAAAGTGCAACAAATTAATTAAACATTTATAGAATCAAGTTCGAGGTAGTATAACGAATGTGAACAAAATGGTTGTCATTGTCTCTCTTCAACTACCACTTGCTATCTTGGTCATTTTATCTTCTTGTGTTATGAAAGTGCAACAAATTAGTTAAATATTAATTTGTTGTTGGAGTTTTCTCTGAATTTTTCTTGTCTTTTCATACTTTATTTTTTCTAACTTCATCTTTGAGAATTTAAATTAGCCATACTTCACTCAAAATGAATATTTATTTCCAACAACAATTTGTGCCTTGCAAAGCTTTTGCCCTTTGTAAATCTACTCTTTCATTGTGAAGATTAAAATTTATGTGGTGTTGGTTCCCAGTGGTACACCTCATGCACTCAGCCTTACACACTTGGGCAGCGTGGCAAACAAAGATGAATAACCCGCAAATATGTCGTTATATTCGGGAAAGGGTTTAGCATCAGGATGGACTCAACGCAGACAATGATTTGAAAACACCGACAGAGAGTATCGTTAGCTCCCTGCTACTTTTGGCTTTGTCTGAACCAAAGTGAGAGGACATAAGGGGTAGCTTGCTCACATGAAGGGATACTGCAATTCAATCTCCATGGGGATTATTGGCACACAAATCTAACCAGGCCATAACCAAGTTTGCACACTCCACCTAGGAAGGGTTGTCAAACAGAATGAACAAATGCTCTAGGCCAGACACAACCTACTAAAGATAGATGTAAATATGATTGCAACCTTTATTTCTAAAGAAATTTTCAACAACAGAAGGCCAAATGGAAGACTGCAATGCTAAGCTTCAAAGAACAAAACACAAACACATTTTAGATATGCAATAATGATGCATCTGTAGGCAAAGAACACTTAAAATATGCAGCAGGGTGTATTATTTGCAGGGTAGAACAAGGTAAGACGAGTTAGGTAGTTATAAAAAAGTAGTGTATTGATTTTGTGTTGGTTTTCAAACAGCAAGATCTGCTTCAACAGGCATATATCATTCATTTGCAAAGATGAAAAATATTGAAATACAAACTATGGAAACTATCAGGAATGCGTTCAATCCATTGGTGCAAATACAATGCAAATATTCAAATAATTCTTGAAACCCTATAGCATACACTGCAACTAGAATTTCAAATACTTTCTCCTATCAAATCCATAAACCGAGGGTGCCCTTAAGAGGTTATCAACACATTTCAAAATCACAATGCAGAAAGAAATTTACAACTTCGATCTATGCCCAAAACAACTACCATTGATAAGCACAAAACTAAATACCCAATCAGCAAAGCATGTAAAATGTACTATTGCATTTCATTGACAAAAGACAACAGAAATCACAACTATTTTCCATTATCTTGAAAACAAATCTTACATACATCATTGCTCAGAATGTGATCAAGGGGAAAAGCATGGTGAGTTTGCTCTTTTAACAAAGGAGACAAATACAATGCTCTCAGAGCTTGCTAATGGTTGTACAACTGCAACCACCTTAGAAAAAGAGACAAGACACACACAACAAGGATCCCGAAATTTGAAAGATCTTAAGACCTAGAAAAAACAACCAACAACTTTTGCAAAGATGACAAGCCCTCTTTTTATATAACTCTTTCACCCAAAATATTCCAAGAATATACTTCAACTGGAAGATGCCCTTGATCATGCGTCGAATCTCATGTCTTGCAAGAAAATCATTCTGATAACTACCTATCCTTGTCATGATGAAGATTTGAAAACAAACCCTTGATCCTCTTGGCTAGAAATGCACTTCACTTGGGCTTGAGGGAGAATATTCCCTTGGAAGCAAAACAAACTCCTTGTCTTCATGTGTAATCGCTTGGCCATGCTCTCTCATTAATCATTTGCAAAACTGGAAATGTCTGGACAGCTGCCCTTCTTCTTGTGCACGCCAAAAAAAGCCCATTGCCTTGTGATGATTGCATTGAAATGCTCCAATTGTGATAGAAGAAAAGAAGGATCCATGGCCGTTTGGAGAATATGGTTGGAATGGCCCACCTTGGCCTCATAAACCCTGCAAGATATTTTTCTTCCAAGGAGGTCTTCGACACAAGCAAAATATTAAAAATGGTAATACTTAGCTTACTTTATCTTTTTGCCTTAATGCCAAACGTTCTCATGCCTTCCACATTTCTATTTTACCTTTGACCTTTTAGGGTTGCCACCAAACTTTATAATGCTTAAGTGCATTATTTTACCCTTTTAAAAGCTTGGCTTTGCCATTTGACCCTCCACGTGGATTATATTAATAGCATGGCTCTCTTCTATTTAAAAACTCATGCTTTAAAAAAATTTAACTTCCACTTGGACAGGTCATACATTTTGGAATGAGCAGAAATACTGACGTGGCCTCTTGAATACTTTCATGGCCTTGTTTGTTTTCCACGTCGACCTCTGATTTCCCTTGAAACTTCATTGCTTCCTTTTGAACCATTTCTCTTTTGACTGCATGTTGATTGGCAGATGGTAGACATTGTTAATCGAAGGCTCCGAACATCAACCCCGAACATAAACTCCGAATGAAAATTCTGAAGACCAAATCCTTCAAAGCAAGGGGAACACAAAAGTTGACAAAGGATTTCCGAACAAAATGTCTGACCACAAGTTCCGAACTTAAGAATTTTCCAAGAAACTTAAGAATTTCGAACAAAATGTCCGACCACAAAATCCAACCAAAAAGTTCAAACTTAAGAATTTTCCAAAAAACTTAAAAATTCAAAAAGTCGAACTTGTGATTTTTGCAACTTGTTTTTCCGCCATATATCCCACAAACCTTTTCACCCCAACTGCAATTTTGCAATATTGCAAACTTGCAATCAACGTTGATAATTATGCCACTTCAAAGCCTTTTTGAAGACGAAAAACATCATACTCAGCATTATTTAATCTTCCAAGCTTGATTTTAATCGCAAACCTTGCAGTATTATTAAAACATGAAAACGTTAAGCATTAGCTAGAACCGGGAATACATGGTTTTCACAAGGCAAAAACTGGATTTTTAACTCGAGTGAACACTTGCAAATAGGAGGCAATAGTTAGATATTCATGCATTAATATTTCAAAAAATGGCACAAATTGCTCAGTGCAATTTTGGGCACTAACACTAGCTCTCGTCCGGGGATGTACACCTCCTACAGGTGTGCAAAGAATCGTAAAAAACAAGACCAAGTGCCAATCTATTAGGCCACAGAGTCAACACTTCAGCAATTTTATAGCAAATACCCATGGAAACTCAACAAAATAAGGTCAAACCAACAAAAACAGATTAGGAGGATCTGAGACCGAAAGCACGACACAAAAGCACCCAAAAAAACTGTACAAACAAGGCCCAATGCAGATGGGCAACAAAACAACAAAACTATACACTGTACAATACTTTCCACAGTCATGGACTAAATCAAGGAAGTGTTTCAGATATCCGCCATTAACTAGCAGCTCCAGTATTTCACCTTCCAGGTCTCTCAAAAAGAAAGTATGTTCCTCAATCCTGCAATTAATGGAATAGGGGCCCATCCACAAAGCATCAAACTTGTCATGCTTGTCTTTCTCCTCCTGCTTGCTATCCCAAAGTAAAACCAAATCACCTACTGGAATAGTTCTCGAAGCAACCTTTCTATCAGATAATCTCTTGAGTCTTTCCTTGAACATGAAGTGTCTCTCATGAGCTTGTCTTCTAGTTTCATCAAACTCAACAATCTAGTTCATTCTACTTTCATAGTAGTTGAATTGCTCATATTTCTAGTTGCATAAAATGATAAGTTGGCAACTGCAAATTCATAGGCAAAACAATGTGAGCTCCATAAACAAGCTCAAAAGGGCTTTTGCCTATAGCTCTCTTAGACATGATCTTATCAGCCCATAAGGCAAACTTCAACTGTTCACCCCACTTCTTGTTTGCTTCCAAGATTCGTCTAATGATTTTGGGCAAGTTCTTGTTACTGGATTTTGCTTGCCCATTCCCCTGAGGGTTGTAATTGGAAGCATAAGCTAATTTGATCCCATACTCTTTGCACAATGCCACCAAAGGTTTAGCTTTGAAGCTCATGGCATTATCATCAAGTACCTTAAAAGGCACACCAAATCTACAAACAATTTGATTTAACAGAAAATCCATAATCACCTGGTGTGTAGCCTTCTTTTTAGGGACCGTCTCAACCCATTTCATGAAGTAATAAGTTCCAACCAATATCCATGTCCAGCGCTTGATGAATTAGTGATTTCCCCAACGAAATCCATTCCCCATTGTCTAAATGGGCCATCAATCATCACAGACTACAAGAGAAGAGAACCAGAAGCTTTTAGCCTCCCAGCAAAACGTTAACATTTCTCGCATTTTTTTACTTTTTGAGCAACATCCTTGAATAGTGATGGCCACCAATAACCAACTCTCAGAATTTTATGAGTTATGACTTTAGGTGCAAAATGGCCACCACATACTCCACTGTGAAAGTCCTCAATCAAATCAGTACTTTGTTCCTCTACCAAGCATCTTAGGAGAACCATCCGGATTCTTCCATGCTAATCCGCTTTCAATCAAAAGATATTTCTGGGATACAAGCTTAAGAGTTCTTTGGTTCTTATCCAAGTCAAAGGGACAATTCAGATTTTGCAAGTAATAAACAATGTCTTTATACCATGAAGATATGTTAGTTCTATTCAAAGAATCATCAACATTAAAAACAACAGTGTTTACCTCAATAGCTTGCAAGTTTGTCTCATCCATGAGCTTGGTTAGACCCATCCTCTCACTAACTTGGTGGTTTGAACATCCATGTTGTACTCTTGCAACTTGTTGAACCACCTGCATCTCTTTCTAGATGCTTCAATCTGAGTCAAGATGTCCTTCACCATTGTATGCGAGACATGCAACAATCTTCGAACTCAGAATATAAGGTCTGAACTTTTTAACAACCTTCAAGAAGGTGAAAGCTTGTTTTTCCATGATGGTGTAATTCAGTTCAGATCCTTGCATAGCTTTACTAAAGAAACTTATGGGCTGCTCGTGACCTTCATCATTCTTTCGCAAAAGAACGGCAGCAACAGTATTATGTGATGCAAAAGAGAATATTTGGAATGCTTTAGTGTAATCATTTCTGGCCAATACAGGGGCAGATTTTAAAGCTCCTTTGATGTCATTGAATGCTTGCACGGCCTTTTCTTCCCAATTGATGGCTTGGTCCTTTAACATAGAAGTGATAGGCAAAGTGATCTCTGCAAAGTTAGACACAAACCGTCTCACAAAGTTGTTTTGTCCAAAGAAGGACTGAATTCCCTTATTGGACTGCAGGATAGGCACCTTGTCAATGACATCTACTCACTCGAGATCAATCATGACACCATCCTTAGACACTATATGTCCCAACAACTTAGCCTTTTGTACTACGAAGTGACTTCTTAGGATTAAATGAAATGCCAAACTCCTTGCATCTAATGAATACTTTCTCTAGATGCTCCAAATGTTCCTTTCTATTCTTGTAGTACACGGTAATGTCATCCTGATACACAACTATAAACTTGTTAATTATCCCTGCAAATGCAACATCCATAGCTCACTAAAACGTTGCACCAGCATTCATTAACCCAAAAGGCATCCTCATATAAGCATATGTGCCCCATGGCATTGTGAATGCAGTCTTGGGTCTCTTGGATTCCTTCACCACAACCTAGTTATAACCTGAGAAACCATCTAAAGTGGACAACATTTTTGATCATGTTACACTTTGCAGCAGGTTATCCATATTGGGCAAGGGGTAATTATCCTTCAAAGAAGCTTTGTTCAAATTTTGAAAATCCACACACAAGTGGACATCGCTATTTTTTTCATACAGAGATTAAGTTTGCCACCCATGACGAATATCTGATGGGCTGAATAATTCCACCGTCCCTCAGCTTCTTCAATTCCTCCCGCATCTTAGAGGCCAAGATGGGGTTGATAGGTTTTTAATTCTGTCTGAAAGGCTTACTATCAGGCTGCAATGGGATGACATGTTGAAACAAATTCTCCCTATATGCTTTCAATTTAGAATAAGACCAAGCCAAACAATCTTGGTACTTTTTTGGCAATTGCATGTAAGTTTGTTTTTTTGCTGCACTTAGGTGAGTACCCAACCAAACCTTCCTTGGATTCTCATGAGAACCCAAATTGCATTCAGTCACATCTTTAGAGACAAATAAGTCTCTAGTTTTGATTCAGTCAGCTCCATCAAAAGATGCTTCCAAACTCACCAATCCTCTAGGGAGAGTGTTTGTCTTCAGATGAATTATATCCTTCCCAAACAAGGTTTTTTTTCCATCATAGGTTTGAACCATGGATTCGAAGTCTATGAATTGATCTTGAAACTCAACTTCACAATTTAGAAACCTCTTAATCTGTTCATCATCAAACACTTGCCAATGATGGATGTTGTTGGGATTGATGACCTAACAAGCACCTCCAACTAATACTAACAATGAGGGTTCACATTTTCAATTTCAAACTGAGCACCTAACCCTGCAAATCTATCAACGTCTTCGTTGAAACTTCTATCATGAAAGCAAATGTTAAAAGCATCAAAGAACTCTAACAAATTCCATACAACATTTCTATATTGTTTCAACCTTTTATTTTTGGTGGCGTAAGCATTGTGGACCTGCTTAACCACTAGCTCGGAATCACCCTTTACAATCAGAATTGTAATTCCATGTTTGCGGGCAATTCGCAAACCAAGCAAGAGTGCCTCATACTCAATTGTATTATTCGTGCACTAAAAGGACAGCTGGAAAGAAAACTTAAAATATTTCCCATTGGGGGCATAGAAGACAACCCTGGCTCCATTTCTAAGATTGGAGCAAGCCCCGTCAAAACACATTCTGCAAACAACACTTTCATTGTCAAACCCAGCATCAAGAACAACCAGTTGTTCAACAACATCTACATTCCCAACGAAGCTACCCAACTCCACATCCGAGTACAGCACCTCATTTAGAGCTCTTTTTGGATCTTCAAGTACATGCAACATCTTCGGCTCTCTATGAAGTTTGACCATATTACCCTCCAAAGGAATGGTGGCGTAAAACAAGTCCATCTACACAATTCCACCCATGCTAGAAGCCCATTTTCGTGACAATAACATCCCTCATTTAGGAGGGCAATCCACAACTACCACATCCATATTCAAGAATTTACCTAGAACTGCCAACTGCACTACCAACCCTTTAACTTGTCCAACAACTAGGACCTCTCGTGAATCCATGGCATAACACTTGTCAAAGGTTGATGTAATTTTCACTCCGAGCTCATTAAGGACACCCAGGGGCATCATGTTGCAAGAGGCTCCAAAATCAAACATGCAACTGTGAACAATCAAACCATTAATCAGCAGGTTTGTGTAAAACGGATCCACATTCAACTAACTTTCTACCAATGCAGTCCCCAAAAAAACTTTCGGGGTTGGTTTAACAACTTCATCTGATTCTTCATCTTCCTAGAGTGTTTGAGGTGAAGTCATTTCAATTGCAGCTATACTCTCACCAAATTCCAAATATTCAAATACTCTCTTCCTATGTTCAGCTATTCGTAATAATTCAACAAGTGGCACAGTGATTTTCAATTGACTCAAAACTTGAGTCATATCACACACGCTATTCTGAGAAAGGGAAGCATTTGCAGGCAGGGTAACAATATCTTCAGCTGGAATACAACCATTTAAAGTCAAGGGTGGAACAGGTTGGGATGGATTAGCATTTTTTACAGAAGTCTTCAAGGGTGGGTTATTTCTAACATCACTCACAACCTTAGAAATACTAGACAACAAAGGTACTCTATTCTTGGCTGGAGCACCTCTTTATTTGACAACTTAGGAAACAGGGGCCAACTTGGAAAATTAAGGACTGTTGTAGTTTTCTTAATTTCTTTATTTGCATCCCCTACTCTTGGATTTGCAAGGGTAGTCTCTTGAGGAGCAGCACCTTGTTTCTTGCTTCTCAGACTATATTCTTTCTCTTGGGCAACTACTGCATTAATTAGCCGTTGTTTGTCCTCAACTGAAGGAATTCTCCCATCATATTTCTTAATCATCATGGATCGTAAAAATTCAAAATCATGATGGGGCAATTCATATGCTTGTATCATGTTAACATCACAAACAACTTCGGAAGTTGGGACACATACCTTTTGTACTACACTCCAAAATTGATCCACAGTGGTAGCACTCAACAATTTTGTGGAGGCAGACAATTTACTTCAGGAGACTTGACAATCAATCATCAAAATCTCATCATCATCAGATGCAGACTCAGGTTCCTCTGCATCTTCATCAATTCGTTCAGCAACATCACATGGAGGATGGGGAAGGAAGCATTTATCACACCAATCGATGTCAATATCACAATTTACAACATTGACTTTGGCATTCAATGGATCAGGTACTTCCTTTCCATCCCCTCTATTCTGATTTCTGTCATTTCTTTCATCACAGGTAGGCCTTTCCCTCTATCATTATCCCTAATGTGGAAAGGGGTTCTCCCTTGTACTTGATTCTGATTCTGAGTTCTCTCCTGACTTGTAAACCCATAAGGCAGCCCCATTTCAGCTCTAGCCAGCTTGTAGGACATCCCCTTGACAATGGAGGCCAAAGTTTTCACGGTTTGCTCAAGGTTGGCATTCTTAGTGGACTAAATTTTTTCAGGATTAACCAATTTCACATCAACCCACTTGTTCAAAGGTTTACCCACAACCTTTATGTTCTTTTCAATTTGGATGGCCATGTTAAATGCCAATCTCAAGTTTGTAAGAGCCTTGTCCCTCAAGTAGTACGTTGCCTTCTTATAAAAAGCATCACAATATTTAATCAGGCAAGTTGTATCACTAGGCCTAATATTTTCAGGCAGCCTCATCATAGTCTTGTTGAACCTTGTATTAAAACCTTGCACACACTCATTAGGGTTCTTAATGTTTTCAAATTTAGCAAAAAGGAACCTAGGATCAATTCTATCACCATACTGTATTTTGAAAACAATTTTCATTTCTTCTCATGAATCAATGCATCCACGGGAAAGGGAATTGAACCACTCATGAGCATCTTCCTCCAATGTGAACGCAAACAACTTAATGCAAACATCCTCATGCTCAACCTCATAATACTCAATGATAATGTGAAAAGCCTTCAAATGTTGATCACCAATCATTACATTTTTCCCTTGAAATTTTAGGAGGCAATTCCTTACTTCGTTTGGGACCTCATTGGGATATCCTTTCATTTCATCAAAATTAACTGGTCTAAATCTGAGAATCCTAAATGCAGGACGCTCATTCTCCTCCAGATCCCTATGCCTCATGATTGGTTCGATGATGGGCTCAAGATCAAATGGCAAAGCGTTGTAAGGGGGTGAGTGAGGTGGACTTGGTGGATCAAATCTAGGAGCAGATTCCGCTGGTTGAGAAAGTGTTGGGTAACAACTTGGATTATAATGCTCTGAATGATCAAGAGAACTATGATAATCTTCAATTAAAAGAAGTTCAACAAATAAAGGTTCAGGTGTACCAGAATCTTAATAGTCCAAACACTCCTTTGTTGTAGAACTTTGTCCTTCAATTGACCTCCAAATTTGTCTCCTTTTATAAACACTTAAGGGTGAGACAAGCTGCTTTGATGAGTCACCTTTGAAGGATAATCTTAGTCCTTCCAGTTTTGCAAACTAGAGAACACTCAAAGCTGAAAGAATAAAGATATTAAAAATGGGCACTAATCTTCCTTGATACCAGATACAATGTTGGAGTCACCACTAGAAGAAAACTTCTAGAATATAAAAATTTACAAACTTGTGATACATACTGAAATCACACTTTGCTGAAGCTAGTGATGAGATATGAAAGCAAAGATACTAAAAATCCAGATTTATGTTCAAGAGGGGAAATCACTTCAAAACATGAACAAATTTACATTTCCTTGAAATAATTCAGCAGATGTCAATTTACCAAATCTTTCAAGTCACCAACAACATCCCCAACGGAGTGCTGCGTAGTTGATGGCCCAAAGTAGTAAAGCACACTCAAATAACTTCAGATTTCAAACATATGAAAATATGGATAAACATTATCCGAAAATACGCAACTGAAGTTATTGCATCAAATATTCCAATAGGCATAGAACTTTAAAACCTGAACTTATACAAGCCCTTTGCAAGAGTCACCTGCAACACAAGTGACAAGGTTTGATGTTTAATACCTGGCAACAATGCCAGTGAAGTGTTGGTTCCCAGTTGTACACCTCATGCACTCAACCTTGCACACTTGGGCAGCATGGCAAACAAAGATGAAAAACCTGCAAATATGTCGTTATAGCCAGGGAAGGGTTTAGCATTAGGATAGACTGAATGCAAAGAATGACTGGAAGGCATCGACAAAGGGTATGGTTAGCTCCCTGCTACTTCTAGCTTTACCTAAACCAAGGTGAAAGGAACTGAGTAGCTTGCTCACATGAAGGGATACTGAAATTCAATCTCCATGGGGATTATTGGCACACACAAATCTGATCAAGGCATAACCAAGTTTGCACACTCCCCCTGAGAAGGGTTGTCACACAAAATAAACAAATGCTCTAGGCCAGACACAAACTACTAAAGACAGATGTAAATATGTTTGCAACCTTTATTTCTTAAGAAATTTTCAACAATAGAGAGTCAAGTGGAAGATTGCAATGCTAAGCTTCAAAGAATAAAACACGGACACATTTTAGATATGCAATATTGATGCACATGCAGACAAATAACACTTAAAATATGCAACAGGGTGTATTATTTGCAAGGTAGGACGAGTTAGGTAGTTATTAGAAAGTGGTGTGGTGGTTTTGTGTTGGTTTTCAAACAGCAAGATCTCCTTCAACAGGAATAGTATCATTCATTTGCAAAGATGAAAAAGACTGAAATACAAGCCATGCAAACTATCAAGAATGAGTTGTATCCATTGGTGCCAATACAATGCAACTATTCAAATGATTCTTGAAACCCTATAGCATACACTGGAAGTAGAATTTCAAATACTTTCTCTTATCAAATCCATAAACCTAGGGTGCCCTTAAAAAGTTATCAACAACGCATTTCCAAATCACAATGCAAAAATAAATTTACAACTTAGATCTATGCCCAAAACAACTATCATTGATCAGCTCAAAATTAAATACCCAATCACCAAAGCATGTAAAATTTACTATTGCATTTCATTGATAAAATACAGCAAAAATCACAGCTATTTTCCATTATCTAGAAAAAAAATCTTACATACATCATTGCTCCGAATGTGATCAAGAGGAAAAGCATGGTGAGTTTGCTCTTTTAACAAGGGAAACATATACAATGCTCTCAGAGCTTGTTAATGGTTGTACAGCTGCAACCACCTTAACAAGAGAGACAAGACATACACAGCAAGGATCCTGAAATTTGAAAGAGCCTAAAACCTAGAAAGAACAACCACCAACAACAACCTTTGAAAAGAGGACAAGCCCTCTTTTTATACAACTATTTCACCCAAAATATTCCAAGAATATGCTTCAGCTGGAAGATGCCCTTGATCATGCCTCGAATCTCATGCCTTGCAAGAAAATCATTTTGGTAACTGTCTATCCTTGTCATGATGAAGATTTGAAAACAAACCCTTGATTCTCTTGGTTAGAAATGCACTGCACTTGGGCTTGAGGGAGAATATTCCCTTGAGAGCAAAACAAACTCCTTGTCTTCATGTGTAACCGCTTGGCCATGCTCTCCCATTAATCATTTGCAAAACTGGAAACTTTTGGACAGCGGCCTATCTGCTTGTGCACGCCAAAGAAAGCCCATTGCCTTGTGATGATTGCATTGAAATATTCCAGCTGTGATAGAAGCAAAAAAGGATTCATAGCCGTTTATGAAATATGCTTGGAATGGCCCACTTTGACCTCATAAACCCTGCAAGATATTTTTCCTCCAAGGAGGTCTTCGACACAAACAAATTATTAAAAATGGCAATACTTAGTTTATTTTACCTTTTTGCCTTAATGCCAAACTTTCCCGTGCCTTCCACATTTCTATTTTGCCTTTGACCTTTTAGGGTTGCCGCCAAACTTTATAATGCTCAAGTGCATTATTTAACCCTTTTAAAGGCTTGGCTTCACCGTTTGACCCTCCACGTGGATTATATTAATAGTGTGGCTCTCTTCTATTTAAAAACTTGTGCTTTAAAATTTAACTTCCACTTGGACAGGTCATACATTTGGGAATGAGCATAAATACTGACGTGGCTACTTGAATACTTTCATGACCTTGCTTGTTTTCCACGTCGACCTCTGATTTCCCTTGAAACGTCGTTGCTTCCATTTGGATCATTTCTCTTTTGACTACATGTTGACTAACGAATGGCGGACATTGCGAATCGAAGGTTCCAGACAAACCCCGAACACAAACTACGAATGAAAATTTTGACGACCAAATCCTTCGAAGCAAGGGGAACACAAAAGCAGACAAAGGATTTCCAAACAAAATGTCCGACCACAAGTTTTGAACTTAAGAATTTTCCAAAAAATATGCAAAAAAATTCTCGATGAATTATGGTGAGAAGAAGCAAGTATCAAATTCACTTTTGGGAATGGCATTAGTTGGAAAACAAATTAGATTTGAACTTGTTCAAACACTCCAAATTGAAGAACGCAAGCTCCGTCTATTATATGTTAAGAAGCGATTAAAGGAAGAAATTGAACAACAACAACAAAATTATGTTGATGTCTGACAAGCCATATCATACATTTGTGTGTCTTTGTGAACATCCAAGAACTGATCTTACCAAGCATGTCACAGTCTTTCAAAAGGAAATTTGTGAAAAACGATTGAAGGAAGAATTTCAAGATCACAAAAAGTTTTTAGAAGCTAGTTGGACAAATAGGGATGCTAAGGCCATTCGTAATAGAAGAGTTGCCAAATACATGAGAGAATATTTAAGGAATATTCAAAAACAAAGGACAAGTTTGAATGGCATGGTTACAAGGACATAGATCCATCTGTTGTACATCTTGATGTCATTCAAGCTGAGATATCAAGCATCAATATGGTTGTTGGGATTGATGGGAAATTGGGTAACTCTATAATACAAGAAGCTTCTAGATTACATATTAAAGTATGTCGCTCTTTACGGGATGTTTTTAGAAAGGTTCCAAAAGTGACCATTAACATACAAGTTGACTTATGGCGTGGAGTAATGTCTAATAAGAAGTACATAGTTATCATAGACTATGCTTCTTCAAATATATCTAAAGAGGCAAATTTTCCTTCGAATGTAAGAGAAATTCAAAAAGGGAAGTCACGTATACAAGAAGTGAGAATTGGTTCCGACTACATGACCAAAGTACTGAACAACATAGTGCAAATCTTTGAACAAAACAAGTGCACTAAGTTTAATAACATAAGCCAAGGTGGTGAGCAGCGACAACAAAAATCACAACTTTGTGTGCAGAGATTAGCTGAAGATGCTAGGATTATGTAGAATGTGAGAATGTCTTGTTCATATGTGATTATGATAGTACACTTGTAGAAAGAATATTACTTTGGTGCTCTGTGAATCTGACTCCAAACTTGGAGACCGTTGCATTGATAATAGAAATTAAGGGTACAATGCCTCCAGCGCATGGCCCAATTCTGGCTCGGCAACTAGGAGATAATAGATTCAGATTTGAAGAGATGGGTGTACCAAAAAGGCAGATAATAGATTCATGTTCCTCGCTTCTAGAAATGCAACTGTATTCCAACAAGATTAAATTAATGGTGAAGTTGGGTATATCATGGCTACAAAGGGATTGTAAATCTGCTAGTATTAATGAAGCATACCTTTATGACTTTGCAGTTTTCTATGAATTTGAAAGAGAGACAAATTTGGATCAACACAGGACCAATATGGAATTCATGTTTGCATTCCATGGAAATTCTACATGTACTTGGTACTCTATCATAAGGAATGGCTTAAAGGGTTTGTGTAAGATAAAGTACATGTCTACTAGAAATGTTTGCATCCACCTCTCAATTGACAACAGCTATTCATATTTTTTCTACTATCCTTCGTTGTTGAGTGAAAACAAGAACCTAAAGATTTTAGAGTGTCGGTTCTTTGTAAAATTGTCTCATGGAAAACATATACAAACTTTTCTGACATTTTGGTGGTTCCCAATGAGATTGAGGTTGTCATATGATATTTGCTCATATGGGGTTCATATGATCGTTCTACTTTTGGATTGTCAATAAAAGATGCAACATGGGGAGGAGCCTTACTTCTTGAACATTCCTATTTGCAATTGCTTGAGGACAAGCAATTTGAGGCAGGGAGGTCTGTAATATCCCCAAGAAGGAGATCGCTAAATTTAAAGAGAGGCGTTGCCATTTCACATGAAGAAATCACTGCTAAGGAGCAGCGCTGTCATTTAATACAACAGTCATTAAACGGATATGAACTGAAATGTCAAACGGAATTGTTGTCGGAAGTGTCAAGTGTCAGAATTGTTGACAGAAGTGAACGGAAGTGTCAAACGGAATTGTTGACAAAAGCGCACGGAAATGTCGATGGAAATGTTAACGGAATTGTCGACGGTCACATCTTTTGGTGAAGAGGTGCCTCTTGGATGGGACACCTTTCTGAGAAGTTTTTAAAGGCTATGTAAGGGAGGAGATGTGGAAGTATTAAAAGCATCCAATTATGAATTCAATCATCTAACTCGTAATATTCTACTGTAATATTCCCATTTGGACTTATATTTTATTTAATTTATTATTTTTAATGCAATATTTATATTTATAAAAAAATAGGTTTTACAAGAAAACCAAATTAATGTAAAATATTTCAATTTAGAATATTACAGTGGTATCAGAGTTGTTTTTCTTGCCAGAAATGTTAATAAAATTGTCGACGGTCACATCTTTTGGTGAAGAGGTGCCTCTTGGATGGGACACGTCCTTTGTGAGAAGTTTTTAAAGGCTATATAAGGGAGAAGAGATGTGGAAGTATTAAAAAAATCCAATTATGAATTCAATCATCTAACTCATAATATTCCAATGTATTAAAAGCATCCAATTATGAATTCAATCATTTCTTCTACTTTTTTATTTGGCTCTGAGCATTGTTGCTCTTTGCCTTGTTTTGTACTATTTCTTTCAACATTGTTCTCGTTTTTGGAGACCTTTTTGGTTACCTGCTTGTTCCTGACACAGTTTTGTAATCAACAGTCCCTTTGACCTGCGTTTGTGGTCATTCGTTGGACATTAATATATTTATCTTATCTACTACAATAAAGTGTCCAAAGCAATGGTAGAAATTCTCTGAATCAGCCCCAATAAAGATTTACTATAAAATTTTCAGGTTAGTGAAGACTTGTTAGGGGTTTAGAACTAATTTCATAGCAAGACGTTCAACAAGTTAAATATTTTCTCTAACTGCTATCTCTTGTATATGCTTATTGTCCTTTGGTTGCTCGTAATGTGATCATTTTGTGAATGATAACCCTTACCCAAATAAAACATTTCTATCAAAACTTATAACAGAAAAGGGTTAAACATAATGAATAATACTAGGCTTTTAGGAGTTTGTATATCTCAAATTGGGCTCTTACCTAAATTAGCTTACATTTCCTTCCGCCAAAGCACCTAATTTCACTCTTATTTTTATTAAAATAATTTTCATGTTAGAACTCAACATCAATCCCTGCAAACAAAATAATCAAAGCAAATCAAACAAAAACCAACAAAAAAAAACTAATCTAAAACATAACACATAATACAAAGAAGGCAAAGTAAACCAAAATTGACAAAATCAAAACTAAGGTTCTTATATGTTGGCCGAGTGGGTTTGGAAAGAATGTTTAGAACACCTCCCTTTTATTGCAAAAAGCAAACTTTTCCCATTTAATGTTCTTTATCTAACAAACAACGTATTTACATTCTTCTAGCAAGTCAATTGTTTTATTTCTTTATCATGTTTGATTTTAGGGGTTTCTATGGTGGTATTAATGAGCCAAGCTGCCTTTTTTATGGCGTTAAAGGTAACAAAGTAGTGATAACATGTAAAATGTCAATTCCATACTCTTCCATTTATTTTTTAGAGTCACCAGTTACCATTAACCAAAGCTGTTTTTTTTGAAGTCTTTTTTCTGAAATCTAAAATAAAGGCCTTTGGCCCTCCTTCGACACACCAATTTAAGGGGCAAAATGCCCTTTTGTTTTTAGCCTTATCCATTAGGCTATAGTATGGGTTAGGGATAATATTTCAGTTCCAAAAATATGCATTAAAATGATAAATGAAATTCCTATTCTAACAAATGGATTTCTATGGCGGTATTTATGAGCCAATCCACCACTTCTATGCCATTAAAGGTAATAGAGTAATGATAAAATGTAAAATGTCAATCTCATACTCTTTTATTTTATTTTTAGAGTCCCCAGTTACCATCAACAAAGCTGTTTTTTTTGTTTTTTCACTGAAATCTTAAACAAAGGCCTCTGTCCTCCTAGTGCCAATCTAATGATGGATCCTTCGACACACCAGCTTAGGGGGAAAAATGCCCTCTCGTTTCAAGCCTTATCCACTGGGCTATGTACGAGTTACCAATATTTTTTTTAAAGGTTCCGACTGAAAATATGCAGTAAAACTGACGTGAAATTCCTACTCTACCTAATAAAACTCTATTTTATTTAAGGTTTTCAAAAAGAAATGGCTGAAATAAACATAAGAGGAGGTGGAATTTTCTCCCAACACCATTAATCTCAGATAAGACTGCAATTAAAGATACACTCAATTCCAAAGTAAAATTCCCTGCATGGATCATGTCACCCGTTCAACATGAAAACAACAAACGCCCAAATTCATGATAAAGGGTGCAAGACATTCATTTAATCAACTCTACAAGTTAAACACAAAAATCACAAATAAGCAATAACATTTAATAAAAAAAGATTGATTTTACAAGTGAACAACTCAAACAGCATGAACCCAAATGGAAATTCAATCATAAAATACAATGAACAGTGACATTTAAATATTGATGGTGTGAAACTAAAACAGCATATGCCCAAATTAATTACACATTATAATTACCAGATCATGCATTTCCAAAAGAAAAGATTCAAGAAAAACTAAAACAGCATATGCCCAAATTAATTACACATTATAATTACCAGATCATGCATTTCCAAAAGAAAAGATTCAAGAAAACATACTTTAAAACCAAAATGCCAATGTAAGATTACAAAACCATAGATATTCTTCTCCTCCTTTCCAATCTGCTCCTTTACAATTGTATTGCCATTACACATTTATAGAATCAAGTACAATGTCGAATAAGGAATGTGAATTGAATGGTGTGACTGTCTCTCTTCGACTTCCACTTGCTATCTTGGTCATTTGTCTTGTTATGTTATGAAAGTGCAAAAAATTAATTAAATATTAATTTTTTGTTAGAGATTTCTCCGGATTTTCCTCAGCTTTTCTTACTTTTATCTTTTCCAACTTCATCTTTGAGCTTTTAAATTAGCCATACTTGACTCAAAAATGATTATTTATTTTCCAGCAACAGTTTGTGGCTTGTGAAGCTCTTCTGCTTTGTGAAGCTTATCTTTCGTTGCGAAGTTTTAAAGTTTTGCGTTGATCTACGGCTTGCAAAGATATCAGTGGTCAGGAAAATGTCCTCAAAGCTTGCGATGCGTTCTTTGTTAGTAGTGCTCTTCACAGATTGTGAAGCTCTGATTTTTGTGATGCTTAGCACTTAGAGCATGCAACAAAATGCTGCTTACATTCTAGGAAAGTACATAAAATGTCATATAATATAATCCAATAGAAACCCAAAATAAAGCATAAATCACGTGCTAACTAAACACAGGAATATGCGAGAATATGCAAAAATATGAACACCTAGGAAAGACATTTAAATCCCAAATTGGCAATGCTAATGCTAATAAGAATGATCTGCGTAGTTAAAACTCCATTTCACAGAGCTTGTTGAGGAACCCATAGAGCAGGTTCATGAGATTAACATCCAGTGAAATCGAAGGCGACGAAGACTCGAGGAAGAAACAAAAGACATAGTCGTTAAAATAAAGTAAGGGGCCAACAAAGTGTCAAGTTCACAAGGAATGGTGGGGTCCAATTAACAAAATCACAATAAAGCAAGACCTTGCCACTTGGAGGAATTTGGAGACAAAAAGGATAAAATGAAGGAAACCCTTGAACAGGCATGGCTCTATGAGACAGGATTAAGATATGCATCACGTTAGAACCACACAGAAGTAAATGATCACACATAGGGAAGCACCATAAGAATAGAAACCACCTTGAGTAAAGCACACCAAGAAACTAGCAAGTGTCAAATCCTCAGAAATACCTCGGATACAAAAGATAAGCAGCAAAGTAAAGAAAAAAAAGGAAGTATTAAACTTGACAAACTTGGGAAAATAGTGCATGCATTTTCAATAAAAAACAATAACCCGCATAGCCCAAGATCAGTATCTCATAAAACTTCAAGCAATAACAAGTTTTTCTTGCTATGAAATTTTAATTAAGCAACAGTGGTGCCAATTTCCATGGTAATTTGGATGTGTTGGTGACTACATATCCCTCATCACAAGCCATGGCTAGTGATGCCAGCTATATGTACATGCAACCTAGGAATCCACACCATTATTTATAATGACATTCTCAATCATTTCCAAAATAAGAATTTGACATCTGCTCTACCTATGCTCACAAATCAAGACCCACCCTTATGGTTTATTAAGAGAAATATGGTAAACGAACTTCACCAAAGGACAACAAATTGCAATAAAACGCCTTGGAGATTTAGTAAACAAAGTAAATCAACTCTTTGGAGTCCCCAACTATGGTGCACTACCCAACTATGGTGTACTAGGTTTTCTTCTAATCTCTCTTGCTCCACCTACAATCATCTCTGAGGAAGTGCTCAAGCCAAGGGGGAGATTAATGCACAACCAAGTTGACTCAAGGTTAGTACCTCTTTGCCCTATTGCCCTTTATCTATGCAGGTCTGATTATGCATGTTGAATGCTTCAATTCATTTATGTTATAGCTCATAATTGTTATCATTTACCACGGTCCTTGAGCTATTACCCCTTTACATTACTACCTTGCATATTTAGACAATACTTAGCCTATTATCATAGCCTTTCTTATTATCCTTTTGGTTGTTGGTTCTAGAAATGCCTTCTATCCTTTTCTCTATTTTGAGGTTGGCAAAGTAGACACCTATTTCTAGGCCCATAGAAGGTGCACTAATCAATCACACCTGCAATTCATCAAATGCCTTATATTGCTTGTATCATTTCAAACAATGTTCCTTTCCTAATCAGCACGTCCAAGGGGGTGACAATTGCGCAAAATTATTTACAAACCTTCGATGATACTCCACGTGACCTAAGAACAACTTAATTGCAATGACATCTATGGATTACTTATTTGCACTAGACTCGAATCGTATCCAAATTTGTCTTTAGTGCTTCTCTGCAAACCATGTGACCAAACTATTTGGCATGCAAGACCATGGACAAACACTTTTGGGGGTTTAGGGCCAATCTGGCATCTTTACATAAGCGCATGCATTCAACCAAAGAATTCAAGTAATTGGACATAATGAAATATGCTTTAGTATTTAGTTGTGATGACATTAAGATGTATGATGTTGTGATTAGCGGATAATGTTGCAATTATTTTTTTTAATTATTTGGTCAACATCATATGATACCACTGATTGGGTTTTTTGGTTTTCTTTTGCAAGGTTTTCTAGAGACCTGACTTGTGATGAATGGGGAGATCTCTACATGGTGGCTGAATTACAAGGAAATGTGCATTGCAAGGATTTATGAATGCTTGTGATTTCTGATGTTCTTGTTTAACATGCGTTGTGTTTGATCATTGAACTGATATTTGTGAGATTTAATTAATATGGATGACATGTTCAGCTATATGATTTTATGTTGTTTGCTTAGCTCAATGATTTTTATCGTGATTCAACAACTAGTTAAATCGATCATGTTTTAATGATAACATTAGTCATAATAATAACTTAACAAAATCGCTCTTTGTGGTCTATATAGTGACCTTGGTTGATTTGACCATTTACATTTTGATTGACATGTCCTTATGAAATCACTGGTTGACTTTTGATTTAACGCAAACTTCCAATTTACTTAACTGTTGACCTAACCTAAGACTTAACCTATCACCACTCGTGGCATGGGCATAGTCCTATAAAACTTATGTCCTATAAGACTTATAGACATATAACTTTAGACTCGATTTATATTTATCATTACCTTGGTGATTAGTTGACTTATGTCCTATAAGACTTATAGACATATAACTTTAGACTCGATTTATATTTATCATTACCTTGGTGATTAGTTGACTTATATACTAAACCTAGCCTAAATGATTATTGCTAAGTGATTATTGTGACTGATGGTGAAGGGGCTTTACTTAAACCTAATACATCAGATTTTAACTATAGTCTTTGTAGACTTTGGGATGTCAAAGAATCATGCATAAAAGAAATAGAAATAAAATTTAAAAAATGGATGGATAAGGATTAAAACGAAGCCCTAATATTATCCATCCTTCATTTTGTTTCAAGCCATAGTCAATATCACTGAATTGTCATTTGCATGTCGAGACTGAATTATCATGGAAATTGACTGTAGGGGATTTTTGTATGTAAGTGATGGTAATTTGATATGTTGTTACATGGACTTTATAGTGATTTTGTGTCGCATCACTTTGAGTGGCATGCAATGGTGCTTTTGCTTGGCTTTGATTTTTCTTCTATTATGTAATGTTAACAGATTGCATGCCCAAAAGAAGGGCATGGAGGTGGAGAACCTCATAGCCATGGTTCGAAGGAAAATTCAAAGGGACTATGGAAAATAAAAGGATGGGTGGATGGTTTCTGTGGGTTATGTTGTCGAGGTTTTGTGCAAAGTTTTAGCCCAATTGTAGACGGCAAGTGTTTGGTTGAGGTTTTTGTACCAGATTCCCTTCTTTCTTTGAGTATTTTAAAATTAAAATGTGTGTATTTGTGTAGGTTTGGAAATTTTTTGTTGACATTTAAATCTTGGATCTAGGTTGTCAGAAAAACAAGCAATGTGTTTGTGATACAAAACAAAATAGCCATTGTGTGTCTGAAGTTTTTATGGGATATTTTGGGTATGAATCTATGTTTTCTTTTGATTTTTGAAGGGCTTTGAACCTAGGACATGTTGCAAATTTTGTAGATGGGTGTTACTAACCTCACCTTTTGGGTTTTGAAGGGCTTTGAATTTTAGCTTGTTGGTTGTGTTATATTCAACTTTCATTTTGAAATGCTTGTCTTTTAAGCCATTACTCTCATTTCTGTGAACCAGAGATGGATGGGTTTTGAACCCCTCGCTTGTTTTGTTTTTTTATCGTGACTTTATGGCTTCATATTAACATTATTGGTCAACTAGGGTTGTGTTTTAGGT
This sequence comes from Torreya grandis, assembly GCA_037957365.1. Taxonomy (NCBI): domain Eukaryota; kingdom Viridiplantae; phylum Streptophyta; class Pinopsida; order Cupressales; family Taxaceae; genus Torreya; species Torreya grandis. The sequence goes on from JARHVA010001732.1 coordinate 1,328,750, forward strand.
AGTGGCTTTTAAACCTTGGATCTAGGTTGGTTCAATCCTTAATATTGTGACATCATGCGAACCATTGCTTGACTATTATTTGTTTGTTTACTGTGGGGATTTTGACCTTTTCTATTTCATATGGCATTAGTGATTAAAGCCATTTTCTTGCTTATTATGGTTGAATGATTTGGGGGTTAAGACCCCCAATCCTATCTATATGGAAGGCAGAAAAATTGATCAAATGAATACACACACACATAGACATACATGCGAGTGTGTGTGTACATGAAAGATCCCTGATGGATCTCTTCTATTGAACTGCTGTATTTTCTTTGTAAATTTTGTGTTTTTCTTTCTTTTTGGTTTTTGACGAAATTTACAAAATGGAAATAATTGAAATGCAAATGCATAAACAAAGTCTGGAAATTAAATCTAAGTGCAACCGATATCCAGATTTGAAGGAGCAGAATTTATTAATATTTAATATGTACACACACATACATACTGCACATACAATGAGAACATTGACCAGCTGTTATTTCCAAGATAGAAGCGCTATTGGGAACAATGATGGCTGTCAAGTACAGCAGTACGGAATTCCAATCCACCAAGGACAGCAGCGCCAAATCTTCCACAGCTGAGTGTTTGTTGACCGTTGGGATTCAAAATATAGTCGAACCTCCTTGTGGGGGCTACGTCCCACAAGTCTTGCGATTGGGGTTTGCATCCCAATGCTCCACGCCACCAAGCGCACCTTCTCAAGAGAAAAATAATATGATAATTGAATGCCTTCTTTGTGTCCTCCCAACGCCTCTTATAGCATTTTTTCAAACTTATCCGATCCCCTAAAAGTGGACCAAGGGCGCTTAAGTCAATATTATAATAATTTCTTTTTAAGAGGCCGAGAGCATAGAAAATAATGCCTTTTTCCCATTTAACAGAAATCCGTCTCCCGAAAGGCTCTAACTTATGAATGAAATATTTAGGAAAGTTCGAGACCTTTCCAACGAGCTATTACACTCCAGTACACGCATCCCGAAGAAGCCAGAAACTCCTTATAACCCCAATCTTAGCCTTATTTAAAAAAAAGACGGAAACTCGGTAATATTAAAAATATAACCAAAGTAACTAAGAAATGCACAACCGACCCCACGAATCATCAAAACAACTTGTCACCTGTCTGTGACTGAAGTCGGAAATCAAGGAACCACTGGCAGTCTCATCCCTAAAATCTAGGGATGCTCCTAAAAACTAGGGAACAAGCCCTATCACCCTGAAACTGAACCCTAAAGAGAAAACTCATGGATCCCAACCCTGGGCCTGTGTGTGTACATACTGTACAATGTGTGTGTCTCTATACCATCCTGTACACAAGACCCATAATAGGCTGACTCACATGTACTGTGCGCGCATACATACCGAATACATATATATGTACACACACGTACATACTGTGACATCATGCGAGCCATTGCTCTCTCTCTCTCTCTCTCTCTCTCCTCTCTGATCAAATGAATACACACACACACACACACACACATGTGTGTGTGTACATATGTACATATGTGTGTGCGCGCATACATACCGAATGTACATATGTGCGTGCGCGCATACATACCGAAACGTACTTATATGTGCTCTCTCTCTCTCTCTCTCTCTCTCTCTCTCTCTCACACACACACACACACACGTGCATATTTATATGTGTGTGTGTGTATTCATTTGATCAGATTTTCTGAATTCCATATAGACAAGATTGGGGATCTAAACCCCCGACAACCATAATAAGCAAGAAAATGGCTTTAATCATTAATGCCATACAAAATAGAAAAGGTCAAAATCCCCACAGTAAACAAACACATAAAAGTCGAGCAATGGTTCACATGATGTCACAATATTAAGGCTCGACTGTTCTATGTTTGTTTAATGTGGGGATTTTGACCTTTTCTATTCTGTATGGCATTAATGATTAAAGCCATTTTCTTGCTTATTATGGTTGAATGATTTGGGGGTTCAGATCCCCAATCCTGTCCATATGGAAGGCAGAAAATCTGATCAAATGAACACACACGCACACACATGTGTGTGTGCATATATACACATACATACATATATAGATGCATGTGTGTGTACGCATGTGTGTGTGTGTCTAACTGTTAGGTTTGTAGTTATATAAGATAGTTTTAACAATGAACCAAGAAGTTTAAGCCTGCACCAAGATTGTAAATCTGTACATTTATAGGTGAAGGCAGGATTAGGAATTCGATAACATGAAGCCAGCTCTCTAAGAGCAATAACATAGTTATAAATCTGTCAGTTTCTTGTGGCTTTGAGTAAGGATCTTTTTTCTCCTAACATGATCATTAATGATAGTGATGGGATTTGTTGATAAGTTTTGCATAATGGGAATTTAATCTCTATTTCCTGCCAGTATGTAGTTTTGGCTTAGGGCTTATACAGATTTATGTAACCTTTTCTTCGAGTCTATAGATGAAATTAATGCTAGCGATGTAACATAACTTGTTAAGGGTTTGTATTACCTTCACCCAAACCATTATAAATAAACTCAAGAAAAAGGCAAGTTGAAAAACATGAAAACAAAACATAGCATGAAACCTTATTGTCCCTGTTGATGATTGCATAAACGGATTATGAGTTCGGATAATGCAGTTTAACTTTATGTATAATTGTGGCATAATGTGATAATTATTCATGATGTAATGTAGTTGTTTTCCAATGGATGTTTAGCTCAATGGTTATGCACTTATTTGAAATTTTGAATGACAATTGTACTTTTAAATTGCTGAAATAATTATTAGGTTTTCTTTTAAAACAACAATGGCTTTTGTTGGCATTAATTATGAATAGTACATTAGTAATTTATGTTGTTGCAATTACTCTTAATACATTTTTTTCTGAGATAGTCTTTACTATATTGTATTCTCATTTGTGCATATGTACTTTCGCACGATTCTAAATTGTGCACAGTTACTGTTGTCAACCTGGAGCTGCGCCCTGATTCGAAGACATGCACGAAATGGCCAGTCCTCTATCCGGCTGAAACAATGGGATCTTCTCATGAGGGTGGGTGCCTCAATGGTGAGAAGAACCTCCAGAGAAGGCTGGTTCCTATATGATGTATCAATTAGGATCTCTAGTGTATGCTGCGGACTACCGTGGAAAAGGGAGAAGGAATACTTAAAGGGGAAATCCTACCTAAAGGGGGTGATACACCAGAATTTTGATCCAATCAACTTGGAACCTTGAACACTGAACGAACAAGGGAAAAGGAAGACCTATGATTTCAATCAATCACTTATGCATAAATATTTCATGGAGAGGTTCGATCTAATGACCAAAATATGAGGGAAAACGATGGAGAGAGGTCTGATAAAAGACACTTTGCAGCCACCTAACATCCACTTACAGCTTTAGCAAAAGACATAAAGAACACTTTAACATGACCTGCACAAGGATAATCTAGCAACTAGGTATGAACCAGAATTTGGGAAGGGAGAGAAATCTACCACTTATGCAAATTGCTGAATGAAAAATACACTACGCCAACGCTTGAAATCTGAAAGTACAGTCCTTCTATTGATCGAAGAGGTTACACAACTCACCAATGGCAGAGTCTGGTCTAACCAAGAGAGATTGGATGATTTTTAATCAAGGCTAAAAGCCATTATATACAGAATTACAAGAGGCCAAAGATTGGCGTTGAAAATTTGAAGAGAAGGATTCACTTCGGTTAACTCAAGGCTTACTTGGCCTTTCAATAAAATATGTTTTCTTTTGTCTTTGCATGAAGCTTCTTGCGCTTGAGGAAGTGAACTTGTCTTTGTTATGAACCACCCACCTCTCTTTGCATGGAAATCCACGCCAATGTTAATTTTAGAACTCTACGTGAGCTGTTTGATGCCGAATTGGAACGTTTGAAACGCTGAGTTGGATGAAGAGATCCACTGAGTTGACTGTTTGGCAGCTGAGTTGGTCGAAGAGATCATTCTCACTCGCATGGAAAGCTCCTAGTGGATGCGGCGTTTTAACAATTAGTCAACTCTAAATCTGGAACAGTCAGCTCGACATTCAAATTCAGAAATCCGGTTGAAGCTGAGTTGGACCCTTGAATGCGCGAGGTGATCTGGAGACGAGCGGGACTTTAATAACCAATCAACTGAAGCTTTGGACGGCGTTCGAAGATAGCCCCTGCTTGCATGTATTTTAGCATGTTCTGGTCTGCCTGTTCATGTCTATTTCTGGCGAGATTCTATATTCGGGTGTATTTTTATAATTATATCCGGTCTATATTTTCTCCATTGGGCTTTGTTTTCGGAATTCTGGCTTTACCCCTGTTTCAACGGTTACTTCCTGCGGTCAGAATTTGACGACTTGCGGGACGTCACCGAAAGTTTTCTTATTTCCTTCGAAACCTCTTCTCTGCATATATTTCCTGCGGCTTTCTTTTCTTCGGCTTTATCCTTCGAAGTATTCCTTTGGACAAAAAGTCCAAAGGAATTTCTTCAGACCTTTTCTCGGGCTCCTTTTCATAGTCGGGTTTTCTTTCTCTCTGCTTTATTGGCTTCACATTTCTTCAGGTTTTTTTCGCAGCTCTTTCTCCGAATTTCTTCGAAATTTTTGTCCTAAGGAATTCCTTCGGACAAAAGTCCGAAGGTCTCTTTTTGCTTTGCCTTCACTTGTTTTTCTGCAGACTTTCAAGTCTTCCGAATTTCTTCGGACTTTTTGTCCGAAGGAAGTCATTCCCTGCCTTTGCCCTTTAACTTTTCGGAAGCCTTTGGATTTTTTGCCGTCGGCTTTTCTCCGAATTTCTTCGGACCTTTTGTCCGAAGGAATTCCTTCGGATAAAAGTCCGAAGGTCTCTTTTGTGCCTTTGCTTTTTGAAATGTGCCCTTCGAAAAAGTCACCACGGTCCTCTCGTCGACCAAGTGCCCTCCGCAAGGGCTAGTTGCTCTATGTTGTGCCATTTTTGAAAAAATTGTAGGGCACCCGAACTTTTCGCAAAGGTCCCGAATCTGTTCTCTCACCTTCTCGAAGGGTAGGTGCCCTTCGGGATTGTTGAAAGTGACCCTTCCGAAGGGTACCCTGCCCTTCGGGATTCTTGTAATGAACTCTTTCATTAGGCCTTTTACTTGGTTTTTCCTCGAAACAATTGCAACTAGTCTCTTGGCCGATAAAATGACCCTTTGGCAAATTTGTGAACCCTTCAACTGCTTGAATAAATCTGTCCTTCCTTTTGGGGAAAAACTGTCAACAGTTACATATGTACACAAGACTGAAACACATGGCGAACTTGGTCGCACGCGGAAATACACACAGTAATGTGTACTTAAGGATGGACCTACAAGCACATGCAAATCAGAATTTAGTCCAACGTCATCGAAAATCAGTTAGATGTTTTTTGTCACATGTAGCTAAGTAAAGGGCATGGGGAAAACTTGACATGTTCAAATGCAAATTTTTTAGATAGGATCACTTTGGTTAGGGGTTTTTGAGAAAAGAAGTGGATAAGAGCGTGGGTAGGTCTTAAAGACATTAACTACTACCTTACTCATTCCTCACAATGGGCACCAAACAGAGATCTCATGACCCAACTTTATGAACAATTGTTTTGTATTCCAGAACGTGTGGTACTGCTAGGAATATAACCAATTGATAATCTAAAAATATGAGTGCTCTTCACAGTGCCATCAAGGACACAGGGAAATATAGCCGGCGTACTTGGCAATCCCACTAGGCAGTATAGCCAACAATTGAGAACCCCATGCACCTATAGCTATTGTGTATGTTTGGCATGACCTTATGATTTTTGTACCATCATTGTGACTACTATAATTTCATTATGGATGTTGTACTTTCATTATGAATGGTGTACTTGTCATTATCACTGTTGTACTAAATTTATGGATGTTCTAGCTTGTCATTTGTATGTTGTGCTTGAAATTATGATTGTGGAATGGTACCTCACTTTATGGCATTAGTGCATTGACGGTATTTGAATTATGGTATCTTGCAAATATGGTTGTACTTGCTTTATGTATGCTTGTACAATAACTGCATTGATTACATGTTGAAATGAATTTACACAATGCACTTTCTCCAACAATTCCTATCACCATTGGTTAGGTTGGTCGTAAGTCAACCAAAAAGGATGGGCTAAAATGATCCCCTCGCTACCTCTCTAATTCGGATCTTTGGTCTCAGGAGGTAGGCATTAGAGCTACGAGATGAGAATACATGGAATTTTCTATGAGACATGGTTAGTGAATGTAAATCCATAGAGAATATTGTTTATTAAGATGAAGGCTATGAACATGCAATACATCTATTTTTTAATATTGATTGACATTACAATGTAATGAAAATCTGTAACTAAGTTGTTATGAATCAATGATGGATGGTGTTCCTTACATGTGCCTATGTTGTACTCTCATTGATTATGTTCTAGTGATTATGTGATGAATCTGAAATATGTATTTTAGCTCCTTGGTGTCATCCTCGAGTTAATGATGAGCTGAGTTTAGCACTAAGATGGTAAACAAAAAAAATAGTTCGTAATTTTAGGAGTTTATAGTGTTACAATGCTTTGTTTTTCATGTTAAACGGTCACTCCTTGGCTGTATGGCCCACTATTTGGCTAATGTTGTTTGTTATATAAATTACACTACAAAGTAACATTGATTACAATATACTAAACACATACCACTATGTATCAAAGAAGAACATAAGACTAACAATTAATTTATATCATATAGGTATAGGTAGTTCTCTAGACAAGTTGTTCGGTATAGGGACATTGCCTTTACCCCAACAAACATTACTCTATTTATATGACATGGCTCAACATTTGTTGGTCAAACACAATCGTCAAAACCAAACATAGCTAAAAAAAGTCATTACAATACCATCTAAAGCCAACAATACAAACATTAACAATATAACAATGCTGGCTACCAAAACATGTATTAATAATATGTTGATTACAATGGCAATACTAACATGATGGGCTACAATATCCCCCCTTAAAACAAGTCTGAGTCCCTTCCGACACAACCTAGATACCAAATGGTAAAGAATGAGATTGAAGAGGAAAGACAAGACATCCCTGAAGGAGATGTTGTAGAGATTGTTGCTACTGAAACATTTAGATACCCTTGTTGAAAACACTTGTGCCTATTTTGAGAACACTGAAATTTATAATAAAAAATAATTGTAATATTTTGTATGTTCACTATAGCAGGGAATGTAGCTATGTGTACGCTCATTATAGCAATCATTGTAGCTAGTTGTACATTTATTTTAGCTGGCCATACTGTCACTGCAGCAGATGTATAACAGTGTCAAAAAACATTGTAGCACGTATGACATTGTAGCAAAACATGGTAGAACGTACGACACTTTACAATTGGCCAACCTTGGTTGTCCTGCTAGATAGGATTACCGCTTCCACCCATATTTTTTTGGCATCCATTATTATTTCTTTGGTTCCGATACCCACCAAGGAACATGCCAGGACATGCACTCTTATTCTTTTGAAGCTCCATCGGGGTAGTAGGTGGTTTCAATGGCTCTCAAGTACTTGGGCACCCTTATTCTTTAGGTTATACAGGAAATCCCTAACTACATGACCTGTCGCTTGTAAAATTTTGTAGAACATCTTCTTTGAACAGTTGGCCTTGGTACAAACTTTTGTTTTGTAGTCTATGCACCAAAGGTCCTTTCCTTCTTCTTTGGTGTCCTTTTTAAATCCATTATCCAGGGAATGTCCATCTAAAGAAACTAAACCAATACTAGTTCACTGTAACTGAAATCAAAGTCATTGTCTTCACTCCTTGCACGCAAGGATGTCTTATTCTTGCTTCCAATATCCAACATACAATTCTATGTGTCCTTGTAAGACAAAGATGGGACCACCTTCATCTTCCCTTCAATAAACCACCTCTTATTCAAACCGTCAACTATTTCTTATTCAAATTTTCCCAGCAACCCATTGGGCCTCTTCTTGTAGGTTCATCCATTCTCATGCTTATGTTGTTGATTATTATAGATCTTAGTGACAATCTTGGTATCGTCTCTCAAGAGCATAAATTCCTTCTCAAATGCTTTCATGTTACTTTATTAATACTTGTGCATCTATGAATTGACCAATAGCCACTCCCGGAAGTGTGGTTGGGAAGCAGCATGGCCAAAGAGACTCATTTGCATGCCCATTGACAATCCAGATTGTTATGCATGTCTCGAATGTTGTACTGGATCTTTCGATCTATCACTAGTTACATTGGCAGCTTTTGCTTTTTTGGAGATGGCTTTGATGGGATAATCATGGCTATGGGCATGGTTCACTTTTGACATGGCTCTTCAAATACGATTCTCCTCCTCAATAAGCTCTGCACTAAGCATTCCTCTACTCTCTCGGCACTATCAAACATGTTCCTGTACTCAACCCTTCCTTCAACGATCCGTACACTATCTTGCTCACTGTCACATTCCTTTTTTGTGCTACTCCCTCCAACTTGTGGTTTGGGCTGCCCTAGTGTATTTGGCTATGTAACTTCAATACCCAAGTATTCAGTTTCGCGGATGTTTGTCTTGTATACATCTTGTTTTTCTTCTGTGAATAAGTCATTATTGAACTTTGTCTCGGTCTAAGGACTTTACTCACAAAGAGAGGGCTTGGCCAAATTCTCTTTGCAATTTGTGGACTCTTCAATTGATTCTTCTATAACACCCCCCAACCCTTCTATAACACCCCCCAACCCAACCTAGGCGGAAAGGTTTGCACATCTTTACTCCAAAGGGGGCAATTGTCTGGAAATCTCTACCCACTCCTTACTTGTGAGTGGCATAGTCCACCAATTCCATTTAAACCCTTTCTTGGTCTCATCTCTGACTCTAACTCTAAATTCTACTTATACTTGGGCCTTAGCTTCCACTTCCACTTTGTACTTCTCTTGATGGGTTTTTAGAGTTGGTTGTGTCGCAGCCTTTGTTGTCTTTCTTGTTGTTCCACCAATCTAGTAGATCATCTAATTTCTTGGCCCACTCCACAACAATGTTGTGTTATCCCACCTTTGTTTGGGGCCAAAGGCATTAATTATTCTCATACGGTGTCGATCTTCTTCTTGAGGAAACTTCTCTTCGTACTATTGTAATATCTTTAATCGATGCACTTCACAGTTATGTTCAGCACAGAGATGTAATAAGATAATGCAGTGCCTTTGTCGTCAGTGGCTATTATTGATAAACATTTGCTTCTACCAGACATTAACCTGACCCAACTTAGCAAAGGCAACAATGCCATAATGTTTGTTATAAGAACTACACTACAAAAGGAACATCAATTATAGAACACTAAATACATACCATAATATAGCATAGAAGAACATGAGCGTAATAACATCTTTATATCATATAGGTAGTGCTCAATACAATTTGTTTGGTACTGTGAGGACATGTTACATAGCATCCTTACCCTGATGTACATCATTCTATTTATATGATATGGCAACGGTTTTCAGTTAAACACGACCATCAACAACCAAACATAACTAAAGAGAGTCATTACAATACTACCTAAATCCAACAATACAATCATTAACAACATATTGTTGGTGGCCATTACATGTAATTAATTTTATGTTGATAACAATGATAGTACTAGCATGACAGTCTATAAATGTTGCAAAAAATGTTTTGTGGGAAATTGGTACTTGTTTGCATTTTTGTCCTGCAATTAGTGAATCATACCTATTTTATGTCTTCCTTTGACTCTTCTTTGAATTCTTGGAACATTTGCATCATGTCTTTACAAAGTGCTTCCATTGAGGTTGGTTCATCTCTTCCTTCATCTTCCTCCAAGTCGTTTCCTACTCGATCTCAGGCACTTGATTTTTGTTCACTCTTTATATTTATTTCCTAATTGTAAGCTTCTTAAGATGATGTTGGTGAAACCAATTTCATCTTTCTCGGAGTGTAATCATAAATAATAATGTAAACTTGTAACCGCAAAAAGTGTTGAATAGGGTTCCACTCTGGCGTTGAGTGAGGGAAGGGAATCAATGCCAAGATCCCTTCAAAAAATTGCCTTTTCCATCATTTCTCCCCCAGCACAAGTTACTTTTACGAAGAAAAATTTCATTAATATTATGATTCCAAATGGAAGTTCTTGTTGCATAGAGAGGGATGTTAAACACTTTCTTTGGCAGAATAGCATGGAGATATTTTCCTTGAATAAGTAAGCTCTAGGATTGTAAATATTTTGACGAATGCTAACACCTCCATAATAAATCGATCCATAAAATTGTTTCCAAGCAAAGAAAAGGAATATTTTGAATCTCCATGTCATAATGTTCATGACTTCAACTTATCCTCCAGTAGTTAAATAATTAATGGCATGTATAATGAAGGTCCACTAGACATGAGCTGAACCGGATTATTAGGGATGATATTTAAAGACAATTTATTCATACTACTTGGGTAAACCCTCCTAGGGGGTTATGCCCAAAGATGGCATTTTATGCAGATCACTTCTTGGCGCTGAGTGACGGGCTTATCATTCGTCCACAATATACATTCCACCACTAGATGCACTCTCTTTGCATCCCATTAGGATAGTTTTGAGTGGGTTCCCATTGGCTTAGGATTGAGACAAACCACCAGATAGATCGCGCAAACAAGATTTGTCAGTTATGCAACATCCAAGAGACAGAGTCTGAGGAGCACTTCATCTTCCGTTGTCCCATATACTATGAGATCAGGGGGAGATTTCATTGCCTATTTAGGACACGGACTCTCTCTAACTTCTTTAGATATCAGGACCAGAGATATTTGGCTTTATATATACAGGAAGCTCTTAAGCTTTGTGATCATTTTATTCAGATACCCACTAGACCAGCCTCAACTCAGCGGATCACTTCCTTTTTCACGATGTTACCTTCGAGGAGAGGCACCAAGTGACAGATTGACATTAGTACAGCCTCACATTCCAAATTAGTATGGTCCAGAGACACTATCCACAGTTCCCCGAGTTTTCATCAACACATCCACTTCAAATCTGGCATCAGGAAATAGACTAGATCCACCAGATCTTCACAGAGGACTTTTCCTTCTAGGCAAAGGATTGGAGGACAGACCAGACATCCTTCCCTTCTTCGGGTCATACTTCTATTCAAAGTTTCTTTTCTCGCACTCCCGATGTTTAGAGATTCTTGGGGGTTGCTGTAATGTCCCTTTTTTAGCCTGGGTCAGTGTTTGACGGATTAGCGCTCACAGGATAATATTGGTGATTAGAGGGCCTTGTGGGGGAGTTAATTGGTTCTCTAGATGGTAGTTGGCAGTGTTTTCTTCTCCAATTCCTTGGCATATTTTGAGGTGATCATCTCTATGGCTTTTTGAATCCATTTATATACACTTACTATTTTTAGTAAGTCAGTTGGATGTTGGGGACCAACCTTACTATTTTTAGTAAGGCATCCAGATGGGCAGAGTGAACACTAGGTTAGCTTGTAGTGTTGTCATAATTGATTAATGATGATTATTAATGGAGTTATGGTATTTAATTATTATTAAAGTGATACTTTAATCATAATTAATTATTAAAGGTGATATAAGGGTTAGATGAAAATTAATAAAGTGATCTATTTAATGATGCTTTATTAATTTATTATATTGAAAGGGAGACATAAGGACTTTATTAAAAAGGGATTTAAATGACTTTAAAGTATACTTAATAATATGAGTTAAAAAGTCATTTTAAAAGGAGAGATATAAGTGATTTTTAAAGTATACTTTATATTATTAAGTTGTGCACCAAATTAAAAGAATTTAAAAAGTAAATTGAATGAAATGGAATTTAAAGTGAATTTGAGGTGAAATATAAAAGGGCATTTTGGAATTCATTTCATTCATTCATTCATTGTTGAAGAAGAAGAATTTGGCTAAGGGTTTTGCTGAAGACTCAAGAGTATGAAAATCTCAAGCTTTTTGAGGACGTAGCCCCTCAAGAAGAACAACATGCAAATAATTCCATTGCAGGGATTGTGCTTGTACTGCAAAGATTTATAGGAAAGCTTCAAAGCTAGGGTTTGAAGAATTTATGAGGAGTTTGATAATTTACTGAATATTTGAAAGACAAGGGTTTGAATAATATTGCAAATCAGAAGTATTCTTTGTGGAGATCGGAAACCCTAGGCGCTAGGGTTTGGAAGCATTTTGAGTGAAAACGTGGCTTTTAGACAGATTGTGGAGGAAGGCGTCCGTGTTTGCAAGCTTCCAGTTTGTGGTTTCTATTACAGCACCTTGACAAAGTGGCAAACTTTTTTTGGGTATGTTGGATTTAGATATTATATGGTATTGAATGCACTGGGTTGTTATAATCAAGAAAATCTCAATATTCTGATTGTAATAAAATTCTGGAAATTTTCAGCTAGTTGTGGTATTGAAAAAAGTGAAATTTCTGATTATACATTTGCTGGAAGTTCTTTAGTTTTCTGCACTTTATTTCTGTTTAAAAGCATTCAAAAACATTTCCAAAACACAAACAAATCAATCAGCAATACAAACACAAACAAAGACAGGCAAAAATCAGAAGGTTAAATATCCTATCAGGGTTGGGATATTTCAATTGCTCATTACTTCTGCTCCCTTCTTTGGATTTGAGTGTGGTTGGCCGTGGCTTTTTGGGTCTTTGGTTCTTTGACTCTGAGCGTGATTGCTCTTTGCCATGTTTTGTACTATTTCTTTCAGCATTGTTTTTCTTGTTTTTGAAGGCCTTTTTGGTTTCCCGCTTTTTCCTAACACACTTTTGTAACCTGCAGTCCCTTTGACCTACTTTTGTGGTCATTAGTTGGACATTAATATATTTATCTTTATCTTTATCTAACTTCCTTCCTCTACCCTATAAAATATTATTATAGTGTCACCCTACTGGACTCATTTATTATGTTTTCATGATTCTGGTCCTTAAAGCATATATAAATTCATGTTGAATGGAACAAAATAATGTCTCATGATGCTGGATTTTCTCAACAAACATATAATGCTCAATCACTTCATCCAAATCAAATTCTTTCAAAAGCTTATTGCACTAGCTGTTGAAGTTCTTTGCCAACTTCATACATTCTCCATGCAACTTTGGCCAATTCAAAAATTCATTAAAATATTCATAGCAATGGGAACTCAAATGTGGTGATACTCATTCTATCCATCAAACAAATTAGGTAGGAATAGATTTTTGAAACCTTTTATGGGCGCTCGTGAACAACTAACTCTAGGATCCTTTAACAGAAATGATGTATCAAAGAGAATTGTTATGGCCCTGGAATAGTTGGCTTCACATAGATAAGTCTCAAATTTATGTTTAATATAGTAAAATAAGTTTACACACATAATATAAAAGGAAACATTATCAACCTCCCCGTTATAATCAAAGCATTCCATTCTGATGCCAAAGTTCTCCACATTTTCCTCAACATTTGCGCCAGAAAACACAGAATTTTAGACCATGTTTTTCGATAATCCAACTTCAATCAATGATAAGCATCAATTTTCTTCGCCAACAAAAACCGATTTGGGTTGGATTGCACCAGATTCCATGCGTCGCTACTGTGTTGATTTGTCTCAATCTTATCAATTAGTGTCTTCTACTTGGACGAAGCATTTCCAACATGGGAGGGAATGTTATGAAACTAATCATACTATTCATTGTGAAGGGCTTTGTCCTAGAGACATGGCCCCCCGAATAGTCCCCTAATGATGGCTCACGTCTTTTCGTACAAGACCATATCAAGCAGAAAATTGTTGATGACATCATATCAATAGAAACATTTGATGCATTTTAGAGTGTTGATGTTAGTGTGTATATATATAATGTGTAATCCTCTACATATTCCGCTACATACCTAGTTGGTATATATATAATATGTAATCCTTTACATATCCAATTGCATACCTAGTTGGTACGCTATTTATGATATGTAATCCTTTACATATTCCACTACATACATAGTTGGTGTGTGTGTGTGTGTGTGTGTGTGTGTGTGTGTGTGTGTGTGTGTGTAATCCTTTACATATTCCACTGTGTACCTAGTTGGTATGATACACACTAAAATCAACATGTTTCTATCGATATGATGTCGTCAACAATTTCCTGCTTGATACGTTGATTCTTGAAATGTTACAATCTATCATGTTGATAGCATACACATTGCCGCTAGTCTTATATGAAAGAGTGTGTGGATAACATAGTAGGAAAAATATTCCAACTTGTTCCGTTCACTCATAATGTATGGCTCTAAAATATCTCTGTTCCATTTCATCTGGAATTTTCAATCCATGCAAATTCGCCTCAAAAAGCACCAGGTTAAAATGGGTTAGTTTAAAGCTGATTCATATTTGTTCAAATCACATACTATCCCAATAATACTACATATATAGCTGTACATACATAACATCTGTATAGATAGATAGCGAATGAGAAAAATAGATGAGAGATTTTTTTCCATATTTTAAAACTTTTTAGGATGAAAATCTATTGGTTTTTCTTTATATTTTAGATACCTCACAAAAGTTTTCAAAAAAAATGAAGTTGGACCAGTGCTAACCTTTATTACTATTCCAGAATCAACTCCCCTTCTTCTCATGAGCATTAACAAAGAATCTTTATAACCTTCATGATAAAAACCAGCCATAATTGCCTCTCTTCCAGTTGCCTGCAGTCCGACAACACATGTACATGCACATTATGGTAGGTTACTCCTCAATAGAAACTAATGTATTAACATGTTAGCCAAGTACAAACAAACAATGAACCAAGCCATTATCGCCTCCAAGTTACTTGTGAGCACTGGCGCATGCACAAAAAATGTAAAACAATAAAACAAAAGGCAATATATAATTAAAATTTTAATATCCAACCTATATCATCTCCTACTAGGAATTTCCTATTTGAAAAATCCTTGAGAAAGTTTAAAACCAATGCCAAAACCACAGACCAAGTAAAGGTTGTGGACATAAAAATGCTTGGATCATGGATCAAAATCTAGACAAGCAAGGTGCAGCTCATTTGTTGCTACATGCAAAACAAGTAAATTTCTTCCAACTCAGTTTCAATCACATTCAAAAGTATGAACAAAACCATATAATCTGCCCAAAATTATTGTTTGTACTTCTTGTCCTCTCAATTGACTCCCTTCAATAATTGATCATGAAAAAGCCAATATTGAAACGAAATAAGGTGCAGCTCTAGAGAAGATCTTATCCCTCTTCTTTTAGGTTCCAAGCAGGGGTGGGGACTCCCTAGACACAAGATTCCTAGAAGTATGTGATGGCTTAAAAGCAAGGAATACAAATATTCTAAAGCTAAAACCACAGACCAAGTAAAGGTTGTGGACATAAAAATGCTTGGATCATGGATCAAAATCTAGATAAGCAAGGTGCAGCTCAATTGTTGCTACATGCAAAACAAGTAAATTTCTTCCAACTCAGTTTCAATCACATTCAAAAGTATGAACAAAACCATATAATCTGCCCAAAATTATTGTTTGTACTTCTTGTCCTCTCAATTGACTCCCTTCAATAATTGATCATGAAAAGGCCAATATTGAAACGAAATAAGATGCGGCTCTAGAGAAGATCTTATCCCTCTTCTTTTAGGTTCCAAGCAGGGGTGGGGACTCCCTATACACAAGATTCCTAGAAGTATGTGATGGCTTAAAAACAAGGATTCTAAAGCTAAAACCAGAGACCAAGTAAAGGTTGTGGACATAAAAATGCTTGGATCATGGATCAAAATCTAGACAAGCAAGGTGCAGCTCATTTGTTGCTACATGCAAAATAAGTAAATTTCTTCCAACTCAGTTTCTATCACATTCAAAAGTATGAACAAAACCATATAATCTGCCCAAAATTATTGTTTGTACTTCTTGTCCTCTCAAGTGACTCCCTTCAATAATTGATCATGAAAAGGCCAATATTGAAACGAAATAAGATGCGGCTCTAGAGAAGATCTTATCCCTCTTCTTTTAGGTTCCAAGCAGGGGTGGGGACTCCCTAGACACAAGATTCCTAGAAGTATGTGATGGCTTAAAAGCTAGGAATACAAATAT
Organism: Torreya grandis; assembly: GCA_037957365.1. Taxonomy (NCBI): domain Eukaryota; kingdom Viridiplantae; phylum Streptophyta; class Pinopsida; order Cupressales; family Taxaceae; genus Torreya; species Torreya grandis. The sequence continues at coordinate 1,344,853 of JARHVA010001732.1, forward strand.
TCTAAAGCTATTCAATGGAGCTTTGACGCTGCCTCACTAATATCAATATGCACATTGTTGAAACAAACGCTTAATTACAGTCAAGACTCAAGTCTCTTACAAGTCTGACCTCTCCAGCCAGCTCAGCTTGTTTTGATGCCCAATTAGATTGGACTTGCAAGTCTCAAAGTGTTTGAGTTGTCTGGATAATTTGGAAATAACCCCATAGAAAAAAGCATCCATTCAGTTAAATAGAACAAATGAGTGACATAGTCGAGAATAGTATTTGTTCTATATCAATTCTATGATGACTTTGAGCCCAGAATTCAAAATGGCATGTTTTACAATGATCTCTACAATGACTTGATCAAGCAGCTTAAAAACACTACAAATAGAATAAAAAGGTTTACTAAAGTTATTTTAATTTGATGTCAAGGTATTCTTCAGATTTTCAGCAGTGGGAAGGTATTTTTTGCTTATTTCAAAACTTCTGATTATTGAGAACTAAATATATTCCATGTAGCTCCTGTTTTGGCCTGCATAGCCTAATCGGTAGAGGGTAAATTTGGAGTTCATTTTGTTATTTCTGGCATGTATAGCCTCACCTATAAAGGCTAGACATTGGCATTGTGCATTGTGATTCTATATAGGATTTAATGAACAAACGCTTTAATGCATTTGTCATCTTTTTTACTTATCTTTGTGTTCTTTCTCTAGTTTTCTAAATAAAAAAAATTGAATTGTTGCATCCTATGCCACAGAGGATTTGGATTTTGAAGTTCTGCGAAACTTAGAACCAAATATAAACTCATTTAATTTTCCAAAACCCAAATAAATTGTGGGGTTCGTGGAAAACAAATTTGCTATGAGCAAAAATAATGTATGCAGGGAGTCCAAACAGATGTGATTTACATGTTCTCAATTGTAATATAGGATGAAGTTCTTCAAACAAAAAGATATTGTCATGGGGTTGGATGAACCTTTCTGAAAAGATCCAAATCTGAACAGGTAAAATCCCAAGAATTTTACATGAACAGGGAAATGTAACTGAGTGGAAGTCTATGCACAGAAGCCCTCATGCCAGCAAGAAAAAACAAGGTGTTTCTATAGAGCCATGGGCCTATTTTCATCACCAAAGAAAAGTGCTTAGGTCTTGAAATTAAAATAGGCCTTTAGAAACATTTGTAATACCAAAGATTTGCGACATGTAGGCTTCTCAACACTCCCTTACCTAGTGAATAACCATCTCAAAGGAAACTTGACCAGAAAAGTTGCTAAAGGAAATATATTCAATTTTTTATGAGATGGATAATATTCAGATGAGCAATAGACATGTCAGGCAGGTTTGGGACAGACCATTACCTTGTTGTAAACCTTCGGACATACTTCCTCACCCAAGTCTATGCACAGAAGCCCTCATGCCAGCAAGAAAAAACAAGGTGTTTCTATACAGCCATGGGCCTCTTTTCATCACAAAAGAAAAGTGCTTAGGTCTTGAAATTAAAATAGGCCTTTAGAAGGGTTTGTAATACCAAAGATTTGCCACATATAGGCGTCTCAACACTCTCTTACCTAGCACAAATAACCATCTCAAAGGAAACCTGACCAGAAAAGTTGCTAAAGGAAATCTATTCAATTTGTTATGAAATGGATGGTATTCAGATGAGCAATAGATATGTCAGGCAGGTTTGGGACAGACCATTACCTTGTTGTAAACCTTCGGACATACGTCCTCACCCACTTGCATGACATTTCTCGTTTGAACCAGCACTAAAAATAACTACATGCGGAGAGAGAGTTTGAGTCATTTAGACAAGAAGAAGAAAAAAAGGACTATAAGATGATTAGACTAATGGGTATGACAATGCATATGGAAACATGCAAGGAATGGGTGAACCAAATTTCTATAAAAACAAGCACCACATTTCTCATGTCTAATGCTACTCATGGTGGATAAAATATAACTAAGAAAACTATGAGAGTAACAACATGATGAAATTTAAGTGGGTAATTGATTTGGTGCCCAAGTGGTGAACTAGCGGACAACTCTCCATATGGGAATTTGATCGAGTTACATGCGTGCGCGGAAGCTTTGTGAGAAAGATAGTGCAAAAGAAACAAAGAAAGATATAGAACTGAAACAATAAATGTATTATATTTATCTTTTTGTCCTATACATGTCATACTCTTGAGGAAGATGTATGGCTGCTATCTTCTAGCCTAATTGCTACTTCTATCCTATATGTGGTATGTTACAAATATGTATATATATAGATTTACATGTCGAGAGGGCTGAGAGTTGTTATGGAAGTTGAACTGTTTCAATGTGTGACTCATCATGTCTAAAGGTTATGTTATGACATCACCAATTGTCGTTATTGTCAAGTGGTGAGCTTCACGACTAACACTACAAAAATTGTCCGGTAACGTAGTGCCGGAACTGGATGGCGAGGATTGACACATGGGTGTTGATCCTCATGAAGGGTCTGCTGTCATTAGCACGGATCTAGCTGAGCAAATTCAGTAACCTGCGGTAGAATCTAGTGATGCAAATCCAACACAAACCACTGAAGTGTCCCCAAAATCAAATGGCAAGAATTGGCACATAGGTGGTGATCCTTGTGGGGTGTTTGTTGCTGTTAGTATGGGACTAACTGAGCAACGATGGTGATATGTGGTAGAATCTAGTGGCAGAGGTCCACTTGGATCAACGCAAACCAAAGAGGTGTCTCCACAATCACCGCGGGCCAAGAGAATGGGTTGAACATTGACGCGAGAGTCACTATTGATTAATCCACCTGGATCAGTAGCCTCTCCTTGAAAAGTAATAGTCTCGATTGCATTAAGTCTAGTAAGCAAGTGCAGAACCTTGACTTCTAGCTATTGCTTGGTGAACCATTTGGCTTGCTATGGAAGCTAACCCATTCTAACGACTCTGTATACAGGTATTGAACAATTTTGTGTAAACAAGATTTCCAAAATCTGATCTATCTTTGTCACTTGAGGTCGTGCGTCAATCAATAGTGAAATGCGGAAGACGAAGTATGCATAGTTGCATGGCACAACCATCTTTGGAGTTGTCACGGCATGTATTGAGAATGGAAACACCTCAAGAATCCGGTCTCTCTTCTACCTACTGATACAACTATGCTGCAAGGATTGGCATTGTACATACACTTGTGACTATGCATGTATGGATTTCCAAGGAGTACATTGCAGACATCAATGGGGGCTACAACATAAACTAATTATTCCTTGAATAGATGAATAGGATATGAGAAAATGCATTAAAGGGTGACCCGAATACATTGGGTGTTGCAAGAACTAAACCATCCCAATTTATAAGGCTGCATATGAGGCATAGTTGGCAAATTCAGTCGCTTAACAGTTGTTGTGGTAATGATATTCTTCGTGCTACCGCCATCGATTAGAAAATCCAATGGCTGCCCTTGTACCATTTGTGAATGGAATAGGCGTTCAACTTCAGCATTTGGTGCTATGGGGGTTGCTTGAGCAGTGTTGACTAGAAAGCTGGGATCTGTGTCAATGATCCCATCTGAGGGCTTGACATCATCCTCTGTTTATATCCACATAAGCAAGGTCTTTTAGCACATGGCACTCTACATTGGAGTGGTTGTTGCTATTATGTGTCACACCATTTACCCAACTTAGATGATTTGGTCTTATTTGAAGCAGGTATGTTCTTTGGCATAGAGGTTGTATCCTCATTTCTCATAGACTTGAACTCCTCAGTGGTTTCCGCATAGCGATAGGCCTCACCCATCGTCTTGACTTTGATCGACTTCAGCCTAGATTGAATGGATAGTCATAAGCCACTTTGATATTTGAGGACTCGATGTTGCTCTGTCTCAAACGAGCCCAGTCTTGCATAGAGAATATGGAAAGAGTCGATGTAGGCTTGGAGTAATTGGTCTAGTCCTTGCCGCAGTTGTGACCATTGCATGTAGCAAACATCATAGACATCTTCAGGGTAATATTCACCCTTGAAAGCTTCTAGGAAGCCATCCCAAATTGATTTGTCTTCTATATGGTCTCTCCTGCAAAGAATGTGCTTGCCACCACTTCTTGACAAGTGAAGAAAGTTTAAGAAGTGCAACTTTAATCTTTTCTTCGTTAGAAAAATCAGTCATGAAAAATTATGATTCTTATTGGTCTAACCAAGCATCTACTACATATGCATTAATTTTACCCTCAAACACATGAACGTATAGATTTACTTGAAACCTAGGGGGACTCGACCACCAAAATCTTTACCTGATGATGAAGTCTACGGAACCACCCGCTCAAGGACTTCTGCAATATGACCAAACAAAAACTTTCACTACTCCATGAGTGCTCCTCCAATTTTGGTTTTGATCATAACGTGAATCTCCTCTTGCATTGGTTTGGCCATTTTGTCAAACCAGTCTAGTAGGTAGTATGAGGGATCTCGAGATTTGATGCCAAGGCTCAGATACTCCAATTGAGTTTCATAGGTAATACAAAAATGAGATGTACGGCTCTGATACCACTGATTTGATGCCCGGAAGGTGAACCAGTGGACAACTCTCCAGATGGGAATCTGATCAAGTTATGTGCATGTGTGGAAGCTTAGAGAGAGAGAGAGAGTGCAAAAGAAACAGAGAGATATAAAACTGAAATAGTAAATGTATTTTATTTATTCGTTTTTCCTGTACATGGCATACTCTTGAGGAAGATATATGGCTACTATCTTCTAGCCTAATTGCTGCTTCTATCCTATATGTGGTATTTTACAGATATGCATATATATAGATTTACATGTTCAGAGGGCTGAGAGCCATTATAGAAGTTGAACCGTTTCCATGTATGACTCATCATCTCTGACAATTATGTTATGACATCACCAACTGTCATTATTGTCAAGCGTGAGCTGCATAACTGACACTGTAGGAATTATGTGGTAATGCAATGGCGGAACTGGATGGTGAGGACTGACACGTGGGTGTTGATCCTCGTGAAGAGTCTACTGCCATTAGCACAGAACTAGCTGAGTAACAGCAGTAATCTGCGGTAGAATCTGGTGATGCAGATCCAACACAAACCAATGAAGTGTCCCCACAATCAGATGGCAAGAATTGGCACCTAGGTGGTGTCCTTGTGGGGGATTTGCTACCATTAGCACAGGGCTAACTGAGCAACAGCGGTGATCTGTGGTAGAATCTAGTGGCACAAATCCACTTAGATCAATGCAAACCAAAGAGGTGTCTCCAAAGTCACCGAAAGCCAAGAGGATGGGTTGAGCGTTGATGCAAGAGTCACTATTGATTAATCCACCTGAATCAGAAATAGGCCAACACCTTACATCAATTTGGAAATGGACATATATTTCAGATATTCCAAGTAAAGTGTTTTTATGCTCATATGGAATTTGGATTTAGTTTTGAGGGTATGCAAGAAATTTTGTCAATGTCCCCACCCAATTTAAAGTCTGTGAGGTAAATAATGCTTTCATCAAATACTTCATTTACTAATATAAAATTTGAGCAAGAATTCCCTCACCTTCACAAATTGTTGAACTTTCTCAGTTGTTGCAATGGGTGGACGTTTTTTTATATGCTCCCTTAGACCAACAAGTGAATATCTGCAAAATTCATAATGCAAAGTGCTTAAGACTTGAGCATTATAGAAATATTTTCTGAATCCCTGCAACGGTTGTCAAAAAATAGAGTCAGCAAAGTTATTCTTTATTCATTTTGCATGCTGAATAATCAATTATTATTCAGACTTCTAATATATTTTAAATGAAATTATAATTTGTGCTTATTAGCAAAGTCATCCTTTGTTCATTTTGCATGCTGAATAATAAATTATTATTCAGACTTCTAATATATTTTAAATGAAATTATAATTTGTGCTTATTAGTTTTGAAGAGTTACATGGAAAAGGTGTTGTGGAAAGTTTTGATTTTTAACCCTTCTTTTGTAGCACCTGTTGTTTAATTCTTATATCTGTTGTATATTGTTCTTATATTTCTGTTGTAAACCGTGTATGCTAAATATATCTCATTGATTTCAAAAGAACAAATTTGGACCTAATATATGTCAACATTAGTGAACCCGTCATATCAGCTTGAGAGTATTGTATGTCAGGATATCTGAACAGCAGCTTTGGGTTTCGCGCAAGTGACACCATCAAGTAAGAGGCAGCAATCAAGACAATAAAAGACCCGAGATGTTCGGAGATCAGCGTAATTGTAATATTCCAAATCAGAATATTTTACATTAAATTGGTTTTCTCGGAAAACCTATTTTTTTATAAATAAAAATATTGCATTTAAAATAATAAATTAAATTAAATAAAATATGATCATCCTCGAAATTGAGGATAACAACTATCTACATTGGAGCTCCTGCAATTTCGCATCTACGCAGATGGCGATTACTAGGGCATCTAGCGCGAAGGATAATTTCGCAACGGCCTCAGCGTTAGGGGAGCCGGAGGAAAAGAAATTGCCTTTAATATGGAGCAACGTTGAGGGCAGTGTGGGGGATCTACACAGCCAGGCCGTAGGGCGCAGATAGTAACAGGTCAAGTGGCGGCAGTTGAAGGGGTTGGGTTGGGAAGCGTGAGGTCCTTAAAGCCTCAGTGTTCCCCAAAAAAATTGACATTTCAATCAAATGTAGCTTCTACAGACCCGGTGATGGATCAGGTAAGGGTTTCACCATCTAATTTGGTTATTGTCAATTTCGAAAATAAAGCTTTGGAGGAGATGTTGAAAGGTGAAGTTTGGTTCGCGAAGAGGGGTCTAGTCTGTCGTTTTGACAAGTTCTGGTCTTCTCTCTCTACTCTTCATCAGTGGCTTTCAGAATCCTGGGGAACACTCTTGGCAAGCACTATGAAAATTTATCCATGTGCTAGAGGTTTTTTTATTGTAACCTTTGATTTTTTCGCTGATCGGGATAAGATTTTTTTGGCTAAAACATGGAGCTTTGAAAATCACCTTCTGCTCATGAAACCCTGGACCCCTGATTTTAACCCCTTGATTGAGAATCTCTCTCTGCGTCCAATCTAGGTGAGATTGCCTTACCTTCCACCTCAATTTTGATCTGTATCCGACTTTTCAATCATTGGATCTGTGCTGGGTACTCTGTTAGGCTTTGATGCCTCTTCGTTAAATTTTTCCCGGACTACATTTGCAAGGATTCTGGTTTGTTTAGATATTTATCAAGATCTTCCTGAAAGGATTGGGCTGAAAGTACAAGATAGGAGCTAGCTGCAAAACTTAGATTTCAAAGGTATTTCGTTTAGATGCCGAAATTGTTTTCAAGTTGGTCATCTTTCCGCTTCTTGCCAGAAAAAGAGGCGTAAGTTTGTGTCATCATGGGGCAAGGAGGTTAATGTGCAGCATCTGACAGTTTTTTCTGATCACCGTGAAGGCGAGGCCTCAAAGATGATAATAGAAAAGAATTTAGATAAGGTTATTTGTTGGTTAAATCTACTAAAAAGGAAGAGTTAGCCAGTTCTAGTGGTAAAAGTGTAAATAAGAATGAAGTGTCTAGAGGCGAACCCAAGGAGGAAAAAGAAGTGTTAACTTCGGATTCAGATTTTTTTAGGTAATGAAGAAGAATGGAAGGTGGTTAGAAGTAGGAAAAAAGGTAGACTCTTCCCTAACTCACCATCCAGAAATATTAGCAGAAATAAAGAGTATAAGTAGAGTAATTATGGATATTCCATTTGATTAGATGGGTAATTAAGCTGAAGTATTTTTAATTTGTTTAGTAAGCCGGTATCTTGGAAATAAAGATTGGCTATATACCTTAACGGTTTTGTTTACAAAGGATTTGTGGTTCTCTTGAAAATCTTTTATGCTTGATTTAGTTTGGTCAATTTGGCCTTAACATTTTTTAATGTTAAGTCAGAACACCTTTTTTTGTCACAAGCTATATATGGTGTAAGGGCCCGAGACCCTTTAATTCTCGAGCACTGATAAAAAAAAATAAATTAAATATAATATAAGTCCACAAGGGATTTCATCTTTGGGCTGTTATATAATCACAAGGGTTTTTGTCCTTGAGAGTGGTTGAATAGCATGATGCTTATACGAGTTAGACGATTGAATTCATAATTGGATGATTGTAATACTTCCACATCTCCTCTCCCTTATATAGCCTTTAAAAACTTCTCACAAAGGAGGCATCCCATCCAAGAGGCACCTCTTCACCAAAAGATGTGACTGTTGACATTTCCGTCAACATTTCCGTTCACTTCCGGCAACAATTCCGTTTGACACGTCCGTTCCCTTCCGACAACAATTCCGTTTGACATTTCTGTTCATATCGGTTTAATGACTGTTGTATTAAATGGCAGCGATTTCTCCTTGGCAACGATTCATTCATTTGAAATGGCAGCGCCTCTCCTTGAATTCAGCGATCTCCTTCTTGGGGTTATTACAAACCTCCCTGCCTCAAATTGTTTGTCCTCAAGCAATTGCAAATTGGAATGTTCAAGAAGTAAGGCTTCCCCCCACGTTGCATCTTCTATTAACAATCCAGAAGTAGAAGGATCATATGAACTCCATACAAGCAAATATCGTATGACAACCTCAGTCTCATTGGGAACCACCAAAATGTCAAAAAAGTTTGTATACGTTTTCCACGAGACAATTTTACAAAGAACCAACACTCTAAAATCTTTAGGTTTCTTGTTTTCACTCAACAATGAAGGATGGCAGAAAAAATATGAATAGCTCTTGTCAATCTAGAGGTGGATACAAACATTTCCAGCAGACATGTACTTTATCTTACGCACCCTTTAAGCCATTCCTTATGATAGAGTACCAAGTACATGTAGAATTTCCATGGAATGTAAACATAGATCCTTCAATGCCCTGAGGTTGATCCATGATTTTCTCTTGTTCAGAATCATAGAAAAGTATAAATGTATAAAGAAATTCCATAGAAAAGTATAAATGTATAAATAAATTCCTGCACATTCAACAACACATACATTATATCCATAGAGTCTTTTGCAGAAAACTTAGCTTTTAAAATTATCAAACTGATAATCCTTTTGCAGCCATGATATACCAGACTTCACAACTAATTCAATTTCACTGGAATACGGTTGCATCTCCGAATTCGGGGGAAATGAATGTATTATCTCTGGTAAATATAGTGAGCTATGCTTGGAAGATTTAACGGTGAAATGAAATCCCACATGACTATGATAGACTATAAGGGAACACCAAACTGAATATCCTAGCTGCTCTTTGTAAAATGGCTTGTGAACAATATACCAAAACAGGGTTACCATAGCATGTGCTTTTGTGGAAAATAGATCTAGTTGGAAAATAATCTAAACAGAAGTATTCATATCAAACTTGTTCTTAATAATTATGTTCTTTACTTTTCAGGCTCTATGCAGAAGATCTAGCATTTGATAACCGATTGGAACTAGTGCACGTAATGTTGATACAAATGTATCTTCAAACGAATCTATAATTTTATCAACATTTGCCTCTGATAGTTTACTATGGCAAAGACCAATGATATTGATGAACCTAAACATATCTAAGACAAATGTTGTCTAAAAGAAACAATGAAAGGAGGCAAGAAAACTGGTTATCAATGTTGGGTAGTTTGCTCAAATATTATGAGTGAGTTTTAGATTCCATACTAGCATTTTTATAACTCCTTTAGCTGTTCTCTCTTACAAAATCAGAACTTCCTTCTGTAGCCTGAAATGTTTTGACAAATTTTTATGCTAAGAGCAATAGCCTTTCTCTCAAACCATATATCTTGATTTTAGAAATGCAAGTTCCAAACGCACAAATTCTGCTATTTAACGAATCCACGTTTGTTTGATACGAAATCTCTTGAAGAACATCCAAGAATAGTGAAGCATGCATTTCTTGTAGTATGTTGGACTTTACTGATGAAAACCCTAATATATTATCACAATTTATGATGAAGTAGGCCTCTGTAATAGGAATTTTATTTACTTCGTAATGCCATACTTTGATCGGATGATCATCTACTACACATTTTGGAATTTCAAGGCTTTGTTTGAAATTCTTCATGCTAATTAAGTTTGTTGTGCAAAAATGCTCCGGCATATAATTATGTTTAAGTGGCAGATGTAAAGTGAAGTCTCTCAACAAGGGCCTTTTCCTTTCCTCTAAAATAGAAAATAGAATGTTTTCAACAACGTAAAGACCACCAAACCATGGTTTATGTTGCACATTTGAAAATTCATAGGGCAATGATTGGGTCACTATGTCAACTCGCATATTTTGTGATTTTAATAAATTTAAACTTTCTACTATCAAGTTTGGATCCCATGTTTTGAATACAAACTTCCCATGAATGTCTTCTTCCCTATACACTAACAAAGGTTTAACCATTTTAGATGCAAAGCCAACTTCAAACTGTTGAGATTCATGATATTGTAACTCTGGGAATATGAAATTTGAATTATGTATAACTTCAAGCTCCTTAAAAATTCACGCTTGAGGACCTACATCCTCTAATAGCTTGATGTATGGATACACAACCCTTATATTTAATATGAACAAATTTGGACTTTTTCATCCGGTTGTTAGGTTCACCACATCCTTGGCATGCCATTCATCAACATACTTTAATAGCCCATCATCATAGTTTATTTCTTCCAATATCACTTGAGCCCCTCCTACTGAAGAAGCAGACATGGAATCAGCTTCTCGTTAATTTTTTGTTGTGGACGGTTGTGTAATTTATCTCTAGTCACAGCCCTCAAGTGTAGCATTTCCAAGATTAACAGTTACAGCTTGAATGCCTTTATTGATTTCTGAATGTTTTAAGCACACCTCCACGGACTCTCCATGTTCAACATGTGAATTTCCTATTACTCCAAGATAGCCAAACAAATCTAAAAGAAAAGTTGCACATGTAGAGTCTTGTTTGTTATCCATAATATCACTGGAAATCTCTTTGGTATCCTTCAACGAGTGAGGTGCATTTAATGATTGTTCGTCTTTTGAGGCATCAAGGTCATTTGGTGGACGTTTTTCCATATTCTATCAATTATTTTGGTTGGCTCTCCATTTTTTTATTTTTGAGACCGTAGCCCTTGATATCTTGTTGATAGTGTGGATTAATTAGACAATCAATTGGTTTATTAAACTTAGAACCTATGTTCAAGGAACAATCCTCAAGACCTCTCTCTTGCACACACTGAAGTTTATCTTCACTCTAACGTAGACAACACGTATCAACATCATCATTAGTTTTTTGGATAGATAACTCATGTGCATCTCTAATATCCAAAGTTTTTATGTCATTCTTCCCAATAGACAAGTCTCCATAAATATTAACTTCTTCTTGGATAAGTATGTTTGGGCATTCCCTTAGTTCAACGTTGGATGCCTCATTTGTTTGCTCCTGGATAGGGAAGTCAGTCTTGGAATTCGTCATCTTCCTTTCTTCTGGGACCTCTTGAAAATTGAATTTCTCATCATATTCAGTACTGCCATAACTATGATTCACAAACTCTTCCCCATAGTGCATGTTTCCATTCCATGACTCTTTTAAATCCAAATAGTCTGAAAAAGAGATTTCTTTTTGAATTTCTGTTGAAAGGGTGTTGTACAACTCGACACTGTCCATAATTTTCTTATGTAGTGACCCCATGGTTCACAGGCTAGCAAGAAAAACAGCTATGATACCACTGTAATATTCCAAATCGGAATATTTTACAATAATTTGGTTTTCTAGGAAAACCTATTTTTTTATAACTATAAATATTGCATTTAAAATAATAAACTAAATAAAATATAAGTCCACAAGGGGTTCCATCCTTGGACTGTTATATAATCACAAGGGTATTCGTCCTTGAGAGTGATTGTATAGCATGACACTTATATGAGTTAGATGATTGAATTCATAATTGGATGATTGTAATACTTCCACATTTCTTCTCCCTTATTTAGCCTTTAAAAACTTCTCACAAAGGAGGCGTCCCATCCAAGAGGCACCTTTTCACCAAAAGATGTGACTGTTGACATTTCCATCGACATTTTCGTTCACTGCTGACAACAATTCCATTTGACACTTCCGTTCACTTCCGACAACAATTCCGTTTGATATTTCCATTCATATCCGTTTAATGACTGATGTATTAAATGGCAGCGCTGCTCCATGGTAGCGGTTTCTCCTTGGCAGCGATTTCTTCATGTGAAATGGCAGCACCTCTCCTTGAATTCAGCGATCTCCTACTTGGGGTTATTACAACAATTGTGATGAAAAAACCACGCTGCTAATATTGACCTAGGGCATATACAAAGTTCAGGGTAGATATGTTTACTGAAAAACGAAAATTTAAAAGTGTTAAATGAAGGACCAATTTTGGGATCTGAGGCAACTTTAGCCACCAAGATGGATGTGGAGCTAAGATTTAAATACAAGACAAAGAAAGAAGACTATACCTGGACGACTGGGGCTTCTACAGAAAGGACTATAGAAATCAGTTAAAACACACTTTAAAAGAGAAAAAAGGACCTAGAACATTTCATTATTCCTAACCCAGCATGGTTCAGATATGAAAAGATTCAAGAATGAACACCAAACAACTCATTGCTTAAATTGGGAAAATTACTGCATGGCAAATAGTGTCATCGACAATGAGACTTGATTGGAGTGTTTTCCAAGCACCGTAGTTCAAAAACTCAGACTCAACAAAAACTCAACAGCCAAATATTTTGACTCAGACTAACGACTTGGCAAAACTCAGCAAAATCTCAGAAAATTAAAAATATATATAAATTAATAAAATAAACTTAAATAACATTCAAAATACTATAAAAAAACATAAAAAATGAATTTACAAACCATATAGATATATTATCTATTAGTTTTAGACAAAAAACAAAGTACAATGCAATGCATTTACTACATTCTAATGGTAAAAATTTTAAATCACTTTATAAGTTTCTTTAGTTTGATTGTTTTCTTTTCTTTTTTTTCCCTAAATGAACAATAGTTTGGCTGTGAAATAATATAGGAGAGAGAAAAAAGGGCCAACAAAAAAGCAGGTGCAGCTTCTACGACTCAAGCAACATGTTCTAATATAACTGGAAATGACATAGCCATCTTCAAATACACAGAATGATGCCTCAGAAGACCTCAAATCTTCTCCCATTGTTGAGGCAAAACAATTGATAACTACAACTTAGAAGTTTGTTGCACCACAGTGGAAGAAATCAGTCTCTCAATAATTGATCAAATCATAGTTCGCATATTCGGACTCAGCAAACCAAAAAAACATTTGACTCAGCAAATACTCGGCAACTTAAAAAATACTTAAATCTCTTAAAAAACAAAAATTTATACAAATTACAGTTATACAATGTATCAAATTGGTCTATAAAGCATTGGGGAAGTGTTTTCTATTAGAATTGGATACAAATAGAGTACAAAATCGCATCATCATTTCTTTCAGAATTTCCTTTGTAGGAGTAGTACAATACATAACAAAGATTATTGTAGCTTTCTCCACAATAGCCGCACCTCTACATTCAGTTGCAGCAATGGATAAGAATTTCCAATGGGGTAAGGAGTATGATACTGATTATGATTCTTTGAAATATAAAATCAGCCATGCACTAGTCCTTGCTCTTCCTAATTTCCATAAGCCATTCGAAGTTGAAACAGAAGCAAGCGAGTGCACTATGGGGGCAGTTTTGTCGCAATGAGATAAGCCCGTTGTTATCATTCAGAGGTATTTTCTTCAACATTAAGGGGGTATCAGGTTTTTTGTTTTTTTTAAATGTATGCACTAGTTCAAGAAATAAAGAAATGGAAGCATTTATATTGGGTAAATAAACTATTGTACACATTGACTACAAACCTCTTCAATATTTGCAAGCACAAAGTAAATTGCAGCAAGCAAGACATTACAAATAGATGGGATTCCTTCAATAGTTCTATTTGGTGATCAATTACAAGAAGAACAGCACAAACGTAGTGGCAGATTTTTCATCTAGGCCCCAATAAAAAAAGTTTCAGCTTCGACAACAATCTCACAAATTGAGCCTTTCGCAAAAGAGGCTTATGAGGAAGCACATGTACAAGATGCAGACTTTGGGAAGACATTCCAGCAATTGCGGGTCAAGAAGGCAGAAAATGAAGGCAAGAATAGATGTTATCTCAAGGATGGACTACTCTAAAAGAGGCTTATGAGGAAGCATATGCACAAGATGCAGACTCTGGGAAGACATTCCAACAATTGAAGGCCAAGAAGGCATAAAATGAAGTCAAGGATGGATGCTAAGTGTGCCCAAGGAGGAAATACTAATCTTGATGACGAAGGCGCATACTTCAAAGGTCTCAAGACACTTTGGTGTTGGTAAGACCACAGCTCATTTGCAAAGGTACGTGTATTGGCCCAATATGCAAGAACAAGTTTCTAAAATCATTGATGTAAACTATGTTGTACAAGCAAGCCTAAGATTAAGAAAGAAGATTTGTACATGCCACTACTTGAACCTACTAGACCATGGCAAAGCATTTCTATGGATTTTGTGGGTGCATTACCTATGTCTAAGAATGGGCATGACTATCTATATGTTGTTGTGGATAGATTCAAAAAAATGTGGATTTTGATTGCATGCAAGAAACAGTGAAAGGGCATGAAGCAGCTGAGATTTTATTTTCTAATGTTGGGGTGAATTTTGGATTATTTTGGTCTATTGTTTCAGATAGTCTCGAGATTTTTGGGCAAATTCTGGATACATTGTGGGGAAAAATGGATACTAAGCTACAAAAAAGTATCGTTTTCCTGTTGGAATATTGTCATTGATGTCAAAGGCAAAGAGAAGGGCAAGCTACGGACTCACTCAGAGCTCTGGACTAGCTCGGTAGCTTCGGACTCGCGCAGAGCTTCGGACTCGCGCAGTAGCTTCGGACTCACACAAAGCTCCGGACTCGCCTAATAGCTCCAGACTCACCCAATAGCTCCGAACTCACCCAGTCAATAGCTATGGACTCGCCCAGTGTGACGAACAACAATTAACAAGGCCGACCAACAATAAAATGCTTTTAATTTGCAGTCAAATATGTATTAATGATGGCCGACTACCTTTAAAGAGATCATATCCCTTGGGAGAAATCACACCCTTTCGAATAGGCATAAGGTATAAATATATAGAGAAGTTGGAGAGAAAGTATAAATAAAAAGTTGAAGTGTGAGATATGCGAAGAAGAGAAAGAAGCAAGTGTGTGGAGAATAAAAAGATATATCATACAAACACATGTAGATTTGAAGAATGGAATTAATTCTTTCTATCATTTGAGCATAAGTAGATTTTTGTGGAGAAGAAGAAGAGATTGAATTTGCCATCATTCATTGATGAAGCAACAATAGTAAGGTGTAAGATTGTTTCAGTGGAGGTTGGTGCCTTGGATCAAAGAGATAGGTGTCTCTTGCTAAGTTGGTGCTTAGCAGTGGGGATTGGTGTCTCCAGTAGGTTGGTGCCTACAAACTGCTTAGCAGTGGGGATTGGTGTCTCCAGTAAGTCGGTGCCTTCAAATTGCTTAGCAGTGGGGATTGGTGTCTCTAGTAGGTTGGTGCCTACAAATTTTGTAAGAAGAATTTTATATGTGGCTAGATTTGGACAATGGATCCAAGCAGTCATTTCTCTGTGGTTTTCTCCCAAAAGGATTTCCACATAAATCCTGTGTTCTTAATTGTTGATGTTGTGTGATTGATATTATTGTGATAATCAATCTGAAAAAGTAGAAGTCACCCCCGTTCTCCGTATAACTGTGTGCTCGTCAATTGGTATCAGAGCAGGTTCCTTCAAAAACAGTCTAACTGCTGGAAGGTAGATCTCAAGAGCACACATCGCTGGTCGTTAAGGATTTTCCACAAACAAGGCTCCATTGTTCGATGGAAAAAACTATGCATCCTGGAGCATAAGGATGCGAACATATCTAATGGCCCTTGCCTTTTATATATGGCAAATAGTAGTAACTGGATATATAACGCCACAAACTCCACCAACAGATACAACAGGAAAGAAGGCGAGTGAAAATAATGCAAAAGCCATGAACGCAATTTTGTGTGGCTTATCAAAATCAAAATTTGTCAAAGTAATGCATTGCAATTCGGCAAAAGACATCCGGGATAAACTTCAAACCATCTATGAGGGTGACGACAAGGTAAAGAAAGCTAAGCTTCAGACACATAGACGACAATTAGAAAGTTTGAAAATGAAGGACAAAGAAAACATTGTAGCCTATCTGCTTCATGTGGATGAGATTGTTAACACCATCAGAGGGCTTGGTGAAAAAAGTTGAAAAATCCGTAATAGTTCGAAAGGTACTTGTTGTCACCCTGGAGCTACGCCTTGAATCAAAGACGTGCATGAAATGGCCAATCCTCTATCCGGTTGAAACAATGGGATCTTCTCACGAGGGTG
This sequence comes from Torreya grandis, assembly GCA_037957365.1. Lineage (NCBI taxonomy): Eukaryota > Viridiplantae > Streptophyta > Pinopsida > Cupressales > Taxaceae > Torreya > Torreya grandis. The sequence goes on from JARHVA010001732.1 coordinate 1,361,270, forward strand.
AGTGCCTCAATGGTGAGAAGAACCTCCAGAGAAGGCTGGTTCCTATAAGATGTATCAATGAGGATCTCTACTCTATGATGCGGACTACCATGGAAAAGGGAGAAGAAAACTTTAAGGAGAAATCCTACCTAATAAAGGTGATACACCAAAAGATTGATCCACTCAACTTAGAACCTTGAACACCGAACAAACAAGGGAAAAGGAAGACCTTTGATTTCAATCAATCACTCATGCATAAATATTTCATAAAGAGGTTCGATCCAATGACCAAAACATGAGGGAAAACGATGGAGAGAGGTCTAATACAAGACACTTTGCAGCCACCTAACATCCACTTACAGCTTCAGCAAAAGACATAAAGAACACTTAACATGACCTGCATAATGATAAGCTAGCAACTAAGTACGAATCAAAATTTGGGGAGAGAAATCTACCACATATGCAAATTACTGAATGAATATACACTATGCCAACACTTGAAATCTGAAAGTACAGTCCTTCTATTGATCGAAGAGGTTACACAACTCACCAATGGCAGAGTCTGGTCTAGCCAAGAGAGGGATGATTTTAATCAACGCTGAAAGCCAATTTGTAGAGAATTACAAAAGCCAAAGATTGGCGTTGAAAAATTGAAGAGAAGGATTAACTTAGATTAACTCAACACTGACTTGGCCTTTCAATAAAATATGTTTTCTCTTTGTTTTTGCATGAAGCTTCTTGCGCTTGAGGAAGTGAACTTGTCTTTTGTTTATTGAACTGCCCACCTCTCTTTGCATGGAAATCCACGCCAATGTCAATTTTAGAACTCTACGTGAGCTGCTTGATGCCGAGTTGGAACGTTTGAAACGCTGAGTTGGACGAAGAGATCATTCTCCTTTGCATGGGAAACTCCTAGTAGATGTGGGGTTTAACAATTAGTCAACTCTAAATCTAGAACAGTCAACTCGACGTTTGAATTTGGAACTCCGATTGAAGCTAAGTTGGACCTACGGATGCATGAGTTGATCCGGAGATGAGCAGGACTTCAACAACCAGTCAACTGAAGCTTTGACCAGTCAATCGAAAATAGTCCTTGCTTGCATGTATTTTATCCTATTTTGGTCTGCCTATTCATGTCTATTTTTGGCGGGATTCTGTATTTTGTCTATAGTAGTCTATATTTCCTTGGATTTCTTGGCTATCTCCTTAGCCTTTGGATCTCCTTGGGACTTTACGCTTGCCAATTTTCCCGAATTTGTTCCTGCGGACTTTTGTTTTGCCCTATGGCTTCATATTTCCTTCGGAATTTTCTGTTTGCAATTTCCTTCGGACTTCTATGTTTTCTCCCTGGCTTTATTTCCCTTGGCTTTATCCTCCGAAGTATTCCTTCGGACAAAAAGTCTGAAGGAATTCCTTCGGACTTTTTTCCGAAGGATATCTCCCTCTGTCATTTTCTTTGCTCGAGCTTTTATTCCACGGGTTTTTCTTTGGTTCAGAAATCCAAATTTCTTCGGACTTTTTGTTCGAAGGAATTCCTTCGGACAAAAAGCCCGAAGGAATTAATCCTTGTCTTTTTGAACTTTGCTCTTTGTTGATTTTGGACTTTGCTCTGTCGGCTTTTTTTTGCACGGACCTCTCCGAATTTCTTTGGACTTTTTGTCCGAAGGAATTCCTTCGGACAAAAAACCTGAAGGTATTTTCCCTTGTCTTTTTGAACTCTGTTGTGAATGCCCTTCGAAAACATTGCCATGGCCCAGTCGCCGACCAAGTGCCCTCCGTAAGGGCTTCTGTCCCTTCATCTGCGCCCTTGTCGGAAAAAATTGTAGGGCACCCGGGTTTTTGCAGGGGTCCCGAATTTGATGTGTACCTTCCCGAAGGGTAGGTGCCCTTCGAGATTGTTGAAAATGACCCTTCCGAAGGGTACCTTGCCCTTCGAGTTTCTTGTTTTGCCCTCTTCTGCCTTTCAAAGACACCCTTTGCTGAGAATGCCCTTCGGATTTATTTGGACTTTTGTCCGAAGAAATTTTTCCTTGGGCTTTTTTTGCTTTTGGGCTGGACTTTTGTTTGGCTGCGGGTGTTCCCTTTGTAAATTCTCCGAAGTATTCCTTCGGACAAAAAGTCCAAAGGAATTACTTCTTTTGTCGTAAGCTCAGCAAATTCCCCGAAGGAATTGAAACTTGTAACTTCCTGCGGAGTATGTCCTTAGCACTTCTCCAAAGCTATGTGACATTCTGCCTTCTTTGATGAACCATTCCTTCGGACAAAAGTCCGAAGGAATTTTCGTTGTAGCAAAGGCCCTCACAAAAAGAAAAACAATGTATTCTTTCCCAATGTATTCTTTCTTTCCTTGGACAGAGATGTGAATTTTTCGAATGGCAAGAGACAATCTATCCTGTGGAAGAATTGTCAACAGTACTAAGGTTTCTACTCTTAAGATTTGATGCAAAAGTTTATGCTATTGAAGAGATAAAGGATCTAGACACATTAACAATGGATGAGTTGCATGGGATACGCATGGCTTATGAAATGAGAACCGAAAAAAAAAATTCATCTAAAAGGGAAGCAACCTTCAAATCTTCAAAGAAAAGGAAAAATAGAGACCTTGAATCAAGCGATAGCACCAACGATGAACAAGATGAGGAAGCCCTGTTTGTCAGAAAGCTTAAAAAGGGATCTAGCAAATACAAAAGTAAGTTACCTTTCAAGTGTTTCAATTGTGGTAAAATAGGACATTTTGCTGATAAATGTTCACATAAGGATGATAGTGATGATGAGGAAAATCTTAATGAGAAAAGGAATAAGGAAAGCAAACCTCAATACAATAAAAGCTTCAAACAAAATGAATATAAGAAAAAGTTTGGTAAGCACAAGAAAAGCCTCTATTCCAAAAAGGATAGTAGCTCAACTAAGGAGAGCGATCAAAGCATATCAAGCAATGACAGAGAAGAAACTCTGTTCATGGCAATGGAAACAAAGAGTGATGTCATGGCAAATGAAGACAACTCTGTGAGTGAAGGAAAAGAAGAGATCGATTTAGAAAAAGAAGAATATGATGAAATGAAGAACTCATTTGTGCCTTAAGTGTGATAAAGAAACTTAAGAAAAAGAATCAAAAACAAAAATTACGGCTTCAAAAATATGAAGAGGATCATGTTTTAAAAACAAGAATGTCACAAAGTGTTGAGGAATTAGAAAAGATCATCATCAGCCTTAAAATTCAACTAGAGAAGGCGAAAAAAATAGAAGAAGAGGTGAGAATCCAATTGAAGACAAAAGAAAAAAATTGTGAGAGGCTAGAGTCCGAAAGTGTTTCCTTGAGGAAGGAACCGGAGAAAACGATGGCTAAGCTAAACAGGTGTCTTAAGTTTGAGAAGAGTACCGAGATCTTGGATGATATTATAAATAGACAGAGGTTACCATTTATAAACATTGGGCTTGGATATAAGGAAAATAAGATGGCAAATAAAGAAGACTCAAATGAGGCACCAAAGAAGTCAAATTAAGAAAAACCAAAGAGTAATGTTGAAGCCCTAAAAGCCCTATCAAAAGGCCTATCAACAAGAAGAAAGAAAATGACATTTCTTAAAAAAACAGAATTCTTCACAAAAAAAATTAAGGATAAAAAATACATTCAGAAGATCATTTCCTCCAAGGCAAGCACATATGACCAGGTTTTGGAGTTCCTTTTATGGTTATTGCTATTTCTGTAAACATTTTGGTCATAAAGTTAGAGATTGTCGGGCACATGCAAGAAATGATTTTGTATGGAATAATAACAAAGGTTCTTATGTATATTCAAATAGAAACTACAATCCATTTGCTCCTTTAGTAGATTACAATGTCAGATACTATAAGTGCAACAACTTTGGACATACAATACGCTTCCGTAGAACTGGTTTTGTGGAACCTCCTATACAGAACAAGAAGGTGGATACCCTTGGCAAGCAAAAGGAAGAACCTATCAAAGTTTGGAAGAGGAAGCAAGAGCAAGAAAAGGAGAGAACTATGCTTGTGCAAACTGTGTTTCATGCACAAGAAGTATCACTAATCTCATAAGAAAATGCACCAATTCAGGGGGAGCTAATCACTAGATTATCTTTCAGCTCCGTAGATTCTTTGGTGATATGCATTCAGAAGACAGAGAAAGATCAGCAAATGAATATTCTTTGTGAGAGTGATGATGCAAGTGATGGTACTGTTATTAGAAATAAGTCAGAGAAGCAGGAACATAAGAGAAAACGAAATGTTGTGTCTTGGAATTTGATAATTGCAGTATACTGATCATAGAGAATGAAGCCATTATGAATTGAAGTTTCCACTGTGAAAGGAATCACAAATATTGTAGAAGCTACAGCAGAGTGAAATCAGTCAGGGGCAAAACAGCTTACAACAGGGAGTATAGATTGTAGAAGGTAGCTTAGATCTAGCAAGTGATCAAGCTGGGAATGTGAATGAGCAAATGAAGCATGATATGCAGATAAAAAGGGAAGTGGAAAAGAGGAGTTACCATTTGAGCAGCTAGAGATAATCCAAATGGATGTAGATGATGTCAAAGAGCCCAGATTTGATCAAATTCAAGGAGAGCAAATGAGAGAAGTCATTATGCAAAAGGATTGGGAAGAGCAAAAAGACAACCATTCAGTTGTGGTGATGTTGAAAAAGTTGACATGGATGGTTCTTATGATCTATTTGAGAACATCCCTTTGCCATTGATGTCAAAGGGGGAGAGTTACAAAAATGGGGAGAGTAACAAAAAGAGAGAATTATAGAAAGGTGGAGAACTATGTTTTTGTTGCATTTACAGATTATTTCTTTGTAGGGTTGCCATCAATGACAAAAGGGGAGATTGTTGGAATATTGTCATTGATGTCAAAAGCAAAGTGAAGGGCAAGCTACGAACTCGCTTAGAGCTTCGGACTCGCCCAGAGCTTCGGACTCGCCCAGAGCTTCGGACTCGCCTAGAGCCCCGGACTCGCTCAGTAGCTCCGGACTCGCCTAGTAGCTCTAGACTTGCCCAGTCAACAACTACAGACTTGCCCAGTGTGACGGACAACAATTAACAAGGCTGACCAGCAATAAAATATTTTTAATTTGCAGTTAGATATGTATTAATGATGGTCGACCACCTTTGGAGAGATCGTATCCCTTGGGAGAAATCACACCCTTCCAAAGAGGCATAAGGAAGGTATAAATATATGGAGAAGTTGGAGAGAAAGTACAAATAAAAAGTGGAAGTGTGAGATTTGTGAAGAAGATAAGGAAGTAAGTGTGTGGAGAATAAAGAGATATATCATACAAACACATGCAAATTTGAAGAATGGAATTAATTCTTTCTATCATTCGAGCATAAGCAATTTTTTGTGGAGAAGAAAAGGAGATTGAATTTGCCATCATTCGTTGATGAAGCAACAATAGTAAGGTGGCAAATTGTTTCAATGGAGGTTGGTGCTTCAGATCAAAGATATGGGTGTCTCTTGCTACGTTGGTGCTTAGCCGTGGGGATTGGTGTCTCCAGTAAGTTGGCGCCTACAAAATGCTTATCAGTGGAGATTAGTGTCTCCAGTAGGTCGGTGCCTACAAATTGCTTAGCAATGAGGATTGGTGTCTCCAGTGGGTTGGTGCCTACAACTTTTGAAAGAAGAATTTTATTTGTGACTAGATTTGGACAGTAGATCCAAGTAGTCATTTCTCCATGGTTTTCTACTGAAAGGGTTTCCACGTAAATCTTGTGTTCTTGTGTTCTTAGTTGTTGATGTTGTGTGATTGATATTATTGGGATAATCAATTTGAAAAAGTAGAAGATTACCTTACACTAATTCACCCCCCCCTCAGTATAAGCGTTTGCTCATCATTTCCATCCCTTCTTTCCTTCCACAAACCGATGGACAAATGGGGATAGTCAATGGGATTTTGTTGCAGCTAATAAAAGGTTATAATATGTATTTGAGGACTTGGAATAAGTATTTGCATACATTCAACACTCATACAACAGCGCCGTACACACATCCACTAATAAGTCACCATTTCATGCATGTCTAGGTTATTTGCCAACTAATCCACTTGATGTTGCTTTGTAGTGGCAAGCAAGGATCGAACAACAAGATTCAAAGGTGACGAGGGAAAAAATGTTCATTGAGAAGATTAGACATATCCATCTTAAAGTGAAAGATCAGTTAGAGAAGTCTCAAGCCAAGTACAAGGTTAGACATAAGCAGCACCACAAAGAGCATACACCTGAGGTGGATGACATGGTAAGGTTGCACTACAGCAAGGCAAGACTGTTATCACTCTGGAGTGCACCCTACTTGAAGATGTGTAAACCATAGCCTCACTCCAGCTAATACAATTGGAACTTTTCAAAGTGTGGGTGACTTTGTGTTGAGAAGAACCTCTAGAGAGGGCTGGTTCCCTTTAGATTTTTTAATAAATTTGACTACTGCAATTTTTGGAGTGAAAAGGGAGAAGGAAACTGAAATGAAAAATCCTAATTAAAGGAGGGTGATGCACCTAAATTGTTTAAATCCTCTAAAGTTACTGAAATCAATGCACACAATCAAATAAAATCTATAATTTTGTCCTTAAGCATAAATATTTCAGATGAAGGATTGAAAACCTCTTCAAATGATCTGCAAAACGTTGAGATAGAAAAAGATAGGTGAGGAAGGGACCTACAAAAGGAGAAAAATCTCACTTATACGCTGATACACAATCAAATACACACTATTCTTCTTTTCGAAACTCAGATTCAGAACAGAAATTCTTTATTGATCACTGGCCCAGCTTACAATTTCTTTTTTCCAACTTTCAGGGTTTTTTAAAATGGCTTGATTAAGCCAATAAATAAGCTTTTCCAAAACCTGAAATAGCCTTAAGTGTAGTTCTAAAAGGGGAAAGGGTTAGTCTTGGTTAATTAACTCAAGACTTAACACCTTTTACAATATTTAGAATATTCAATAAAAAAATTTCCCTTTACAAAATTGCATGCCCTTTCAAACATTGGCGTAGAAGTATCACGGTGAAGCCAAGTTTGAAAGTTTAATATTAAAAATAAACAATACGCTCTCTAAAAAATCTCTAAACATGCATGAATCCAAGGTTGACGTAGAAGAATGGACAGTGGGATCATTGAAAGTCAAACTTTTCCTTTGCATATAAAACTACACCAAATCTCTAAATAAGGAACTCCATTTGATTCGTTTGAAAGCTGAGCTGGAGGAAGAGATATTCCCGTTTGCATGGAAAACAAGGAAGATGTGTAACAATTTTGTCCAGTCAACTCCAACTCAAGACCAGTCAAACTCCAATGGTCTCCACTTGCATGAAAAGCTATGCCACATCATAGATGTAGATCGCCACTTGAATTGCCTGAAATGTTGAAAGCTTTGGATTGCATGAAAACCAAGGAGAAGCGTGATTTCGATCAAATAGTCAACTGAAGCTTTGACCAATCCAATGTAAATAGTCCTTGCTTGCATGGACAAGATCTTGTTGAGTGAGAGACACGTTCAGATTAAACCTTGTTATTTCTCGGCCTTCTGTTCTCGGTTTCTTCACTTTTGTGCTTGCATTTTTCATGGCCTTATATGTTTGTGGCCTTATAGGCCTTTGGCTATTTGTTTGTCTCAGAGTTTTGTCTCTCGGACAAAAAGTCCTAGACTTCTTCCTTATGCACTTTTCCTTGGCTATTTTCTATAGAAATTGCCCATTTACTTATTCCTTTGGTTCTTCCTTGGGCTTTTGTCTATGGCAATTTTGCTTGATATCATCAGACAAAAGTCCGTGACTTTTCTGTGTCTATTCCTCTTGGTTTGTCTTCCCTTCTGGGCTTTATCATTCTCAGTTTCCCTTGGGTTATTTTCCCACAGGAATTTTTTGCCTTCGTGCTTGGTCTCGCAGGAACTGTTCATTTCCTTCGGAATTTCTTCCCCTTGGCATTATCCATTTCCTTCGGACTTTCTCTTGGTTATTTTCTCACGGACAAATTGTCCGCTAGAATTATTTCGTTCTTCTTTCTGAGCTTCCCTCTCTTTTTCAAAGGAATTCCTTCGGACTTTTTGTCCGCAACCATTTGCTTGTGTCTGTTCCTTCTTCCTTCGGACTTTTTGCCTTCTCTTCTGCCTCTTTACAAGTGACCTACCCTTCGGAAGTCTTGTAGATGAACTTTCCCGAAGGGCACATACCCTTCGGGATTTTTGAAAACGTCATTTAAAATCTCGAAGTGAACCTTCCTAAAGGGAAAATACCCTTCGGAATTCTTGCCAATGACCTTTCTGAAGGGTACATACCCTTTGGGTTTTCTGAAAATGTACTTTCCCAAAGGGTAGATACCCTTCCGGTTTTTTTGGAATTGCCCCTCGGATTTTTGACTTGGCCTTTCTTTCGGAAAAGTTGGTAAGTCCTTGAGTTTGTCCCTTCCAACTTCTGCAAAATGTACCTCTGGAATCATGATGTGAACTTTCCCGAAGGGTACATACCCTTCGGGATTTTTGGAATGGACCTTCCCGAAGGGTACATACCCTTTGGGTTTTCTAACAATGTACTTTCCCTTTGAAAAAGAACTGCCCTTTGGAATTGAAAAGGCCCTACAGAAAAATGTCATAGGGCACTTTGTCCTTCGAACAATTAGTCCAAAGGAATTAATCCTTCGAACTGTCTTCAAAATCACTTTCCCGAAGGGAAAGAACCCTTCGGGTCTTCTGCAAAATGCCTCAAACTTCTTGAATTGTGCCCTTTCAGATTTATTGTCATGGTCCTGCTTTCAGAAAAATTGTTGTAGGCTCTCTCTTTGCTTCCGGAGAAAATGCCAAGGCCTTCGCTCCATAAATATCTGTAGGATGACATTTAGTCTTGGCTGTAGGTGAACATTTTTCATACTCTTCTAAGTCTCCTTAAGCTTCCTTTGAATGACCAAAGACCTTTACCTGACTGTAGGCTCTCTCTTTGCTTTCGGAAAAAATGCCAAGGCCTTCGCTCCATAAATCGTTGTAGGATGATATTTAGTCTTGGCTGTAGGTGAACATTTTTCATACTCTTCTAAGTCTCCTTAAGCTTCCTTTGAATGACCAAAGACCTTTACCTGGCTGTAGGCTCTTCCCTTGGGTGGCTGTTAATTATGCCTGTGTCTTTGAAATTTGCATGACTGCGTTCATGCTCTTAACCTGTTGTAGGTTGTCTTTAGGAATACATGGCTGTATAAACTGCTGTAGGTCCTCATCATGACTGTACCTAATACTTTGACTGCCTACATTTCCCTTTGTTCATGCCTTCAGACTATAATTCACCAATTTGACCAGCTGAATAGGGAAATTGACCGTTTTGTTGAAAGTTTCGAGTAGTAGGGGTAGTAATTTGGCCTTGACAGGCCAAATTACTTAACAAAGACTTCAAGGACAAGCTAGGAAGCTTATGCCACTAAGGTATGGCCCATTTGCCATCTTGGAGCAGCTTGGTGAGAATACTTTCAAGCTTGATTTACCCTCATTCATGAGAATGTACTCAGTTGCCAATTGCAGAAATTTGCACTTATATGAGCCATCCATCCTAGATGAGAATGACGAAGCACAATTACTACCTTTCGTAGAAGATTTGGTTTTGGATGCACAAGGGGTGTTCGAGAAGGATGTAGTATTACAATGAAAAGTCAGATAGACACACAAGGGACCACAAGAATCTTGGCAAGTTGGACTCAGGGGGAAGATGCCAAGGCAAGCATAATAGTACTCCAAGTAAAAGGTATGATCAATGGCCATTCAATAAGAGAGGTATGATCAATAAGGTCCAGAAAATCCATTCATTAGATAGTAGAAAGAAAAGCCGGTTTCAAACATCAGAAGAGCATTCTAGGCTTAGTGACGAAACCACCGCTACATAAAGGTGGCATTTACGTAACAATCGGTTCCTACAGGCTGATGGTTACGAAACCGCCAATCTAGATCAACCCACATTTTTGCCTATAAAAACCGTATGGGAACAGAACAAACAGACAAAGTGTATTTTTTCATTCTTAGATGGTTGAAGATCCTTTAGTGCATGAAAGGACATCTTCAAACATGATAAGAAGCAAGGCATAGATAGAGAAAGGCATCGGTGAATTCAGTGAGTGTTCAATTGTTTTTAGGAAGGATTGGAAAAAGGGAACAATGAGAAAAGCTTAGTGATTAGGATAACCATAGCATGTACTTGTTCTACATCTCATTGTAATCTGTCTTTGGCCAAAAGAAGATAGTAAGTAGAGCAATTGCCTCTTCCGCTGATTTTTCCCTATACCTTGTGGAATTTTCTAGACCAAAAATCCTTGTGTCATTTGTCTCCATGATTTTGATTTCTATATATGTTTCATTGCATTCATATTTCGGTTCTTGACAACTATTTACTCTTCTAACGTCGAATACTACTAATTCTAAGTCAATGTATGAATTGAACTATCATTTTGAAGTAAATTCGAAGTAGAACAATATCGTGTGATTCTACGAGTTCTAGCAAGTTTGTTGCTTCAGGATTTATCGATCAATGTTTGCACTCAAAAGGACGGTTGAAGTACCTAGGACCCCAAGAACAAGAAGAACATATAGAGGATCAAGTCAATATTCAATGGAGGAATAAGCACATTTATCCAAGAGTGAGCAATCAAAGGTGAGAGAAAGGATGGTGGAAGGTCCATCAATGAGAATATTAAATCAATGTTAAGAGGACAAAATTGATGGTGGCAGGACCATCAAGGAAAAAGTTGGTCGACCCGACAATGGAAGCATTGTCAAAGGGAGGAAAATCCATGGTGAATGTGAGAGAGAAGTGGGTGGTAAGAATGAAGTTGGACCCAAAATAGAGGAAATAAGGCACCAAGCAGAAACTTCAAGTCATGGGCTTCACTTTTTGGCCTCGGAATAGGCAGATTAGGTTTCAAGACTGGCAGTGCAAAGTTGAGAGCCAAGAGGAGTACAAAAAAATCGATATTACCAAAGGGGGCAAGGTTGTGTTGTCGAAAGGCGAGGAGAGGCTAAGCAAGGTCAGTCAAATGAGAGAAGTGGGGTGCCACCAAGACAACCACTAACATCAGCACGACATAAAATCAGTATGGTGAGCCCACCAAGATAGGCAGAAATTACCCAAGTTCACAAGTGCGGGAAACCAAGACCCTATGAGCTATTGTAACACATGCATTACAATTTGAATTGCAATTAGGCATGGTGGTTAGGGGTATTGGTATGGTTCATTCCCAATGACCTTGAGGGGATTGTGAATGGATGGTATATGGAACAGAATAAAATAGGTATGAATAATTGGGACATTCATAAGAAAAATTGAAAAGGAGTTCAAGATATTACAAGATGCCAATGACATCGTTGCGGAGACCTACAACACAAAGCAAGGAAAGAATGATTCATTACATGTGTATAACTAAAAGTTGAAGGAATTTATCTACAAGCTAGAGAACCCTCCTCAAATGCTCTCAAGAAAAGGTAGTTTGTCAAAAGCATAAGGCTCAAATTTAAAACCAAATTAAAAATATACTGCCTACAACGTACAATGATGTATATGACTGAGGCATGAACTTGGAAAGCAAGAACACAGAATATGCAAGGCCAAAAGAAAATAGCAACTCAGTCGGAGGAGGACGCCTCTAAGACCCACAATATAACATCCCTAAGGAAGAACATGATTAGGATGTTCAAAGAATTAAAAGGAGACACGAAGAAAGAAGAGAAGCAAGTATGATGGAAGAATTGTTGCACTGAGCATTATACAACTATGAACTATTCTAACAGCCAATTTTGTGAGATATGTAAGGGTGATCAGGCATGCAATCAAATACTATTCCTACAACCTCAAGAACAAGAAAGAATAACAATTGTTGGTCGCAAAAGCATTGACCTCTAAGGAACCTATGAGCAGTGGATATTGGAATCCAAGATAAGAAGATGGTAGTGAAAATCAAAATCGAGGAAAACGCATAGAGAGAGATGCAAAAAGTTATCCTATAATCCAATGTTGCACATTTAATGAATGAGGGCATTTTACTCAAGATTATCCAAACAAATCACAATGAATTTTGTCACAAATATGTAGATAGTGTGGACCAATGTAGTATGTCTAGTCTAAAAATATACAATGATACCAAACAAAAAGTTGTAGTATAAACAGAAATGTAAGAAAACAAAATACAAAGCAACACAAGATATAAGCTACATTAATTGTATTATCAATAGAAAAGTACAACAAATATGAGACCAATGATATTACACATATAAGAGCTCCATGTCCAAATCTATGTCAAGACAATCAGTACAATGAATGCCAACTGGTATGGCAGTTGAGGCAATCATCGCCAATCACCCAACAACCTATTCTAACAAAATTAGTCACAGCCATACACTAACAAAACTTTTGGCCAAACACTGACTTATCAGAGCTTTGCTTTATTCCAAAGATAACTTTATTTAGTTCCTCGTGGCCGACTTACTACAAAATGTCTGGCCACAGATTACAAGCATATAATTCCTAAAATAATTAAAACACCTACATCTATACCCACATAAAACTAGTCAAAATCCTTGCCAACACTCATAATGAAGTTGGTGGATGGGAAGGTGTGGTTTCTGACTTTGGCGGTGGCTCATAACTAGTAGGCTGATTAGGTTCAAGAGGATCGAGTGTAGACTCGCTAATAGTTGACTTGGGTAAGCCTTCGGCCAAGGTCTTTAATCCCTTGAGCTCTACTTGTAGGCACCACTTTACTCTACTTCGGCACCAAATTTAAGAGCTTACTGATCAAGGCAAGATCAAGGCAAGCTCTTCTCTGTGTCAAGTCCTAGTTCCAAAGAAAAATTTGCTCATGGCGCTTGTGCATTGACTATCACACACTCAACAAGACAACGGTGAAGAATCAATATCCACTGTCGCAAATTGATGACCTTCTAGACTAGTTTCGAGGTGCACAATACTTCACCAAGATTGACATGAACTCAAGTTACCATCAAAGCGCAATTCAGCATGAATATGTTTGGAAGACAACATTCATAACAGAGGAAGGACTATATGAATATTTGATTATGTCTTTCGGTTTGACCAATAAGCCAATAAAATTCACACGCCTAATGAATGACATACTCAATACCTTCACCAACTGCTTTTTCATCGTCTACTTAGATTATATTCTCATTTTCTACAAGACTTGAGAGGTGCATGTGGAGCACATGTGTGTCCTAGATACTCGAATAAATACAAATTTGAAGCCATCTTAAGCAAGTGTCCGTTTGGCACCACATAGATATAATACATAGGCTACATCATTGAATGCATAGGCATACGTGTGGATCCAAAAGAACATCAAGGTAATCCAAGATTGGCCAACTCTGTGTAATCTCACAGAACTAAGGAATTTTCTTGAGCATGGTAATTTCTACCATAGGTCCATCCTTATATTCTCACACATATCTTGGCCACCAAATCAAATCATGCAAACCAAAGATGCATTCCAATGGAAAACTGCACAACAAGGTGCATTCAAGCAACGCATTTTCGCCGCGCTAGTTCTAGCAATGCCAAGCATTGCCCAACCCATTGAGATCAAGACCAATGCATAAGATTATGCATTCGATGCAGTACTCACTCAACATGGACATCTGGTCGCATATCAATCAAACATTCAGTGACATAGTCAAGCGCCACTCCACATACGAAAAAGAGTTGTATGCCATCCTAAAAGTAATTAAGAAATGACAACACTGCATTTTGCATAAGGAGACCACCATTCACTCAAATCATAAGGAACTTCAATCCTTGCATGCACAAAGCAGGCTAGAGAACGCAAACGACATGGTGTGGATGAAATACTTGAAACAATTCCATCTAGTGATCAAACGCAAGGGAAAGAATTAAAAAGGCGGCAAATTTATGTAGTTTTCAAAGGCGGCAAATTTAGGTAGTTTTCCTCATGTCCATGCACTCATTGCAGTGCTTGGCACTTGCAGCAACAACTTCTCTAACTAGGTTTCTCTCTACTCAACAAATACAAACTTCACTATCACCCTAGGTGAATAGGTTGACGATTTCTATCTATATGACCAGCTTCTTTACAAGCTTAGGCATCTTTTTGTTCTTGCCAGCACACCTCACCAAAGATGCATCAAGGAGGCACACTACACCAAAGCAACAAGACACTTTGGAGTTACCAAAACACTACCAACATTGCAACAACAATTTTTTTAGCCTCATATGCACTAAGATATAGAACACCATACCAAATCTTCCAATCCTTGTTGCATGGCCAAACCAACTAACAAGAGGCTTGTGTTATACACACCTTTTCCGATTCAATTTGTTGGGTGAATATTTTGTCACTAGGTAACTGATGAGAAAAATAGGTCTCTTCAACCACAGCATAGGGAGATTGGTCGGCCAAATGTACAGGTTTATAACATCAGAGGTGGACAAATCTCTCCTCTCATCAAGGGGAAGTTCCCTATAAATATGAGAAGCTATATACTATATATATGATCAGAAAATAACACTCAGGGGTAGGACTACACCATCCATCTCTCTTTTTTCAGAGATGTTCACAGACAAAGAAAAAATCCTGGTGATAATACTGAAGGCACTTCTCTTCTTTCAGAAGTGGTCTTGCAGCAGAGCGCAAGAGTTCTTTCTGGTGGGTAATCAACAGGTAACAAGGGCGCAGTAACTAGTAGGATGAAGTGTAACACAAAGTCTACACTTCAACTGCCCAAATAGTGAAATACAAAGGATAATGGGGGCACAAAGTCGTCCCAAGATCTTTTACGCAGAAAGAAAATAAAAACACACTAAAGACAATTGTGACAGCGCAAAGTCTTTCCACAATTAGCTTCAAGACACCTTCCTGATTACTTGCACTAGTTCTGCTTGTTAAATTAAATAAACAAGAATGCTCTTAGGAAATGGACATAAGAACAATTTCTTAAAACAACACAAGCTATAACAGCACAACGTCTAAAAGTAACTTGCTTTCTCATTCAGATAAAGAAAAATGATCAACAATCTGAACTCAAAGTCTCAGTAATCGCCTTTCAATTTGGGCAGAGTTTTGCTTCTATAATGGAAAGATCTCCTTTTGCGTAAAACAAGAGATTACAATATAAAGCAGTCAGGAAGGGCTTGGCGCTTTGTTCAATGGAACGGCCCATGCTGCATTCAATGCCTTGAATGCATTTTCAGTTCTGTCAAGGGGCCATGCTTGGAACAGTGTATCGGCCTTCACTGTGGCGTGCCAATTCATCTCATATGTCTCCTCCAAAGTATATGCCGCCTGGTCCTTTCCTTCTTATTTGCGCAGCTGTCCACTTTGTCTTTACTTCATGGAAGAAAAACAAGCCGCGTCCTTGATTTGGTGTGCTCAGATGACTACTTGGTGAACTGTTTCACTTACTGAAAATAACTCATAGATATTTCAATATCTCCTGTAGCCTTCTCTTCTTGCCTGTTGCAATTGGAGCTCGCGGGCTATTTTTTTTAGCTGATCTCTTGGTTCATCCTTCAAGTTCCGCTCTATATTTGAAAATTAACGGATATTCCATTACCTTAAATTTGACGTCCACGGAGACGTCAATGGTTGCTAGTTTGAACCATATTGAACCATAAACCTTTGAACCTTGGAAAGTTCATTGGTTCAATAGTTCAACGGTTCAGACAGTTTTTATCAGTTCCTTGGTTCCATCGCTTCTCTGGTTCAATCGCTTCCTCGCTCTTTGTTTGAACCATCCCTTTGAACTGGTCTCTGGAATCTTCCGCTTCCTTCCTTTGCTTGGAGCTTTCTTTGAACCTTTGAACCATTTTGGTTCAAGGTTCAACGGTTCAATCTCTTTCTGAGAATCCTTTGTTTTGGCTAAGTCTTTTGAATCTTTGAAATTCCTTGCTTTATGTCTTTGGAACACCCCGAAGGGTAGGTGTCCCTTCGGGTAATTGACAAAGGTCCATTTTTTGGGTGTCGATAGCCCCCCGCAAGAGTACCTGTCCTTCGAGATTCTTCGGGCGGTCCTTTCCTTTAGGCGGTCTGCTTCCTCAATTCCTTCGGACATTTTGTCCGAAGGAAATCTTCCCTTGCCTTTGCCGCTTTTCCGCCAGGCTCTTGATTATTCCTTCGGACAAAATGTCCGAAGGATTTGCCTTTGTGAAATTCTTCCCTGGAAAATCTTTTCGAAGGAATTCTTTTGGTTCCTTTACTTGGTAATTTCTTCAGACAAAAAAGTTCGAAGGAAATCTTACCCTTTCGGCCTTCTCTTTGATCTTTGAACAAATGTTCCTTGCCCTCCGCAAGGGCACTTGCCCTTTCAGCTTTGGGGGACCCATTTGAACTGACCGATTGAACCAACTTTGGTTCAACGGTTCAATCTTTTGTTCCGCTCATTCAATTGACCGCTTGAACCAATCTCTTTGAACCAACCGCGTTGAACCTTTGAACCTTTTTTGGTTCAAGGTTCAACTGTTCAACAGTTCAATCTTCCTTCTTTTCGCTAAGTCTTTTAAAGCCGTTGAACTTGCCGAAGCGGTTGAACTTTGAACTTTTGGTGAAGCACTTAACTCTTTAAGCTTGCCGATGTCGTTGAACCTTTGAACTCGTTGAAGCTTTGAACCTTTTGGAAGCGGGGTTCAATGGTTCAATCCTTTGTTTGAAGCTTGCCGATGAACATTTTTGGTTGAACCGAGGCGTTGAACCAATCTTGAAATTGCCTAAGTGTTGGGAACTTGTTCCTTTGTGAGAACTCCCCTGTTGAAGCTGTTGAACCTGCTAGTCCCTTAATTGAAAAAGCTTGAATAATGAAGAATTTGAATGCTCAGAACAATTTTTGAGAAGGGAAGAGATAATTTTGGCCTGCAGGACCAAAATAGTTCATATGTTGTCCCAAAAATGAGTGACAGATTTTGAGAACAACAGCTGACTCCAATTGGGGAACTTCCTTCAGTTGAAAACTTAGAACCGCTGAGGGGAGTAGAAACTAGAATCTCCAGTGCCTTTAAGTATGCTATTGGGCCACGGAGTCATGCTACCCAAAAAAGAAAGGCGCCAAAAACGAAAACAAAAAGCACAAAACAAAACTAAAGACTATATAAATATATATATATATATATGTACAAATGATCTTATCTGATACTTCAAAAATTGAAGTGCTTCAGATGCTACCCATTGTGAGACAGAGAAAAGAGCGTGCCATCTTGATACTTCAACAGGAAACTGTTTTCACCATTGAGCTGATGGATAGTAAAAGGGCCCCTCCAAAGAGAGTCGAATTTTCCATGCATTCCCTTTGGTTCTATTCTCTTGTCCCACAACAGGACTTGATCTCCAATCTAGAAATCACGATTTTTTGCTTTCTGGTCGAAGAGCTTCTTCACCAGACTTTGATGCACAGCAATTCGGTCCACCACCATAGTTCGCTACTCATCCAGCTCAGTCAAGCACATGATCCTCTTATCGATGGAGCTTTCATGTCTGATCTTCGACTGCCTTAGCCAATTTCAATGCTGGCAATTCCAGAGTGATTGGTATTTCAGCATTGAGACCATAAAGAAGTTGGAAAAGTGACATACCAATCACTCTCTTGGGTGTAATCATGTCTGCCCATAAAGCATCAACCAATGCTTTATGCCATGTTCGTTGGTTGTCATCTACCAGCTTCTTGATGATAGTCACCAGGTTCTTGTTGCTTGATTCAGCTTGGCCATTTCCTTGTGGAAAATAATCAGAAGAGTAGGAGAGGGTAATCCCATAGTAAAAACAGAACTGAGTAATCTCTTGAGAAGAGAAACAAGCTGCGTTGTCTGTGACAACCTTGGTTGGGACCCCAAACCTGGAAATGATGTTCTCCTTGAGGAAATTGCACACTACTTCTGAAGTAGCATGCTTGATTGGGATAGCTTCCACCCACTTGGTGAAGTAATCTATGGCTGTGAGGACATAATCATGTCCAGCACTCGAAGATGGGTTTACAGCACCAATGAAATCGATTCCCCATTGCTGAAATGGCTCTTCTATCACCATTGGCTTAAGAGGTAGAGCAGCTAATTTGGGTCTTCCAACGAACTGTTGGCATAATTTGCATCTTCGTACCCATTTGTATGCATCTTGAAACAGAGTAAGCCAGTAATACTTGGCTCGCAGAATCTTATGGGCAGTTACAGGAGCAGAAAAATGTCCTCCACAGGCCAGATTATGGAAGGACTTCAAAAGTTGGTTCTGCTACTCTTTATCCATGCAGCGAATGAACACTCCATCAAGGTTCCTCTTATACAGGGCGTTGTCCCACAGGATAAAATTGGCAGCTTTTAACTTGACAGTCCTCCTTTCTTTACGAGACAGGTGAGCAGGACACTCACCATAAGTAAGGAAATGAGCAATACTTGAATACCACTCATTCGTGGTGGAGACAAAGAAGACTGTTGGCGTGTCTTCAATTTCTTCTTCTCCATGCTCTGTTTCTTCAGGTCTGTTGTCAGCAATCAATTGGCATAGGCCCCTTCCCCGCACCAGCTTCGTTGGTTTGATGACTAGATCAAACTCTTGGATTTTAGCAATCCAATTGCCTCTTTTCATCTCAAACTCCTGCTGAGTTAATATGGATTTGACTGTGATGTCAGGAACCAGGGAAGTAACGTGTGAATTCAAGATGAAAAGCGAAAATGCTTCACTGTCTTTAGCACTGCATAAGCATGTTTCTCCATGTTTGAGTACTTCAGCTCATGAGCTTTGAGAGAATAGCTCATGAAAGAAATGGGAGATTCCATACCTTCTTTGTTCTATTGAACCAGAATTGCTGAAAGTGTGTTCAGAAGCATAACTGTACACTGTGAAATCCTTGGTATAATCTGGACAAACCAAAATTGGTGCATGGGCAATCGCTTTTTTGATGTCTTCAAATGCTGACTTGCCTTCTGCAGTCCATTGAAAAGTGGCTTTGCCCTTCATCATGTCCACAATGTGGCGAGTCTTCTCAGCAAACTCGGGATGAACCTTCGTAAAAAATTCACCTTTCCGAAGAAAGAGTGAACTGCAGTCTTACTTGAGGGCAGAGTAAGTTCCTGGATGGACTTGACCCTGTCTAAGTCAATCTTTATGCCTTCTCGGGATACAATGTGCCCGAGAAGTTTTCCTTCTGTTACTCCAAAAACAGACTTCTTGAGATTTAGAGAAATGCCATTCTTGGGCATCGTTCCAGCACTTGTTGCAAATGGTGCACATGATCAGGGCGATGCTTGGAAAAGACTATTAAATCATTCAGGTACACTACAATGAACTTACCCATTTCGTCTTTAAAAGCAAGGTCCATTGTTCTCTGAAAAGTGACGCCAGCATTTATCAGACCAAATGGCATTCTTCGATAGGCAAAGGTGCCCAAAGTGTGGTGAAGGCAGTCTTATGCTGGTCTGCTTTACCAACTTCAACTTGATTGTATTCTGAGAAGCCGTCCAGCATTGATAATATTTTTGAACCAGTTACTATCTGAAGGACTTGATCCATGATAGGCAGAGGATAGTTATCCTTTAAGGATGACTGATTCAAATTTCTGAAGTCCACACAGGGGAATTTCGCCATTCTTCCTCACAAGTACTATGTTGGCAATCCATGTGGAATGATGGATTGGGAAAATTATCCTAGCATTCAGCATTTTCTGTATTTCAGATAGAATAGTACCTGATATCTTCAAATTGTACTGCCTGGATTTTTGCTTGTGAGGCACCAAATCACTCTTGAGAAGGATTTCATGGCAAATTTCTTCAGCCCTGAGCAACTTCAGATCATCATAGGAGTATGCTAGGACATCCATGTATTGGCTTAGCAGAGTAGTGAACTTGAGCTTCTCTTGTTGAGTGCAGCACTTCCCAATGTTCACCATTTTGAAATTTTCCTTGGTACCCAAATTTATTTGATCAAACTCCTGGGAGGAGCTTGAATCCGTTTGCTGCTGTTTCTTGAACCTGTCGTGTTTGTCAAATAGCTTCTCAAGGAAAATCAGGGCTTTTGAGATTTTATTTCCTTTAAGTTGCAGGAATTCTTCACCTGTGTCTGCACTTGATTCAGGAGCTGGTTCAAGCTTCTGAGGCTCACTGCCTTCGAAATGAAGCTATTCAAAACTGTATTTTTGCTCCAAGAAGGCAATGATTTGGTTGTCACCATTGAACACTTGCCAATGATTGGCATTGTCAGGCACATTTGCTCGAAAGACTAGTTCAATAGTGTACCTGTCTCCCTTAAAATCAAGGTGAGGAACCAAGAGAGTCGCTGAAACAGCCAGTGCGTCAGCTCGGTCATTGAATTCCCTGGATATGGCAGAGATGCTGAAAGCATCAAAGCTTTTAATTTTATCCCAGACTAGATTGTGGTAGTGACGCAACCTCTCATTTTTGGTTGATACAGGTTCCTTACCTGACAAACCACCAGTTCAGCATCTCCTTTGGCATGATGGAGTTTGATGCCTTTGTCTCGAGTAGCCTTCAATCTAAGCAATAGAGATTCGTACTCAGCTGTGTTGTTGGTGTTGTTGAACTGAAACTTGTATGAAGAAGAAAAAATATCTCTTTGAGGAGATATCAACACAATCCTGACTCCTGAACCGATAGAGGAGCAGCTGCCATCGAATTCTAGAATCCATACCTCATCAGACACTGATTTTGCTTAGAATTCTTTGTTTGGAGGGGGAGATTCTTCTACACTTGCACTGTGCTCCACCAACCCTTCTGTTGTTCCATCTGAACCAATTTTCAGGTTGACACATTCGAGAATTTCATTAGACGCCTCATGGACTTCCTCCATGGATAACAAGTAATTACCCATCCCTGAAGACTCAAACAGAATTTGAGCTTCAGGTGCTGATGTTTGAGTGACCACGTACTTCGCTTCCTTCTCAGAGAGCAATCTTTGCATAACACCTTTGACTGAGATCCTCGCCTCAGATAAGTCCATGCTTAATTCGCCACCAACATCCTTGCAAAAATTCCCCCCAAGAAGGATGTCATATGATGCTGGGACGTCGGCCACCAGGACAGTCATCTTGATTCTCTTGTCTGGGAATGCTGCAAATGCGAATTGGGCGTCCTTGATTTGTCCCAGCAGTGGCACTTGTTTGTTCTCCATGGAGAAACATCTCCCAAATGTCTTGGTCAGTGTGAGACCAAGGGATTCCGCCACTTTGGCAGGCATGACATTGTCACATGCACCGAAATCTATGATGCAATTGTTCAGTTGGTGTCCATTTATCAGCAGGGAGACATAAAATGGTTCAGTCCTCCGGGAGCAGCAAGAAGAGTAATGACAAGGTTATTCCTGGTGGATGTGTTCTTGGAGGGATCACGAGTTACCTTCGGAATTGCTTGTCCTACAGGGACGGCTTGGTTCTTTACACATTGAACCAACTTATCTAACTGCTCAGGGTTGTATTGCAGGAATTCAAATTCAGACATTT
The DNA here is from genome assembly GCA_037957365.1 of Torreya grandis. NCBI lineage: Eukaryota > Viridiplantae > Streptophyta > Pinopsida > Cupressales > Taxaceae > Torreya > Torreya grandis. The sequence goes on from JARHVA010001732.1 coordinate 1,382,680, forward strand.
GAATTTTGGTTTTCTTTATATGGTCAATTATGTCAAATGTCTGAAATGAACTAAGAATAGAGGATGGGAGTTCATCCTTTTGGTTTTTGAGAGGAGAGGACTGGTCTGTGAATTTGAAGTAGAAGGTGTAGGGATGTTTGATATACTTACCTTTCTTGCAATCACCGGGTCCTTTGGCTGGAAAGGCAGAGTGGTTCCCCTCTTAGCAATTGAAATTGCTAGTTGAGGTCGCTCCTCTGTTTTTTCTTTATCAGCTTGCTGGACTGACTGGTTCTTGGACCGGGTGAATACAGCGTATGTTCTATCAACTGTTTTACCTTCACTTTTGGGTTCATTTTGGTAATTCAGGAAACCAATGTTAGAGTCGCCAGCTAATTCTTCTTCTCCCTCTATGAAGAGATTAGCATCATCTTCTGGGTTCAAATCAAGCTAGAAGGAGAAAGCTGATTCTGCTTCAAGATATCCGACTGCTGAATTGGTTGGAAGTGCTTCAATGGCCAATTTCCCCTGAAGGGGAGGAAGATGATTTGGCTGCCCTTGATTCCTGGTAGCATGGCCTTAGTATGACTGATTGGGGAATGTCCTCCTTGGTATATCTCTATATGAAGGAGCAAATGACATCCCTTGCGCCATTTGCTTTCTAAGAGCTAGCAATTCATTTGCCAGCTTTTGCACCATTGAATCAGTGGTGACTGTAGGTGAGTATTCAGAAGATGAAGAGGATTTACCTCTGTTAGGATCTCTCCTTATCTTTCCTGCCAAGATAAGGTCATCTTCTACCTCAGTAGCCAAACCCTGAGCAACAGCAAGGTCTATGTGACCAGCCCGTCTCAGCAAAAAATTCACTTCAGGGAGCTGTGAGTTGATGAAGAAGCATTTAAGGTTCTCAGGTGTTGGCTGAGCAATTGTAGAAATCCGGTTCCTCAGCTTGTCAAACTTGGCAATGAAGTCCCTCATAGGGTCATGAGGTTCCCTCTTCATCTGTGTGAGTTGGGCCAGCAAGGCATGCGCATCTTCTGCAGGCTTGAACCTGGCTTCAAATTAGCTTTAAGAGTGTCCCAGTCGGTCACAGTCTGGGCCTGTAGATGGTAGAACCAGTCTACAGCAGCACCTTGCAATGTTTTCACAAACAACCTAACTGCTACGTCCTCATACTCCACGCCTATCACACCACAAGGTATGCTGAAGGCAGCAATATGTTTATCAGGATGAACTCTCCCATCACCAAAGAATTTGGAGAAATTCTTCCTTGAACTGCGTGGAAGCTCATGTAGAGGTGGGGTTAAATTGAGTGGGCCCAAAGAGTTACCCCAGGGGCCTTGAACCACCATGATTTGATTATGAAAAAGGGGGATAACAAATCTGGGTGGAGTATGTATAGGCAAAGCTCTGCTAACAGTAGAAAAAGAAGCTCTGTCTTGTGTTGGTGACCTGGTACGAGTAGGACGAACACTCCTGGATCATTGAACTTGAAGTTAGGGAGGGAACAAATCGAAATTGCCCTATTGCACCAACTCAAAAACAGGGTCAACAACACTTTGGGCTCTCTGGCTTCTAGTATAGCGTGGAGTTGCCAGATTGTAGAATAAAAATGGGAAAGAACTGGCCCTGCTTCAGCTTGAAGCTTGAGGCTTCAAACTGCTTGTTCTTCCCCGGCGGAGTCGCCAAAAAATTGTTGGGTGAATATTTTGTCACTAGCTAACTGATGAGCAAAATAGGTCTCTTCAACCACAGCATAGGGAGATTGGTCGGCCAAATGTGCAGGTTTACCACATCAGAGATGGACAAATCTCTCCTCTCATCAAGGGGAGGTTCCCTATAAATATGAGGAGCTATATACTATATATATAAGCAGAAAATAACACTCAGGGGTAGGACTACACCATCCATCTCTCTTTTTTCAGAGATGATGTTCACAGACAAAAGAGAAATAAAGGCACTTTTCTTCTTTCAGAAGTGGTCTTGCAGCAGAGCGCAGGAGTTCTTTCTGGTGGGTAACCAACAGGTAACAAGGGCGCAGTAACCAACAGGATGAAGTGTAACACAAAGTCTACACCTCAACTGCCCAAATAGTGAAATACGAAAGATAATGGGGGCACAAAGTCATCCCAAGATCCTTTACACAGAAAGAAAATAAAAACACACTGAAGACAATTGTGACAGCACAAAGTCTTTCCAAAATTGGCTTCAAGACACCTTCCTGATTACTTCCACTAGTTCTGCTTGTTAAATTAAATAAACAAGAATGCTCTTAGGAAATGGACATAAGAACAATTTCTTAAAACAACACAAGCTATAACAACACAAAGTCTAAGAGTAACTTGCTTTCTCATACAGATAAAGAAAAATGATCAACAATCTAAGCTCAAAGTCTTAGTAATCGCCTTTCAATTTGGGCAGAGTTTTGCTTCTATAATGGAAAGATCTCCTTTTGCGTAAAACAAGAGATTACAATATAAAGCAGTCAGGAAGGGCTTGGCGCTTTGTTCCATGGAACGGCCCATGCTGCATTCAATGCCTTGAATGCATTTTCAGTTCTGTCAAGGGGCCATACTTGGAACAGTGTATCGGCCTTAACTGTGGCGTGCCAATTCATCTCATATGTCTCCTCCAAAGTATATGTCCCCTGGTCCTTTCCTTCTTATTTGCATAGCTGTCCACTTTGCCTTTACTTCATGGAAGAAAAACAGGGCGCATCCTTGATTGGGTGTGCTCAGATGACTACTTGGTGAACTGTTTCACCTACGGAAAATAACTCTCTCGTAGATATTTCAATATCTCATGTAGCCTTCTCTTCTTGCCTGTTGCAATTGGAGCTCTCGGGTAATCTTTTTTATCTGGTCGCTTGGTTCATCCTTCAAGTTCTGCTCTATATTTAAAAATTAACGGATATTCCATTACCTTAAATTTGACGTCCGCGGGGACGTCAATGGTTGTTGGTTGTTTGAACCATATTGAACCATGAACCTTTGAACCTTGGAAAGTTCATTGGTTCAATAGTTCAACGGTTCAGGGGGTCTTTATCGATTCCTTGGTTCCATCGCTTCCCTGGTTCAATCGCTTCTTTGCTCTTTGTTTGAACCATCCCTTTGAACTGGTCTCTAGAATCTTCCACTTCCTTCCTTTGCTTGGAGCTTTCTTTGAACCTTTGAACCATTTTGGTTCAAGGTTCAACGGTTCAATCTCTTTCTGAGAATCCTTTGTTTTGGCTAAGTCTTTTGAAGCCTTGAAATTCCTTGCTTTGTCTTTGGAACACCCTGAAGGGAAGGTGTCCCTTCGGGTCTTTGAAAAAGGTCCATTTTCTGGGTGCCGATAGCCCCCTGCAAGGGTACCTGTCCTTTGGGATTCTTTGGACGGTCCTTTCCTTCAGGCGGTCTGCTTCCTCAATTCCTTCGGACAAAATGTCCAAAGGAATTCCTTCGGACATTTTGTCCGAAGGAAATCTTCCCTTGCCTTTGCCGCTTTTCCGCCGGGCTCTTGATTATTCCTTCGGACAAAATGTTCGAAGGAATTTCTTCGGACAATTTGTCCGAAGGATTTGCCTTTGTGAAATTCTTCTCCGGAAAATCTTTCTGAAGGAATTCTTTTGGTTCCTTTACTTGGTAATTTCTTCGGATAGAAAAGTCTAAAGGAAATCTTACCCTTTCGGCCTTCTCTTTGATCTTTGAACAAATGTCCCTTGCCCTCCGCAAGGGCACTTGCCCTTTCGGCTTTGGGGGACCCCTTTGAACCGACCGATTGAACCAACTTTGGTTCAACGGTTCAATCAATCTTTTGTTCCGCTCATTCAATTGACCGCTTGAACCAATCTCTTTGAACCAACCGCGTTAAACCTTTGAACTTTTTTTGGTTCAAGGTTCAATGGTTCAATCTTCCTTCTTTTCGCTAAGTCTTTTGAAGCCGTTGAACTTGCCGAAGCGGTTGAACTTTGAACTTTTGGTGAAGCGCTTAACTCTTTAAGCTTGCCGACATCGTTGAACCTTTGAACCCGTTGAAGCTTTGAACCTTTTAGAAGCGGGGTTCAATGGTTCAATCATTTGTTTGAAGCTTGCCGATGAACATTTTTGGTTGAACCGAGGCGTTGAACCAATCTTGGAATTGCCTAAGTGTTGGGAACTTGTTCTTTTGTGAGAACTTGCCTGTTGAAGCCGTTGAACCTGTTGAACCTGTTAGTCCCTTAACTGAAAAAGCTTGAATAACGAAGAATTTGAATGCTCAGAACAATTTTTGAGAAGGGAAAAGATAATTTTGGCCTGCAGGACCAAAATAGTTCATATGTTGTCCCAAAAATGAGTGACAGATTTTGGGAACAGCACAATCCAAGCCATGGGAATCTATTAGCATAAATTTATTGTTTGGACTGCCTATGACAAAGCACGAAAATAATTGTGTTTGTTGTAGTGAATAGTTTTCAAAGATGGTTATCATGCTTGCATGTAAGAAAAGTATCACTGTGTTCGACAACACATTGCTTCTTTAGTCATGTATGGGTTCACGTTAGAATAGCTTCATCCATTGTGTTTGACCGTGATCCGAGGTTTGTTAGTCATTTTTGGCATGCCTTGTGGAAGATGTTGGATACACAATTGACCAGTATACAACATTCCATCCTCAAACAAATGGGCAACCATAAGTTGTCAACAACATTCTTGTCCATTTGTTATGCATGTACAACAGTGCACATTTGTGCACTTAGGACAATAATTTTCCCTTCATTCAACATGCCTACAATAGAGATCTTCCCAATTCTACAACTCAGTCAATTTCAAACATGTTATAGGTTCCAACCAGACACGCCTCTTGACATATCCAACAGCACAGAGTCAAACTCACTAGAAAAGGAAGTGGAGGACATTAATTTTCCCTTCATTCAACATGCCTACAATAGAGATCTTCACAATTCTACAAGTCAGTCAATTTCAAACATGTCATAGATTCCAACCAGCCACGCCTCTTGACATATCCAACAGCACGCCAATGGGCACAGAGTCAAACTCACTACAAAACGAAGTGGACAGAGCAAAGAAGTTTATGTAGAACATCTAACAAGTTCAATAAATAGTCTCACAACCAAAACATAAGTATAAAGAGTGCCATGATGCACATCACACACCTCATGACTTCAAGGAAGGTGATAAGGTCTTATTACATCTCCAAAAACCATGCTTCAAGGTTCCGCATAGAAGGATCAAGCCTCGATGCTATGGTCCCTACACCATACATGTAGCTAGAGAGAACATTATTTCCTTGATCTATCACAATATTTGGGTCTTCATCCAATATTCAATGTAGGATTTTTTAAGCCATATTTTCACCTTTGTTTGGACCAACAAAAACTCAACATTCTTTAGCTTTGGATACTAAACACTTGCATGCAGCACCAAAGAACCAGATTGTACACATCACCTAAGTCATTAAATTCGCCAAATTCAAAGTATAAAATTCATAAATTGGCTATTTTAATATGAACACAAAAAATCGTAAAAAAGCACTGTAAAATAAGTATGAATCAATTTATTTCAAACCCTTATAAAATGTCAAAGTTAGGTGAATACAAATTTTAAAAATATGTTTTTAAAAAAATTGGGTCAGTTAGGGTTAGGAAATAGGGCTTTCAATTTTTATATAATGTCATCTAATTGTTGCTAAATATTTATAACTTTGGAGTTTAATGTGTTGCATAACAACTACTGAGATTAATCCACGAACCATCAAAGCTAAGAGTTGTCCTCAACAAAAGGGTCTGCTACTTCTATGTTTTTTTTTTTGTCAAAGCCGAGAGAAGGGTATGCTAATTTTGCGTTGGAAGGGTCTGAGAACGTAGAAGCATCTATAAAATGGGGAAAAAGTGGAAGCCCCTCTATATGTGCTAGACCATCGTTGTTTGTTGTTGTAGTGTTGTTTGTCGTCCGTTGTCACAGTGCTTTTTGCCATCAACCATTGTCGTGGAGGTATTTAGTTTTATCTTCATTCTTTTGAACATTAGGTTTAGTTTTCTTTTTTCATTTTTTCATTTTTTATTTCTAAAAAATATTTGCGGTAAAAGTGGGTTTTTCAAAGGGCCCAAACCCTTGATACATCAGGACCAAAAGATAAGACAATGAAAACAAGGGGCAAAAACATAACAGGGTTTTAGACAAACTCGAAAACTGAATAGTTGTCAATAAACAACAAAACCACAGTGAGCCTTCTTAAAAGGCCCCCCAATACAAGATAAAACCAAACTATTATCCTTCATGTTTCTTGTGTTTGCTTTTTCTCACGAGCTAGAACTCCTCTTCCTTGAGAGTTGCAAGATCTGAGAAAGCATTTTTGCATTTCAAGCTTCTAATATAGTATCTCAATGACTCGAGTACTTCTAGTTATTCAACTTCAAACCTTTTATTATTATCCACTTGCTTGTAGTCAGCAAAGAGTGATCCTTGGGGGAAATCCTCCCCTTCCATCTTAGGAGAGCTCCTTTGCTGATCAGAAATCCTTGTTGGATCCTACTGGCCATTCCATTGCCCTAAGGCCTGAGAATTGCTAACCTCTGTCACAGATGCTCCATTTGCTGCCCTAAGTTCTCCAATCATCGCCCTGAGTTCTCTATTCCATCGCTCTAAGGCCCAAGAATCACCGACATTTGCAGCAATTTCACCCTTCATAGCTCTAAATTTTCCATTACTGGGTTTTGGACATTTCCTTTTAAGGTGGCATGTTTGTTGGCATCCATAGCAATGGATGTTGAGATTCTAATAGTATAGTTTCTAAATCCATTTGCCAAGGCTTGTTTGAAGGGTTATAGTAAGTGAACCTTGAACTATCACCTCCATCAAGATTACTATTCTAGTTGTGCTCATGTTGGTTTTAAGTTTCAAGTTCTCTGTATGCTCGTCCATATACAGGAACCGACCAATGGCATCCCCAATTTTTGTGAATATTCGCTCTCCCAAAAACTCTATAGGGAGAGCATAGAGATTGACCCAAACAAGGATGATATCTGTATTTTATGAGTGAGGATTGAAACCTTTAGACGGGTTTAATAAAAATGCCCCTTTGTCACATGATCCAATTTGCTCTATAATCCAGTACATAGTTTCTATCATCAGGGCAAGAAAAATTTATGGCAAAGAAATTACTAGGAAGTAAAGTGACTCAAAAATCTTTGTCTATCCAAAGGACCTTGACTTCTTTCCAAAGGTCTTCTTCCTATGACCGATGATTCCTTGTTCTTTGAGAGTGTGAGTAATAGCTTAGAAACACCGACCTCTACCACAGTTGCTCCATTCATTGCCCTACATTCTCCATTCATCACCCTGTGTTCTCCACTCTGTCACCTTTAGGACCAAGGATCACCGATCTCTGTCACGGTTACTCCATCCGCTGCCCTAGGTTCTCCATCCATCGCCCTAAGTTCATTGTTTCATCGCCCTAGGGTCCAAGAATTTCCCTAGGTTTTTATAAAGTTTTAAATTTTATTATTTAATTTTAATTTGATTTTTTTTTAAAGACTATTATTATTATTTGGATAATGTATTTTGTGAGTAATTATCATTAATATTTTAAAAATTTATGCTTATTTATTTTAATTATATGTTATTATCTTTTAAAGCATGCCCATTCAAAACATAACTTAATGGCACCCCCAAAATCAAAGGTTAAGGGATGGAACCTCAAAACACGCAACAGTAGTGCTATCATGTGTCGCTCATGTAGTCATTCATTTGTTGGAAGTATAACAAGGGTAATGGACCACTTGCTTGGCATCTAAGTTGGCCCAAGAGAGGGGGTTAGTGTGTGCCCAAAGGTGACTCCACAGGTCAGAGCTACATTAGAGAAAGACTAAGCCTTTTCAACTACAAGAAAGCAAAATTAAGCACCAAGAAGAAGAAAATTCAAGCATAAATGTCTATGTTCACCACATTTTTTATGTCTTCCTCTTCAAACACACCCAAGATTGCAACAAGTGGATCAGAAAGTGGAACATTGAACAGCTTTTGGAAACCGCTCGAGAAACAACATGTCAATGATGCATTGGACGTTTTGTTTTATTCAAATGTCATTCCATTCTATATTGCTAGAAATCCACATTTTAAGAATACAATTCAGAAAATTGTCGAGTTTGGCAAAGGGTACACGTCTCCTTCTTAAAAGGCTTTTAGGACAACACATTTGAACAAGTCCAAAGATAGGGTGACCGTGAAATTCGCAGTGGTCAAAGCCTCTTGGAATGTATTGCCTAGATCATATTGAGCAATGGATGGTCATACATATGTCAGTGGTCATTGATCAATGTTTTCATGGCTTGCCCTCTAGGCATGGAGTTATTGAAAGTAATTAATTGCATGAACCACAAGAAGACCTCTGAGTATATTTTCAAAATAGATGCCATTCTTAAAGTGAGTGCAGAGAATGTGGTTCAAGTTATCATAGGTACCGCAAATTGTGTGGGGGTTGGGAAGCTAACTAGGGAGAAGTATCCACAAATATTTTGGAGCCCATGGGCAACACAGCCTCAATTTGTTGCTTCGTGTCTTGGCTAAATTTCCATGGGTGGATGAAGCAATTCACAGAGAGAGAAATTGCAAATTTCATCAGAAACCACCACCTCACATTGAACATTTACATCCAACATCAGGGTGCACCATATTGAGCGATGGATGGTCAGACATATGTCAAAGGCCATCGGTCAATGTTTTGGTGGCTTGCCCTCTAGGCATAGTGTTTTTAAAAGTAATTGATGCCATGGACCACAAGACCTCTGAGTATAGCTTCAAAATCTTAGAGGAAGCCATTCTTAAAATATGTGCAGAGAATGTGGTTAAAGTTATCACAGATAGTGTTGCATATTGTGTGGGGACTAGCAAGTTGATTATGGGGTAATACCCACAAATATATTGGAGCCCATATGCAGCCCATTGTCTCGATTTGCTCCTTCATAACTTGGCTAAATTTCTATGGGTCCATAAAGCAATTCAAAGAGGGAGAGCAATTGCAATCATTAGAAACCACTGCCTCACATTGAACATTTACAAACAACATGCATCTAGAGAGTCGTTGAGACCTTGTGAAACAAGATGTGCTTCATTTTATATCACTTTGAAAAGATTGGTTGAAGAGAAAGCAGATTTAAGGTCAATTATTTGTGCCAATGAGTGGGAAAAATCAATTCTTTTTAAAGATCCTAAAGGAATGAACATAGAGCAGATTATTCTAAATACCAATTTCTGAGAAAATGCAACAAAAGTTCTAAAAGCATGTGAACTAATTGTCGAAGTGCTTCACATGGTTGATGGCAATAGGTGTTGTCTCAGTATGCATTATGAAAGCATGCACCATTGCAAGGAAATCATTCAAAAAGCATTCAATTATGATGAAGCCAACTACATTGCGATATGGAATACAATTGATTCTATACGGAAAATGATGCACACCACTTTGCATGCAACAACTTTCTATTTGGAGCCTAAATTATTTCATATAGACAGACGGGGTGATAGCGAGGTCATGAGTGGGATTTATAAAGCTCTTGGGAGATTTGAATTAGATCTTGTAGTTGCAAGTAAAAAAGGGATCAATGCGGGAAATACAAGTTAGAAGAATTGATGTTTGGAACACCGGTAGCAAAATATGATATGGCACATCCCAATGTTGGTGGACACAAATGGTGGTGTTCCTATGGATCAAATACTCATGAAGTACAACACTTTGTTGTTAGAATATTGAGTTAGAGAGCAAATTCGTCAACTTGTGAAAGGATTTGGAGTTGCTTTGACCACATTCAATCAAAGAAACTGAACAAGTTGTTGTCTAGGAGGTTCAGAGATCTTGTTTATATTCGCAGTAATTTGCAGTTGCATATGAACAAAGCGGCCAAAGACTCATCTACCTCATCTTCACAACTCTAACCCATTCCAGAGGACATAGCAAAAGCAAATGATCATGACTTACTTTCACAAAATGTATTCAATAGTGAATCTAGTGATATTTAGCCAACTCAGCTAAGTGATCGTGATTATTATGAGCTTTTTTAATGAAAAAAGTAGGGAGAATAGTGTTATAAATGGTTTAGTATCTAGGCTATTGAGTTTTTTAAAATAAAAAATCTCTAAAATTGTGATTTCACATGTTTGTAACACTATTTTGATCAACTTATCATGATTTGTATGTTTTGACATCATTTTACATATTTTTTGAAGCTATTTAATAATATTTATCTATTTTGACATTCTTGTGCATTTATTTCTTATTTTCAAAATAGAAATAATAAAAAATATAAATTTATACTGTCAGAATTTAAACAACTTTTTTTTTCACAAATTTTATCACTTGGTGAACTTTTTTGAATTTTATCCTCGTTGAACACAAACATAAACCTTGTGACTTAGGACATCACTAAAATGCACATCTGTGAAGGCAAGTATAGTTGTTTAGAGCGGTCAAGGCAAAAAAGTATGTTGATCAAGAGTGGGACAACCTTCAGTGACTTCAGGTTCAATTCCCATAGCTGACTGAAAATGAGATGGGCATGGTCGCTTCTAAATAAATGCAAAATATCTGAGCATAGCCACTTCAGTTCACACTTTCGTTCTAGTGGCTTTGGACACTCCACACAGTGTCGCACACCAAACCCCATGGTGTCAAACCGCATAGACACCATGATCTAACAGTTTGGCGCACACCTTCTCAAGACACCCAACTCGATTGGACCACCCTAAGTTGTCATGCAACCATGGATCATATTGCACAAGTTAGACTCAACACCAAACATCTATGTCATGTGAAACCTTTGTGGCATGTTCGATCATGCTCCCAAGGCTTGATCTACATCACCAAAAACGCTAGTCCCTAAACTCAAATCAACACACCAACAATAAGGCAAACCATCATTTATTGTAGAAGTGGACCCCTTCGGTAACTTTCTCTTTGTAATTGCTTTCTTGAAATGGTATAATTAAACTTTTTGACCCCAAGGTCGACCAAAAAACATGTTCATTCATGCATTTTGCATTCCAATCTAGGCGAATCACTAGGAAGCATTTCCCCCTTTCTAATCACAAGTATCTCCATTCTCAATCTTCTAGGCCTTTCTACACGTGTCGTACATGTTCATCTCCTTTTGAAAAGAATAGTTTTAATCTGCCATCTTTGTCTTATGAAAGTGTAATGGGTTACCGCCTTAAAGTTTCAATTAAATATTCATATTATAACTTGAAAACATTGGGGCACATAAGTTGTTTACACAACGCATTCCGAAATTTTCGCAATACATATCTGAGTACACAACACCAAGGGGACAACGTGTGGGCAAAATTTTTGACAAAGGAGAAGTCAAAGGTGATAGTTTGCCTGCCAAGTGTTTGAAAAAAATACTGCAGCATACCAAGAGGATTCCACCAAACAATTATGACCAAAATCAGCGAGGTAACCAAGGAAGACCCCACTTGACGATAATTTGTTTAACAAAATGTCACATTTACCAATACACCACTTTGAATGACAAGTGTTTGATGGAATGTCGAGCACTCCAAAAGGAATTGGTGACGTCAAAGCACTCCAAGAGAAACTATGTAAATTCAAAGCGTTCTAAACGGAATTTGGAGAGTAATTGGTCCAAGTGTACAAGGGAGCTATTGTTTCTTAAAAAATGGAACTTTTAAAGGAAGGAGGATTGTATTATAATGTATTTAAGGGAGAGATACCATTGTATTGGAGGGAAAATTAACACCTGAACCAACAAGTTAGTATCAGGTAGAGAAGGATTCATGATGCCCAAGGGAAAACTGGTTTACATAGAGGAATCTGGATATTTGAGTGCAATACAAGAGGCAGCCATGACAAAGAAATGTAGCCCTACTGTTTCCCAAGAGAAGGGAAAGGCACAATAATTGGTATTGGTTTAGGAGGAAGTGTGCATACTTCAAGCACAGGTATAGTGATTTGTGACTCCTAAAACAAACATAAGTACCAGGAAACAACTCCCAAAGCAAGTACATAGCCCCAGTAAATGAAGAGGAAGAGTAAGCAGAGGAATCAAGGGGAAAATAGAAGTACTTCTCAGGGAAAATCAAGGATGCACTTGCTTGCTGTTCAAAACATTGTTCGCATACTTGGACTAGGCAGACCAAAAAATTCGGACTCCACAAACTTGGCAAAACTCGGAAACTTAAAAAAATACAAAAAAATCTTAAAAAAACATTAATTTTATACAAAATACAATTAAAAAATGTATCATGATTCTGTTAAACATTAAGGAAGTGTTTTCTATTAGATTTGAATACAAATAGAGCATGAAATCGCATCATCATGCAAATACAACAGCCAAATGATAACTGCTATAACTTAAACTTATGAATTTATGATGCAACCTAATACTAACATTTTAGAAAGAATTTACATGCTTGGCAAAAAAGGGGAAAAAATATAAATATTAAATTTAACCTGGAAACCGAAATTCCTCAAATGTGCTATTTAAATCTGCTATAAACTCACTCCAATTCACTAAAAGGATGCTCAAATTTTGTGTGATGAAAATGTGAGGGCATGTGGGCTTAAAAAGAAGGAAATGCAGCGTCCAAACTATGTCCAAACCATGTACAACAAGTTACAGGGTCAGACTCGTTGAGTACTTGTGAGTACTCGTCATGAGTTACACACTAAAACTCGCCAAAACTCGCCCAAGTAGACTCATGAGTTTAGACAGCGAAAACTCCCCTGATCAAAAAACCACAAGTACTCGGCGGTTAGTTGAACAATGGTTTGAAGTGTTTCTACATGACCTTTCATGCCATTTCCTTAGTGTATGATGGTATCTACACAAAGGGCATCCTAATTGATAAGAGGGGGTAAGTAAAAGTACTTCTTTGAGCCATTGAAGGAGCTTAGACTTCAATCAATCTTTCTGTGGGAAGTTTTGGGGATTTATGTACCTCCACCTCCAACACAAGGGAAGCCACCTAGCAAAAAAGAGGAGACAGCTTTGAGATCAGCCTACAAGGAAAGAAATGCACTTTGAGAGGCGAACCTGCAGCAAACTCCTATACAATGGCTTCGAAGCTAGTACAAGCCCTTTGGGGCCCCTCTTTCTGTAAACAATCTCCCTCTTGTACTAGCTTCAAAGCCATTGTATATCTAGATCGACCATTGCATATAGTTATGCAATGGTGGCCCAACTAGACACTTCTCTAAGATAGGAATCAAAGTTTCCCGAGCAGAACTCGAGATCAGGTTCCTCTGATGATGAGCATGAACATGACAAGGGGAACTATGAGGAGAGGTCCAAGTAGGAGGAGATTCAAGATGAGAGGGATGTACAGGACAATAATGATCACTCAACTTAGGAGACATTGATGTGATCTGAATGATTGGGCTTGGAAGTACATTGGGCGAAACATCACAAGTTCCCAAGGAGACTACCACAATACCATTAACTCTTTCAGTCATTCCTACAACTTCTCTATTTATTAGCACCACTCACCAAGTGAGTCTACCCAGTGATTTGTGCAAACTCTCTAGTCCCAGGTCTTATTGGAGTTCCTTATATGAAGTAGGATTTTCAAGAGTATCGCAAGGATGCATCGTGGAGATATAGAATAACTTGGACTTACGAGAGATACAAAAGTAGCACTTTGAAGAGGAAGAGGAAAACATCGCAACCAAGAGTGACGAGCATGACCAAAAAGAAAAAAAGTATGGATATAGATGTTCGTCTCAACACCCAAACAAGGAATCTCGACAAGGTGATTGAGGTATACATACTCCCCAATGGTGGCACGGGAAATCAAGGTCATTCGGAGGTGGTGTTTGTGCATTTAAAGCACCACAAGGGGGGGACATCTGCACAACATGAGTCTATGTTACATATAGAGGCACATACAAAGCAAGTAGCTACAACGCAAACTACCTGACTAACCATGCAACAACGGGCCAGCGAATGGTACTTACTACCACCTCTTTTTCAAAGAAGAAAAAGGGCAAGTTGAGCATTAATGCATGGATCTCTATCCGTGATACAACTCCATACACTAATACTAGAGGAGCTTAAGAGTTGTCACTTCAAGCAATGGAAGACAAGAGTGGGCACTTTGACATCCAAGATCTCAACAAGCTATGAAAAGACCAAGTCCCAGAGTCATGCATACAAGATGGTATGCGGCTACAAGCAAAACACATCACTTTGGAGAGATGTCTATTGGGCATAGCAAACCATAAAATTTAGATTTGAATGAGAGAGTTGGAGGTGAGTGCTCGAAAACAAAATGATTAGACCAACAAAAAGCTTTGGGAAACCTCAAGCAAATATTTTATGCCCAGGTATGAGTTGGCCAAATATAAGAATAGGAGGGAGAGTGGGATATGCAGATGAAAAACAAGGAAGTATAGTAGGAAGTGAAGTATACCAAGCAATACATTTACTTTCTTCCTCACAAACACTCAAAGCACAAGTCCTCTTGCCTCCATGGATTTTCCTACGAAACACCTCTACCACAACTCTAGCTTCTCCAGTAGCCCCAACTTCATCTTAGGCCAACATAGTACAATCAAATGAGTCATCATCTTACCGCGACATAGTCGTCAAGGGTGATGAATTTATTTTATTTGAGGGGAAAGATGTAGCCGTGCATTGTTAGAAAACACGTATAAGAATAAATAAAGTGGAGCATTTAGTGATGAGTTGTATTAGGTGTAATAAGAGCCTAATTTATTTTTATATACGGGAGGTTCCAGAGGGTTGGACCACCCCAACCACTGCACATGTTCCTCATGGACTCCTATTTATGAACATCATTCCTAGAGAACATATCATCTTATGCATCATCATATGTCTAGCATTGGGTGGTGTGCTTTGTGGATTATCATTGATATATGTACTAAGAGCATCTTTTACAAATATATCATTGTTCGAACATATAATGTGTCCTATGTGTTCTATGTGATGAACTCTTCTCCTATTAGCTAGGTTATGTGTTATTATATTACAATGTGCTCTATATGCGATGTATTCATATGATGGCTAGTTTTCATATTGAATTTCCCTTCTACAATAAAATGATGTTGGTGAATACTTATCTACGAGAAGCTTGTCCCTAGAGTTCCTCCTGAAAAAAGGAAAATGATCCTTCTAAAATCCAAATCCTTTCAAGTGATTAACGGGTTATTGTATTACATGGGAAAAAAAAAAAAAACTAAGATGTGCTGTTGAAGAAATAGAGGATATCTTGAAGGAAGCACATAAAGGAAAGTGAGCGGTCATGTGAGTCATGAAGCCAAGACTCACAAGATTCTCATCATCGGTTTCTGGTGGCCAACCATTTATCAGGATTGTTTAGAATGGGTAAAACCCTGACACTTCAAAGGACCAGATGACTCGTTAAGGAAAATCTTCAGCATCTACAAACAACGCCACCTCAAGAGCTGTTCAAAAAATGGGGATTGGATTTTTTAGAACCCTTTAAACATCCTTCAAGGAAGGGTTGATGTCAATACTTGTTAGGACTGAGGAGCTATAACTATCTTACTAAGTGGGTGGAAGCTGAGGCCTTACCTGATAATACTATTAAAAGTACAACCTGTTTTATATATAAACATGTAGTGATTAAATTTGGTTGTCCTTTAAGCTTACTAGTGATAGAGGGTTGCACATTCTAAATGAGGTGATAAATCAATTGTTGGACATTTTGAGAGTTAATCATGGTAAGTCCACAATATATTATCCAAGGGAAAGCGGTTAAACAGAAGAATCTAATAAGTTTATTATGGATACTATTTATAACACGTGGCATTGTAAACCAAGATTGCCTTGAGAAGTTACTTGCAACTCTATGGGCATAAGTATAACTTTCAAAACATTAACCAAATTCATATCTTTCCAACTCATGCAGTCAAGAAGCTGTGGTACCTACTGAGTTTACTGTGCCAAGCTTATGATTCTGGAAATCTGCATGAAAGATTGGTACAGCTTAATACCTTGGATGAAAAATTATACAAAATCAATGGTATTGACATGATAAGCAATTGAAATGTACAAGTTTGTAACATGGGTTGTAAGCATTACAGTTCACAGGAAAAATGGATTAAAATGGTGCTAACTTGAAAATCTAGTGGATCTGTCTTACCGAGTTAAATCTTTGATAATGACTCCACACAATTGGAAAATCTAGATGGTAACCCATATAAGAATTTGATCAATGCTACTAACAGCAAAAATGTCATACGCAAAATAGCATTATAATATATTTCATCGAGATAGAATAAATTAAGTTTCCTAAACAAAAATCACAAATTAGTAAGAATTGCGTTCAATGGAGATGTGTCCCCATGAAAATTCAAATGTCTGGGATGTCTTTGCATCCTCGTCCCCCAGCAAAAATAAATAATAGGGACCTCCATAAGATTTGAAGTGTCCTCGGGGGAATTTCCTACTTCTTCCCCTATAGTTGGTTGAGCCCACCTATAGACACATCTATTTGAATCCCTTGTGTGCATGCAACAAATAGTACACTTAAGGACAAAGGAAAATTTGAGTGGGCCAAACAAGGGGTGACAAGTACTAGGGAGGTGCAGATGTTCATATGTAACCACCACACCTCTTTGGCATTGTTTCGGTCCTTTTCAAGAAAGGAATTCTTCAAACCAGTTGAAACCAAAAATGCATCATATTTCATTTTATTGGAGAGGATAGTCGGGTTGCGAGAGCCCTGGCAACTTATGATTATGACATAGGAGTGGACTAGGTGGGTCAAGTCCAAGACAAACAGGGGGAGCGAGTGAAGGATGTGGTGGTCTAAGATTCTTTTTGGTTAGATGTGAGATACATTATATCCTTTGTAACTCTTGTTTTTACCATCATCAGATATGGGGACTCTAATAGTGCCAACCTTGGAGAGATCTACAAGTGTAATGATAGCATATTTGGTCGGATGAAGGCCACGACTCGTGATACAGCACCCACCTTGGCATTCTATTATGATAATATTTGGCCCATCATTCAACGGGGTGGGAGAAGTTGAATACCCCTCTACACATGGCCACATATGCAGTGAATCTTGAATGGTTGGGGTAAAGACTTGGGAGACTCAATTCTATTACTGACAACAAGGAGAAAACAAATTCTTAAAAGACCTAAAGAAAATGTACTGTTCAAAGGATGCTTCAACAATTAGGGATATGTGGACCACATTTGCTTCTCTTGACAGATAAAAATATTCAGCCAAGTCATATAGACACACTCTAGCACCAATAAACCCTAGAAATTGGTGGCAGTTATATTGGGGTTCGACATTAACTACGATCACTTGCCATTCACCTTCTTTCACAAGTTGCTAGCTCCTCTACTATAAAGAGGAATTGACTTACCTCTTGGAGAGAAGGGAAGCTAGTTGTTGTACATAATTCCTTGCACCTCACTGATCACAAGACAACTGAGTACAAGGAGAGTCTAGTAGCACAGCAGGATGTAGACCCTATGGAGCTAAGGTAGATTGAGGACCAAGATGTGCTCCTTGGATGTGATTAGGTCCTGTTGCATGAGCCAAATGAGTCATGCAATGTGAGGCAAGAATCTTTTCAAAGGATATCCATTTAATGATGACTCTAATTTTTTAGCTTGTCACTCAATGTAGGTAAGCATTTCAGGGGCAACCCATCCAGATGAAAAATTAATGGTACTCTTACTCCTAACACAACTCTCGTACATCATGCTCATAACATAACCCTTTTATTGATACTTTTAATATAACTTTAGTCTTTGTCTATTGGGTTGCACACACAAGGCCCAAGTGCTTTCTTTCCTTGCCTATGTAGGGAGATATGTTCCTTGTAATTATAACACTCATTTGCCGTAAATATAAGATGCATTTCCTCAAAAAAAAAGTAGTAAACAAGCTCCTCTATAATGTTATTATTATCTATTTTTCTAAATCTTGCAAAAAAGGGACAACTAATCAAGTGTTTTTACATGCAAAGAGTTCTCTCTACAATACAATGATAGTCATTTCCTTGTGAAAAACAAATAAACAATATAATCCCCAAGAATCTAAAAATGTCAAGCATGATACCATTCTTCACCCTCACTTATTTAATCCATTATTAAAAACAATTGGGAGGGTGTAAATCACATACAAACAAGAACTCCAAAAGATTCGATAGTTCTCTTTTGTAAGCACTTTGTCTACATTCAAGGTAGTGGAAATGGGGACCCGCCTAAAACATTAACTAGGCACTAGGCTCTCCATTCTCTACTCCCTTGACCCCTCAAGATCTCTCCATCACTTATTTTACAAACAAGTTTCAAAAGAGAAAGGATAACCCTTATCAAGCCTAATACCATATTCAACGCATCATTTGACCCTATCCTCCTTTATCCACCAAATTCATAATGGCACATGTCAAATTTTCAAGAGCACCTTGTTTCCATAGTCATGACCTTGCCTAGGATTGACATCAAGATGGAAAGGATTTTCACCTACCCCTCTACCTCTAGGATTGCTAGTTTTAAACACCCGTCTAACCCAAATAGACATGACACAACATAAAACACCAAAAGGTATTGAATATGTAGAATACCACTATTTTAAAGACAATGGAGGTGAAGCTTTAAAAAACTTAATTCAAATTTGAAAACAAAAGAAAATGTAATGTACAATTTGTTAGAAATTTTGCACTTCCCTCAAAACTCTCTCAAAAGTTAGTAGAAGGGACCATATAGTGTGTCAATGTGTTTGCATAGTTACAAGAACAATGGTCAATGAAGAGTTTAAAAAATCCAACAATATCCAAGGTGCATTACAATAAATTCATATTATCCAACCAAAACAAATCACTAACTAGGAATCTCCTTTGGCATAGAGGTTTCATCAACCAATGGAGGTGGATTGTGCGGATAAATTTGAAAGCAAATCTGAAAAATGTTCAAATTATGATTCTTTGTCTAGCAAGAAAACTTGCTATCTTAAAAATAGAATCCTTCTTGTTGAACACGTTGTTTACTTATTCCTTTAACCATAGTAGCAAAAATTGTTTGGAGAAAATTTCATTTTTTCAAAAGTGGCAAGTGTTTTTCAAAAAATCGTGATTAATCGGGAAAAAGTCAAAAAAACATAAAACCATTGAAAAATTGTGGAAAAGGAGAAAACACTGTTTTTTTTCTTTTAAATCTAATGGCATAGAGATACATATTAGGCATTTCAATTGCATAGAGAATAGACATAGATTATGAGAGGCAATTAAATGAGATTGTTTGCCATCAAAATCAGCTAACTGTGTTCTTTCATTAAATTCTAGACTATTTAATTTGCATTTCAAAATGCATACTAATACCGTTTACAAAAGAACAAATGGGAGGGAGCTAATGGCAACAAGGTAGACTAGGGATCAATAGGTGTAGATGTTAAAGCTCTAGGGTTAGAGCCTCTCCTAAATTAGAGACAACCTCAATGTTGTACCCAACCTTCTCCAACAAGTCAAAGTCAGCTTCATCATAAATAGGGTCATCATTATTTTCGAGCCATTCAGATATTAGATTGATTTTGTCAAGTTCAATTCGTTGATCTTCCTCAACGGTACCTAACATTATCAAATAGAATGCATATGTTAGTGACTCGGAGAATAATACTTTAAAAGAATATAAATCAACTTTCCATATGAATTGAGGATGGGAGGGAATGACAAGTTTGGAAGAGTCTTTTGTGGCCGACAAATGAGCAGTAGCACGCAGCGGAAGAGTTAAGTGTTGAGTTGAATTTTTTGATCCCTATGAAGGTTGGGGAGGATGTTTTGATATGGGAAGGATGTCTTTCTGGAAGTGTTTCTGTGGAGGCAGTCTATGAGGTAATTCAAAGGATAGAAGGTGTAGTGAAAGGTAAGTTCCCATTTGAAAAAAATTGGATTCATAAAGGAATCCAGAAGGCTAATTTTTTTCTATGGCAAGGTACCCTTGGTAAAATATTAACTTTTAATTATTTCAAAATAAAAGGGTTTGAGGGTCCATCCAAGCAACCTTTGTGTTTTGCTGAAGAGGATTGTGATCATTTAATTCTTCACTGACCCTTTGCTAGTAGAATTTGGGGATGGTTCCAGGAAAGCTTCAATCTACATTTTCGTTTCATAAGTCCATAAAATTATTTTTGTACCAAAGGAAGATAAAAATCAAATCCCCTTTCTTAGCTGGTGATTTGGGAAGCAGCCCCAACGGTGATCAATTGGAATTTGTGGATTGAAAGAAATAGACATATCTTCCATGAGACTTCCCATCCTGAGGGTTGGGTTTGGCAAAATATTAAAAAAACTTTGGCTGAGAGTACAATAGCCTAGGGGAGAAAAGTTGTCTTAAAAGATCAAAGGGAAGAGTCGGTGAAGAACTGGGCCAAAGATTGGAAACCTGATAATGGGGGTGAAATAATTAGTGAAAAGAAGAGGAAAAAGCATATTTTGGAAGCCACCAAAGAAGGGGGAAATCAAATTGAATTTTGATGGGGCCTCAAAAGGCAATCTAGGCCCAGCTGGGGCAAGGAGAATTTTAAAGACAAGAAAGGATAGCTTATTCTTGTGTTTGCTCAAGCATTAGGTGTTGAATCAAATAATGTAGCTGAAGCTCATGCTGCGCATTTAGGTTTGCAAATAGCAGATTCAAAGGGGTGGAAGAAGATTTGTATCAAAGGGGATCTGCAAATTGTAATAAATGTGCTTAATGCGGGAAAAGTTAAGGCTTGGAGAATTAGGACAATTCTTGAAGATGTTCAGACATCGTTGCTTAAGTTAGGATCGGTCAAATTGGAACACGTGTTGAGAGAAGGAAATGCAGTAGCTGACTGGGCAGCTAATGCAACAGTGCATCTTAGGGAGGAGGGAATAGGATATAAGGAATGGACACAAAATTTCCCAAAAGAAATTCACTCCCTAATAAATGCAGATCTAAGAAGCTTTCGAGAGTCAAATTTGGAGGAAATCTAAAGAAGGATAGGTAGGCTTATGGAGAAGTTAAGCAAGGAGCTTTGTGGCTAAAACGGATATTGGTGTGGTTAAGATTTTCTTTGATTATAAGATTGTTAAGCCTACGTGTCTTAATAATAATCAAATTAAGTGGGGCTTGTCAATCAGTCATGCCTAGTGTCGATGGGCTTAACAAGGCAATCATTTCCAATTGTGTAAGAGGACGGTAGGCAGTCGGGAGGTGTGATGAGGTAAAGTGGACATTGGGGGTGAAATCCTTGTCGCAGGGGTTGGATGGATTAAATTGAGCTCAGTTAACACTCGGTGTTGAATTGAGGCTCTCTAGGTAGTGTAGTTGAATAGACGTATGTGCTTGGAAGGGATGGACAAAGGCAAACAGGCACATTAGGAGGAAGGCAAAGCGAGCAGCAAAAAAGAAGGGAAGCATGTCGCTCATGCAAACTGGCAAATTGAAGATGTTGTAGTTAACAGTTTTTCTGAGAATTTGGACAAGGAGATAAAGAACCCATACATGCATATTTGGCTCAAGCAAATATGTTAGGCAGTAGATGGCATAGAGGAAGGGGAAGACAAGGATATTGCAAAGCTATTGAAAACCTTCATGCTGGATCCTAAACAATCGCTCGACCATAGAAATGTTTTTGATGCAACCCAAAACATAAGTAAGATCAATCGGTTGTCGAACGCATCAAGAACCCTTCCTTGCACAAAGAGCATATGAATTTAGAAGAAATCATGCATATGGTGGCGCTGGAGGCAGTAGAACAAAGCCATGCAATATTGGATGGAGTGGTGAAGTTGAAGAAGAGTCTAGGATGGTGGCAAAGAGAATGGGAATTCGTATTCCACAAGACCTAATTTTCGAACCTCCAAGCTGTTGTGATGTGGAGTTGGAGAAAGGGGAAGCAAGTCCAAAACAGGGAAGAGGTGCTGGTGGGACTGAAGTTGGGAAGCTTAAGGCCGAGGAAGTATGCAAGTAAAAGGTGGAGGTAATTTGGTTGGATTGATAACAAAGCAGTTTGTATGTAAGCCCGTTATATAGTATATAATGTAGGTCATGGAAGCCTTCCCTGTTTTGTGTATATGGTAGCTATCTTGGTCGATGTAATCTAAAAAAGTTTTTTGAAATATAATGACAATTTCAGTTTTTGATTTATCTGGTTTGGTTTTTTTCTTCGATATTTCGATCCCCTACCAATGGATAGCACCTCGTTATCTATTTGATGGGGTCTGAATTGTCTGGTGTTGGCGAGGTTTTCCCCCGTGTTGTTTTATCACTTTTTTTTGCTCTTGGGATGTACCCATATTACCTTAGTAAAAACTTTCCATATGAATTGAGAATTAGAAATACAACATTTTTAATCTTGAGCTTTCTTCATCTTTAAGTAAAGATTATGGTGTACAAACACCAAATTATTCATCCGTTCTTAACTCTGTTGATTATATTTTTTGGAATATATATATTCGAACACACTCTAAATATGCTCGCAAGTGGGTGAACTGCATGGCTGGCTCAAAATGTGCATTGCCATTCAGCGAAGATGTTTGGTTTAATTGCCAAACGAATCTCACCATTGTGTTGCAAAAACAGATTTTGTAAACATTGTACCATGCACAATTCAATCAAAATTTAACATTTTCATTGTACGTATGTAGAAAAATTGTCTATCTGGCTTGTAGGTCTTCCTCGTGATGGTTGCCTTACTAGAGAAGAAATCCCTTACCTGCCTGTACATCGAAAACTCTCCCATCGCTACCTCAAAAGATTCCTAGGAATCATTCTCTCCATGCACTTGAATAGGCCCTCTGTGACCTCTGCATCATCTCAAAATTAGCCGCTAAAAAACAACGTTGGATTCAAGAAATATCCAACTGCATGGAGGGAAGAATGCATCTATCGATCCCATCTTTTATCAACTATCTTCCATAATGGCATGTACTTGGCCCTGTTATTCTCCAATTTGTTCTGAATAGCACCTTTGGTCCTATCAATTGCCTATTATAGATAACCCATGGGGTTTATCCCCATCGATGAGTCTAAAATTTGAACTAGAGGCTCAGAGAATAACAACATTTTATCTACCTCTTCTCAAAAAAATAGTGATAAAACAAAGTCAGACACCATTTTGTCCTCTATATGTTTCACAAAAGAAGATTCCATCCACTCAGTTGAAATAAACATTCATATTAAATTCATTTGTTGTTGAAAAAGAGTTTGCAATGCAAGGAAGTGGGTTGTAAACTGTGTCACCCCTTGCTGTAGAAGTTTCTTGCCATTTATGAATGTGTGCATTATATTAAACACTCTTGTGTGGGCTTTTTTGCAAAATCTCTTTCACCCATGGAACAGTGTCTATAATTCAAGGTCAAATTAAGACAATGTGTCACATATGGAGTCCAAAACATAGTTCCATATTTGTTCGTATGAAGCCTCCCAACAGCGACGCAAACAACAATATTATTTGTAATGAATTGGACCATATTTTGTGGCCCCACCTTAATCACAACCTCATCAAATAGATGAAAGAGTGTCTTGCCCGATTTTATAATCTCAGATTCATTGACACTCTTAATAAAAATTGTGCCACTATCACATGACACAAGGAAGTTGATGAGTGTGCGGCTTCATCTATCCATCCATTTGACATTATAATGCATCCTAATTTTTTCCATTCCTTACGATGTTTTGCAAGAACATCGCTCACATCATGTACAACATCCTTTAGCAAATAAATATGTAAAGCCTCATATGATGGGGCAGTGCACCCAAAACTTGCAACTGCAATTGCATTTGTTATACGCTAGGGTTGTACCAAAATTTGGAGATTGCCTTCTTTGCCTGCTTGTGAACAATATTTTTCCAGCCTATATTCTCTAGTGTGGTTTGCACTCCATGTGTAGTGCGAGAGCTAAAGAACGCATGAATGATCCCCTACCTAGATCTGGCCCACGAGGTACTAATCCAAAGGTATATAATTAAGAAGTTATAATGAGATATATTTCCACCATAATTCATAGCTAAAAATATTAAATATGTTCAAATGAATGTCAAATATAACATCTACCACAGAGGAGAGTTAGGTTTCCTAGTTAGGGTTAGGTTTAGTGTAATGTCCTCGAACTCCACGCAAGTCACACAGCAGCCAAGGAATGATAAAAAAAACAGCCAAGAATAATAGAACGCAATCAACCACCAAGGCAAACAAATCACTACCAATAGCAAATACAAGGAAAGGGAAATCGCAGTAGTCAAGGGAGATCAACGCAACATTCAACCATTAACTAAATCGCCTTTGGGGTGTAGAGCCATCATTAAAGAAGTAATCATTGTTAATAATTAATTACATCGTTGTTAATTAATTAATTCAGCATTCATCAAATGAGTGGTCGCCACCTTTGGAAAAGACACGCCATTTGATGAGGGGTTATGACGTATTTATTTTCATTCGTTGAAGTGGAAGAAGGCATTCATTCAACTCATGTATTCAACATTCAATCATGTACAAGATTTACACTTCTTATTACACTTAAGGACGAAATCCCTTAATTGTAAAATTGGATGCAAGGACGAAAACCCTTGTCATCACAACCCAAGGACAAAAACCCTTGAGGCTTATATTGTATTATTTGAGATTTGACAATTCCGTAATAAATATTCATTTAAATTAATAAATTATCATTTCAAAGTATAAGTTATATATTTATTTTAAAACAAAATTTTCAAGGAAACCAATTTTCCGTATAATATTCCTAATCGAAATATTACAGTGGTATCAGAGCTGTGATCTTGCCATCTTGTGAATAATGAAGGCAATGGAAAAATCCATGTTAGAGTTGTTGCAAGCTATGCAAGAACATTCAAAGGAGTTAAGGGCATGGGCAGAAGAAAGGAAAACAACAAAATCAAGGACTGAATTCCCAAACCTTACCAAGGAGCAAAAGAATAAGGAAACCAACGTTGAAACCTTGAAAGACAGAGAACCATTAAATGTACCTCACATATTAAAGGATACCATAGTGACTTTCAATGGTATTCGGGATAACGAACTAAACATTGCATGTGCACCTTTAGATTTGCTTGGCTATCCTAGAGAAATAGGAAGTTCACATGTTCAAAGAGAGCTTTTTGAATATGCAGAGAAATCAAATTTACAAGTGGTTTATAAGGGGAATTCAGATTCCATGTGTCAGGAGTTAGCAAAGTCAAAAATGGCGGTGCTTCTTCTGCAAGTATTGCCTTTGTTTAAACAAGCTAATAAGAAAAAGATTAAATCAGGAACTGGTCAAGTTGCCTCTGGGAACCATGTCATAGATCCATTGGATAACACCAGAATTCATCCGAAATCATATGAGCTAGCCAAAAAAATTGCCGAGAATGTCTATTGTGAAGATGTGGGGCGCGATTTAGATGACAGGGATAACAAACAACAAGAGATGGTTGTTGACCATTTTGGTCCTATAGGGCAAAAGTCAGTCTCCTTTCCCTACTGTTTTGAACCGTCAGTCTTGGATGTATCCACCTTCTGCAAATGCTCAATTTCCCCTTGAAATAAGTCCAGTTCTTATAAAGAATTAATAGATCTAAGCCCTGTAGGATTCAGTTCAATATGGAGCTTATTTCGCTTTGAACAAATGCCTTAGACAAGTCTTTTGACAAGGGAATGGGCCAGCAAGAATGAAAGTCTCTTACAAAGCTCCGAGGGCAAAGTACCCTTGCGGAGGGCAGTCAGGTGCAAACTGGACCGTCCCAACAGGCTGCAGAGGGCAATTATGAACCCAAGGTACCTTTGCGGAGGGCAGAGTTTTCCTTCGAAAAAATAAACAAGGCAAAGAATTCCTTTGGACATTTTGTCCAAAGGAAATCCACGACAAAAGGCAAAGGTCAAAGGTCCTTCGGACAAAATGTCCGAAGGAAAAGACAAGGAAATCCAAAGGATGAATTCCTTCCGACAAAATGCCCGAAGGAATTCCTTCGGACATTTTGTCCAAAGAAATCCACATGCGAAAGACTCCGACGAATTCCTTCGAACAAAGGCACGAAGGAATTCCTTCGGACTTTTGTCCGAAGGCATTTGTCGGAGGAATTTCTCAAAGAAAAGGGGACCCGAAAGAAAGAAAGGGCCCTCGTGGAAGGCAGTGAGCAGATTCATCAAAGAGCGAAGGGTAAAGGATTCCTTCAGATTTTCTGTCCGAAGGAAATCCAAAGAAAAGACAAGACAAGGGATTCCTTCGGACTTTTGTCCGAAGGAAATCCAAGGAAGGTTCAATTGTGGAAAGCCGAAGAAATTGCCAAAGGGGTGACGTGCCCGAAGACGTCAACTTCAGCGTACCGAACTAGCCGTTTGAGGCTCAAACGTCTGGTGACGGGCGCGCGAACGTCACATTCAAGGTGGTGAAATAGTCGTTGATTCTCAAATGTTTAAAAACGGGCCCGCGCATGTTAACAGTTGAAGAGAGCCCGAAAGAGCTCATAAGTGAAGGCCGCAAGTGAACTCAGTGACCTGCCGAGAAAAGAGCCCGAGAGCTCAAATTGTCAGCAAAAGGCGAGAAGATAGCCCCGAGAGCTCAAATTGCCAGAAAGAGACCAAAAATAGCAAGGAAAGACGGAACAAAATAGAGAATCCAGAACACGGCCACGCACACATACGACAACATTTGGAATATTCCAAAAGAAGCACCCAGCCAAGCACAGACACGAATCAGATCAGCCCAGGTGGCAAAAGAAAGCGTCGGCAAAGGATTTATTCCAACGGTTGAAACAGTCCTTACGAAATGGTCATCAAGGAGCGCAAACAGTGAAGGCGTGGCCTATTTTTCCTTGTTTTACATTAATGAGCAAACAGTTGCGTAAAACCCATGCTTTTGCAATAATTTTTAATATGGGTTAGGAGCTAAAGTCCAGACTGGCGACATCTACAGCATGGTTATATCAGGGCTCTCTAGAAGGATGACACCAGCATGAGTAAGTTTTCCTTTTTCCAAGACTTTCAACGCAGCATGGGCCACTGTTTTAGAAAGCGCCAAAGTCTTTCTTTTAAATGCTATATATTGTAATCTCTCATTTTGAAAAATATATCTCTCAGCTTGTATGGCAAAGCCTTGCAGGATTTTACCTTGAATCAAGACAGCATTTGTACCTCCATTTTGAGTTTGCACTTTTGCATATGTCTATGGTTTTGTCTTGTGTTAAGTCATTTTCTTTCATGCTTTCACAGAATGATTCCAGCATGTCTAGTATATTGTGAGTTCTTCTTTTGCAGGTCAGCCAGAAGTGTCCACAATAGAGTATAGACGCATGTGAACAGGCTGCCATAGTGTGTCTTAGTTCTTCCTCCCTGTATCTCTAGAGGACCCTAGCTCACTGATGCAGAAGAGTTTTTCGTATCAAATGAAATGTATATCAGCGTGTTCTTGGTGTAAAGTGTATGTCAAAGCTAAGTAGATCAACCATTTTGGTGTATCACTACTTTAGTTTAGGTTCTATTTTCAGTAATCCTTCTCTCTTTTCATCCCCCCCCCCATTGTTAGCAGTAGAAAATCCAAGACCACAAAGATGCATCAAAGGGAGCTAGCCCTTATCTAGAGATTCTCCCCTCAGTTTTGCCAGACCCACAGCAAGAGGGGAGTCTCCATTGTGTCGCGTGGAAGACAGAAGCTCAGCCTTTATGTCAAGGGTGCAATCCACAGCGTCAACAATGGCAATTGAAAATGTTAAACGTCATCCACATTTGCTAAAGGTCCTTGATATTGATGAATATACTATACGGATGGAATAACGATCAGACAATAAAAAACATGAAACCTTTGATGACATAAAGATTGAACTGTTGCATGGAATTCAGGATTACCAACCACCATATAGAAAATCAAACCAAGATGAGGAATTTCTTTTGCTTACAGGAGAAAACAAAGAGACCCTTGCAAAGGGGAGGTTTGTGCAAGCTTTCAAAGGGACAAATATTCATGTGAGTCGTTTATTAGCTGGAGATGAATACTCAGCTGCACTTGTTTCTAATGGATATGTTTATACATGGGAAAAAGGGCACTATGGAGCGTTGTGGCATGGTAATAAAAACGATAAAACTATTCCCGAATTAGTGACTGTTGTCAAGGAGCATCGGGCAATGCAAATTTGTGCAAGGAAGAGGAAGACTTTGGTTCTTATAGACCATAGATTGGTATTTGTTTTTGGATGGATGGGTCTCGGAAGCTTGAAACGTATGGACCGAGATATATCCAATAAAGTTGTAAGTCCGCTAGTGCTCAAAACTCTCAAAACAATTCAAAGAGAACTCTCAGTATGTGGAAATATTCAATCAATGGATATTTACGTTGATGCTTCAATCATCACAAATGATCTTGGGAGAGCATTTTCTACAGGAAATCGATCTCATCCTCATATATTCAATACCAAATGCACTAGTGTTGTGGCAAGGTTCAAGTCAATAAATCCATTGTAGACTATATCTGCGATGCACAAATTGCAACTGAAGGTTCAATATGCTGCAAGTTTAGGGAATGTAAGATACCCAAATCCTTCTTATTGGGGAAGGGTTTGCATCATTTCAACCCTCGATAGTGAGAATTGTGGACTAGTAAAGACCTTGGTTGTAACATGCCTTGTAAGCTTGCATTTATCTCAAGATCCTATTCTTGATATATTGAATCAAGATGGAATTACACCAATCGATGAAATATTGCCATCAAATTCAAATGGCACAGCATTAGTTCTGAAGTTGGATATATCATGGCCATAAAGGGATTGTAAATCTGATAATATCAATGATGTCTTTTATGACTTTGCAAATTTCTATGACTTTGAGAAAGAGAAAAAATTAGATCAACGCAGGACCACTATAGGATTTGTGTTCGCATTTTGTGGAAGTTCTACATGTATTTGGTACAATATCATAAGGAATGGCTTAAAGAGTTTGAGTAAGATAAAATACATGTCTGCTGAAAATATACATGGAGATGGCATCTACCTCTCGATTGATATGAGCTATTCATATTTTTATTGCTATCTTATGTTGTTGAGTGCAAATGAGAAAAGTAAAGATTACCAAGTGTTGGTTATTTGTAAGATCTTTTCATGGAAAAAGTATACAAAACCTCCTGACATTTTGGTGGTTTCCACTAAGATTGTTGTTGTCTTACAGTATTTGATCGTATTTGTGAGATTGTCAATAGAAGATATAACGCAGGAAGGAGCATCAATTCTTGAAAATCCCAATTTATAATTGCTTGAGGACAAGCAATTTGAGGAAGGGGGGTTTGTAATGTCCTCGAACTCCACCCAAGTCACGCAACAGCCAAGGAATGATTAAAAAAAACAGCCAAGAATAATAGAACGCAATCAACCACCAAGGCAAACAAATCGTTGCAAACAGCAAATACAAGGAAAGGGAAATCGCAGCAGTCAAGGGAGATCAACGCAGCATTCAACCATTAATTAAATCGTCTTTGGGGTGTAGCGCCATCATTAAAGAAGTAATCATTATTAATAATTAGTTACATCGCTGTTGTTAATTAATTAATTCAGCATTCATCAAATGAGTGGTCGCCACCTTTGGAAAAGACACACCGTTTGATGAGGGGTTATGACGTATTTATATTCATTCATTCAAGTGGAAGAAGGCATTCATTCAACTCATGTTAAACATTCAATCATGTACAAGCTTTACACTTCTTATTACACTTAAGGACGAAATCCCTTAATTGTAAAACTGGATGCAAGGATGGAAACCCTTGTCATCACAACCCAAGGACGAAAACCCTTGAGGCTTATATTGTATTATTCAAGAATTGACAATTCTGTAATAAATCTTCATTTAAATTAATAAATTATCATTTTGAAGTACAAGTTATATATTTATTTTAAAACAGAATTTTCAAAAAAACCAATTTTCGATATAATATTCCCATTCGGAATATTACATTTAGTTTTTTTTAAGTTTTGGATGTATTTAAGTTTTTTTAATTGTAGACAATATTTCAAATTGCCCCCATCATATGAGGCTTTGCAGAATGATTTGCTGAAAAAAGCACCAAAAACCCGAGTTGAAAAAAGCGTTTTGGGCCAAGTATAAAAATTAATCGTGATTAATTGCGTTTAAATCGCACATTTTGCTGCTATGCCTTTAAACATTCTTAGTTGGACACAAAAATCTAGAAATGATCAATAGAATATTTTTATATGGGAAACAAGGACGAGAAAAGGCCCTTCGTCTTATTCCTCGAGATGTTTATACCCTTACCAAGGGGAAAGAGGTTCCTTGCCTATTTAATATTTGGAATGAAGAATCTATTTTTGTGCAAAACGGATTATTGAAATGAGGCGGGTAACTTGGAAAAACTTGGTGAAGCCCCAACTAGAGGATGCTTTTAAAAATACACACATCAAAATGGCTTTGGGATTAGCGTAGTGTAACTCCTCCAACCTCACAGAACAATGGTTCTCAAAACAATTTGGTAAGCATCTCCACTTGGTGACTTTAGGCCTAGGAAAATGGTTGGGTACTTTAGCTACATTGAATATCTACTAATTAGTTAAATTATCCATTCAAATTTCCTCATTGCCTTTAGGTCAATTGGAATGGTTATTGAATTATTCATGAAAAATATTTTTTAGAAAAGGGTTTTGTACTTTGAATGATTTATGTGAAAAAAATAAGATGCCTTTGTGGATAGACTAGAGAAGCTATGACTCATGCTCAACACCTTTTAGTGGTCAAGCCCCTATGGCCCAAGTGACACCAAGCTCATCTTCTATACCAAGATCATCGTCAATGCCAATCTCATCTTCTATGACAGGACATCTTCAATGCCAAACTCTATTTTTGTTGTCAATTATTGGACAAATATCCACCTTTATGGAAGACCTAAATTTGTCATCAATCCCAACAATCACACCACAATGCAAGCTTAAGCATTAGTGCCAAATCCCTGCAAACATTGGTCATGGATGTTGGAAGCAAGCCACTTAGAGGGGGGGTGAATCAGTGAGCTCTTAAAACTTTCTTCAAATTATTTAGTTCGTTAGTCAAGCATCAATGCAAAACCCATAGAGCAATCAAACCACAGCAAAGAATATAAAGACATAACACATGATATAGGTGGGAAACCTTTAAAGGGAAGTAAACCCACATTGATCACTGCATGGACTACATGTCCTAAATCAGATATACAATGAGTCAAAAAAAATGTTGAGCAACAACTCAACTTGAGGCACCAACCCCAAAATAGTCAAGCACCAACTTGACAAAAAGATTCAGCAAGCATCAACTTGCTAAGAAGCACCAACTCCTTGATTTGTAGACACCAATCTATAGGAGGCTTCAACCCCCTTTGCCAAGCACCAACTCAGTTGTTTCAGATCATCCGCCTTTCTCAGTTGCTTCTATCAACAAATGATGGTATAATTCTGCTTTCTCTACTTATCGATCTCATATTCATTCTATTGTTTTTTTGCTTATCAATCAAATAGACACATTAGGTTCTCTTTCTCTGCTCTTTATTTTCAAAGACTGTCATCTCTGCCTTCTCTACTCATCTCTTTTAGCTGATTCTGTATACTCCAGGTTTAATCTTGCTATGAATCATTCGATGTTTTCATACTCACGCCTCTCTGGACATCTGTTCCTCAACGGACCTCTGCTCTGCTCCTTAGCGAATTATATTTCTCTATATTCACTCCTTCCACAAGACAATTTGACCTTGTTTATAAACAAGACGTTGATCAACAACCTTTTGAAAGTCGGCCAAACAAAACTCTATAGTCGGCCGTATAATGATTTATTCTCTTTTGAAAACATAATTCACATTAGCTTATATAGAAGCTCACTCACATAAGTCGGCTTGAGTGAAACGAAGCTGGAATAGACCAAGCAATCATTAAAATACATTCAGAAATACTATCCAAACAAGTCTGTAGTGGTTCTGCTGAAATCTGTAGTAGTCTTGATGCAGTTCGTAGCAGCTCTGATGCAGTCCGTAGCACCCCTAATGCAATCTATAATTGCTCGCCTAGTAGCTCCGAACACGATCTTGTTGGCAATTTGAGTGTCATGGTGTACAAGGAGATTCTTGTCTGTAATATTGCCATTGATGTCAAATGATGAATGTTCTATCAAGCATTAATGACAAAGATGTTGAGATGTGTTGAGCTAAACAAATCAATTGTAGAGTACTCATGGAGATTGTATGTGCACCTTGAATTACCAGAATAGTCATGTGAATGCCTCTGCTAGTTTGTTGAATAGGGCTTAGTACACAATTTGTTGGTGACTACATTTGCATATATGGCAGCATCTGGAGGAAACAATCACACCAGGGTACTCAAGTTTGTGCCTATTCCTTATGGTCCAAGTTCTAAGTCATGTGGATGGAAGGAGCAAAAGTTATGCAGATGCAAAGTAGGACTCCCAGGCAGTTGAATTCACAGTATTTGAACACTTAGTCGATTTTAAAAGCTTGGGAATTCTGTCGGAAAAGTGTCTTGGTCAATTCTTTCGGAAATATTGGTTAAGTCAATTCTTTCAGAAATATTGGTAAAGACAATTCTCTCGAACAAAAAGCCTACAGCAAATAAGGGAATTCTTTCGGGAAAATGTTAAAGGCAATTCTTTCAGAAAAATTCCAAAAGGTACTTTTGCAAAAAGTCGGGTAAGTGGACCTTTACAAAAAGCTGAAGGGTATTTTGCAAAAGGCCGAAGGGTATGTGGGCCTTTACAGAAAAGCCGAAGGGTATGTGGACGTTTCCAAAAATGCCAAAGGGTACTTTACAAAATCCCTAAGGAAAAGTGATCCAAACAAAGTTGCCAAAGGGTACTTTACAAAAACTCCGAAGGGTACTTTACAAAAAACCCGAAGGGTATGTGTCTGAAACAAAAGAGCCGAAAAATATGAGCGAAGAATTGAAGGGCAATTCAAGAAGTCTCGAAGGGCACTCGGACAAAAAGCCCACAGAAATTGTCTCGAAAGTGACTCAGACATAAAACCCGTGGAAATTGTTCCGAAGGGGACTTTGACAAAAACCCGTGGAAATTGTCCCAAACGGGTCTTGGACAAAAAACCCGCGAAAATTGTTTCAAAGGGGACTTTGACAAAAGCCCACAACAACTTGTCTGAAGGGTAGTCCGAATGAACAAGGGACACTTGCAAGTTCCAAAGGACAATTTACAAAATCCCGAAGGGTAGTTCGATTGAAGTTAAAGGACACTTGAAAGTGTCGAAGGACAATTGTGGAGGACACAAGGCCAGTTCGAAAAAGCTGAAAGGCTTCCATGACAAACTTCCAAAGGGCATATAGACAAAGATAAAATTCGAGCATATCTAAGACAATCGAAAGGAGCGAAAGTGAACCAATCATATAGGAAATATCGAGATGCGAGAAAGAACTTGACGGTTAATGCAAGAGAGATCAACGGTTTTGTTTCAAAAGTGGAAATATCTGACGGTTCAAGATAGACAGTGAATGATGCCAATGACAAGATGAATAATCCTCGTTTAAAGACATGACCAAACAAACGGTGAGCTCGAAAAGTCTACATGGAGCCCGAGATTGATCGATTCAACCAATCAATCATCGATTAAGGAAACGGCGCAATAATGACCTGAATCCAGCAGTTGCCAAACATAGTAAAGAGACTTGACCATTGCAATGTGATGCATGAACCAAGACACGAAAAGCGTATAAGTCAAAGTTGCATTGAATGAGAACCAGATAAGTGCAGTTGAAGTATGAACACAATTGGAGAAATGAAACCCTAAAATCCATTGTATATACACGACATCAAAAACATTGTTGTGTTGTTGCTGTCGTCGCAATTTTGAGAGTGAGTCAAAGGTTGTCGATAAGAGATGCATGCAGACAGAGTAAAAAGGCAAAAAAAGGGGGAATGAAGCGTGTCTGAATAGAATATAACCAGACATATGCAGACAAAGTTTTAAAAAAAAGGCAGAAGAAAAAGGGGGAATGAAGCATGTCTAAATAGAACATATCCAGACATATGAAGATAGACTAAAAAGTTGAGGGAAAAAGGGAATGAAGTGTCTCCAAACAGAATACATCCAGACACCAAGAGCGTAGAGCAGAGAGGAAGAAAAAGGACACAAAGAATGAACAAAGCGTGAGCAGAGAGGAAGAAAAAGGACACAAAGAATGAACAGAGCGTGAGCAGAGAGGAAGAAAAAGCACACTGAGAATAAACAAAGCGAGAGGTAGAGAGGAAGAAAGAGCCTACAAAGAATGTGCAGAGATTGAGCAGTTACAGACCAGACTTGTAACAAAGAAATAGAATTGGATTCTTTCATGAATCTGTCTTGTACACTGTAGTTGTAGCTCCATAGTTCTAATTGGTAGGTGCCTTCAAAAAAACTAAGTTTGTGCTCAGTTAGGGGATTGGTGTCTCCTAAGGATAGGTGTCCTTGAATGTAACCAGTATGGTTTTTCCAGTGAGGTGATTTAACTGTGAGGCTGGATTAGAACAGTAGATTCTAGCAGCTATTCTCACCGTGGTTTTTCCCTTTGAGTTTTCCACATATAAATCTGGTTTAATGTGATGTGTGTGATCTCTGCAACTGTTCTTTAATATGCATATAAATTGATATCTCCTCTAAAAAGTTTTAAACAACTAGTTTTAGTTGATCTACTGATTCACCCCCCCTCTTAGTAGATAGTTGTGTTCAACAGATCTTATTCTCCATAATCCTTAGATCACCTTCACACAAAATAGCTTATTCAATGGTCTTTAGTCTAAATTAATTCCGCAGTCTATTTGTGTCTCCGTATGATGTAAAATATTGATAACAAGTCTCTTGGCCAATTGTCTACTTCACCAAAAACAACTTTCATGGCAAGCTACAGACTCGGTCAGTAACTACAGACTCTGTAGAAACTATGGACTCTTATAAGTAGAAATTCCTTGACATCAATGACCATATTCTTTACTGAATAGCAAACCCTTTGACATCAATGAAAACATCTCAATAAACTCCCCCTTTGTCATTGATGGCAAACATTTACAAGTTGATGACCTGAGCAGATTTTATCATTCAATGAACATACTTTTACACCAGAACTTCACCTTGGTTTACTCTTTCCCCTATCATTTCTCATCAAAGACAACTAGACAACAGTTACACAACTTGTTATTTCTCTCCCTTATACAGCTATCTCTATTGTTGTACTATTTCTCCCTGAAAATAGTCAACTTGTTAATTCTCTCCCTTTGACATCAATGGCAAAGGGTTGCACAACCTAAAATCTATTTGATCTCAAACAAAGTGTTCCTTCAAAAACTGATAATATCCATCTTCATTTCCCTTATGAAAATTCCTTAAACTTCTCCTTAGAAAACTGCAAGATACTACTCACTGCCACTTGAACATCTTTTGACTATCATAGACTCTTGACTCTTGATCTTCGGAGCTAAAAGATATCCAAAGGTTAACTCCCCCTCAGTCCATACATTTCTTAGTGACTGACAGAAGAAGGAATTACTCCCAATTCCTACCTTTAAGAACTCAAATGTTGCCCTTGGAAGAGGTTTTGTAAAAATGTTTGCAACTTGTTCTTTTGTGGTTACATACTCTAGTTTGACAATCTGATCAGCTACCTACTCTCTTAGAAAATGATAATTGATTGGAATATGCCTAGTCCTAAAATGCATGACTGGATTTTTAAAGATGTTAATGGCACTAGTATTGTCACAAAATATAGAAATTGGACTGTCATTTTTAATCTTAAAGTCACTCAAGGTTTGTTTCATCCATAACACCTGTGTGCAACATGATGTTGCTGCTATGTACTCGGCTTCAGCTATGGACAAGGAAACTGAAGGTTGTTTCTTACTCAACCATGACACAAGACTCTTTTCAAGAAAGAATAGACCACCACTTGTGCTCTTTCTGTCATCAATGCTACCTCCCCAATCCGCATCAATATGTTGTAAAGTGAAATCCTTACCTTTTGAGTACCACAAACCAAAGTCCATAGTACCTTTGAGATATCTGAATATCCTCTTGACTGCTTGTAAGTGTCTCTTTTGGTTTTGCCTAAAATCTTGCCACTAGACCTATTGACTGCATGATATCAGTTTTTGATGCAGTAGCATACAATAGACTTCCAATCATAGATTTATACAAGGTCTGATTGACTTCTGATGACTTATCTTCTTGACTCAACTTGCAACTTGTGTTCGGAGTACTTACTGATTTACAATCTTCCATATCAAATTTCTTCAATATTTCCTTAATGTACTTAGCTTAAGAGATGAAAATTCCCTTATCTGACTGAACTACTTGCGATCCAAGAAAAAATGACAGTTCCCCTAACATAGACACCTCAAATTCTTGCTGCATTACTTCTGCGAACTCCTTAGACATCTTGTCATAGTCACTACCAAAGATAATATCATCAACATACACAACTATAATTAATTGATGCTAACCTTTTGTTTTGATGTAAAGGTTGCTATCAACACCTTTCTTGAAACCCTAATCAAGCAAATATCTGTCAAGTCTTGCATACCACGCTCAAGGGGCTTGCTTTAGCCCATCTAATGCTTTCTTCAGTCTACAGACATAGTCCTTATTTCCTAACAAAGAGAAACCTTCAAGTTGCTCTATATACACCACTTCTAAATTTTCATTGAGAAATGCAAACTTTACATCCATCTGATATATCTTGAAATTCTTGAAACCAGCATATGCCAAAAATAGTCTTATGGCTTCCAGTCTTGCCATAGGTGCAAAAGTTCTTTCAAAGTCAACACCTTCTACTTGAGCATAGCCCTTACATACTAACCTTGCTTTGTTTCTCGTGCCCTGACCATCTTCATTCAATTTGTTCCTAAAAACCCATTTGGTTCCAATGACATTCTTGTCCTTAGGTCTGGGAATAAGTTCCCAAGTCTCATTTTTCTCAATCTGATTGAGCTCTTCCTCCATAGCATTCACCCAATGCTTATCACTTTTGGCTTCTGAAAAAGTTTTTGTTCCTATCTTTGAAAATAGAGAGAAGTTTACATTTTCCGATGTATTCATAAACCTTCTCCTAGTTTGCACTCCAGCATCAATATCACCGATGATTTGACTTTATGCATGACTTTTTTGAACAAATCTGGAAGGTGCCCTCGTATCTTCCCATTCTTCTTCTTGACTTTCTTCTGCTACTTCTTCTGATGTTTTTTTTTCTTCCTTGAGGTCAAGCTCCTATGCATGAACTCTTGGTTGTGTTAACCTTCTTAGATCTGGTTTCATCCACTCTCACATGTGTACTCTCCACAATCTTCTGTAGTCTCTTGTTGTAGCATCTATATGCAGAACTAACTGAAGAATATCCAAGGAAGATGCCTTCATCAGTCCTTGAATCAAATGTTCTTAGATCCTCTTCATCTCTCTTGATGAAACACATGCTTCCAAACACTCTTAAGTGTTCCACTGAAGCTGGTCTGCCTTTCCACAATTCATAGGGGGTCTTATTGTTGTTTATTTTGATATGACCTTTGTTTAGAATGTGTCTTGTTGTGTTTACGACCTCTCTCCAAAATATATCAAACAATTTGGACTCATTTAACATTGTCCAAGCCATTTCCTGAACAGTCATGTTCTTCCTTTCTACCACACCATTCTGCTATGGTGTCCTTGCGGCCGAAAACTGTCTCTTAATTCCATGTTTTTTACAAGAGTCATCAAACTCATTTGACCAAAATTCTACTCTATCAGATCTTAGACACTTGATTTTTAAGTCCATCTCATTCTGAACTAGAACCTTGAACGTCTTGAACTTATCTAAAGCCTCAGATTTCTCCTTCAAAAAAGCAACCCAAGTCAATTTAGTGTAATCATCAATAAGAAGCATGGAAGTAACTTTCACCTTGAATACTTTGAATTTTAGTTGGACCACATAGATCTATATGAATCAACTCTAAAGGTTTTGTAGTTGAATATTATTTTGTCTTGAACCTTCTTCTTGTCTGTTTTCCATGTTGGCATGCTTTAGACAAGGTGTTTGAAGGCTTAATGATATTAGGCATGTTCCTAACTGATTTTGTTAGTACTTATCTTTACGAAGTTGTCAAAGTTTAGATGTCTCATTCTTTTGTGCCAAAGCCAGATCTCATCCACTTGACTTATAAAACACCTATCCTTCTTGATCTCATTCAAAACATACAAATTATTTGTAGTCCTGTCAGCATCTGCTACCAATCTTCCTGAACTTGCTTTTCTTATTTCACATCCTTTATCATAAAAGTCAAAGTAAGTCTTTGATTGCACATTTGACTAACACTCAGCAAATTATGCTTCAGTCCTTTTACATATAACACATTCTCAGTTTTAGTTTTCCCATTGTCAAGACTTAGTATTCCCTTGCCAACAATCTTAGCTGTTGTATTGTCCCCAAACTTGATTGTACCTTCAGTAGTCTTCTTCAAAGATATAAATTTATTCTTGTCACCTGTCATATAGCTTGAACAACCACTATCAATGTACCATTTCAAACTCTCATCTTGAATGTGAAAATCCGTTTGTGCCAACATGGATTCCTCTTCTTTTGGACCATCATTTTCTTGCTCCTTTTTCAATATTTTCAAAGGTTCTAGCTTCTTATAAATCTGAACATACACCTTGTTTTGACTAGGGGGTTTTGCACAACCCAATCTATAGAATCATGCAGTATGTCCAATTCTATTACAGTTGTAACAAAGCACATTGTTTCTATTGATATTTGACCCTTGGACAAATGAATTTGAGAATCTTTTTGGAAATCCATGACTATTCACATCACTTCTCCATGCATGATTGTTTCTAGCATTTGATCTACAATCTACAGCTCTATGTCCAAACTGATTACAAGAAAAACAATAGCCATAGAAGGAATTCATGTACCTGATTGCATTCAGTTGCCTGATAGAAAATTATCTCTGAAGATTTTTGAAAGGCATAGTGACACTTTTGTTATCTCTAAGAGGTGTGATAATCTTATTGACTTGCCTAACCTCTGGCTATCATTCACAATCTCAGATTTCTTGAGAGTATCAGCGTATGTCTTTGGCTTACTGATATTCTACTCTTCCTTGCTACTCTTCTAGTCATCCGTGTATCAAAGGCTTGTTTTGATGAGAGGTGACTGTTGTAGCTTGGAATTGCACCCCTTGTGGGAGAGTTTTTCAGGGTCTCTCACTTCCAGCTACAAGCATGGGAACAACCTCAGGATGTGGGTATCCTATGTTGAGGTTGAACCTCTAGGATTTTTAATGAGGCTAGTTCCTCAGATGATTCACTTCAGCGCTTGATTCCCACACTAATATCTATTGTTGGCCAAGGAAAAGGATAGAAGGATAACATGAAAGGAAATCTAAGCTAAGGGAGGTGATGCACCAAAAGAAATGATCCACTTAGTCTGGGAATCAACACTAATTCAGCATAAGATAAATTTTGCTCACACAACCTCACAACCAGTTAATTTGCATAAGATTTCATAAACTAGGCTCACTGGACCATACATGAAGCAAAGAGGAACTTCAAAATCCACACCAAGCATCCATTAATGGCAGAAAGAGCTCAAGTCCAGACCTGCAATTAACTTGAAAACACCTAAAAATAGTCAAGAAAAAAGGACAATGGGCATGGAAGAACATTTCTTCACAAAGCCATTGTGCACAAGCTTGCTCAACACAATTTTCAGACAAGAGAGGTAAAAATTAATCTTTGTTGCTTCAAAAGGTCTTTTACAAAGCGATTTTGACAGAGTAACTTTATCGCCAGTCCAGAGATAATTTCTTGGCTCCAAGGCCTCTATTTATAGGGAAGAGAAGATGGGAATGCGTGAGAAACTGGGAATGGAAACCATAAATTCTTGCAACCACCACCGTCGTCCTCCTTTTTCCACGAAATGCGTTGTTCTAGGTTCGCCGCACAATCTCCTCTAGCCATTCCCGCATTCAAGTCGCTCCCTTGGTGGATTTTGAGAAGCCATGTCGCAGGCAGCTGGAACGTCGCTTCTTGGCATGACTGCATTGATCTTGTATTAAAGATGGCATGGCGACCTTCCCCTTTACGTGTCCTGTTGAAAAGGGATGCAGGTCTCCATGTGTTGAAAAAACTGGCCGAACCATGTTGCTTTTACGCTGGACAGTCATTTGTCGAGAGCGAGCCACATTAAAGGATGAGATCCTTCATAAATTCCCAACTACTAGCCGCTTGGACTCCCCTTTGCACTGATTGATCTTTGGAAGTTGCCTTGGATCCTTGACCTGCACCATGGATTTTTCTATCGTGGACGCCTATGGATCATTGATCTCCCTGCCAACCGGATGTCTTTGTGCCACTTGGCAGCCTCTCAATTATCCGATCATGACTGCCGTGCACTATCGAGCCTTAGAAAATGCCATTGGACCGAGCTTATTAAGTCAAGCAACGTTGGAAACCCAATCTACTCTTTGCTGTGTAATTCGGGTTTTCAAAGCTACTTGACTTATAAAGCTTTTCAAGTTAAGTCATTGAAGAATCCTGATTTTCTCTATGCAAAGTAACTCGGGCTTTCTGATCTCTTCAACTTCGGACTCTGTCTGCGGGCTCCTTTGTTCTTCGGGATCTATTTGTCTCAGGGAAATCTCCCGAAGGAATTCCTTGGGACAATTTGTCCGAGGGAATTCCTTCGGACTTTTGTCTGAAGCTTTCTTCTTGCTCTCTTCCTTCGAAATTTGCCTTTCGGATTTTTTAAAATGGACTTTCCCAAAGGGTGAGAGACCCTTCGCGCTT
Source organism: Torreya grandis (assembly GCA_037957365.1). Classification (NCBI taxonomy): domain Eukaryota; kingdom Viridiplantae; phylum Streptophyta; class Pinopsida; order Cupressales; family Taxaceae; genus Torreya; species Torreya grandis. The sequence goes on from JARHVA010001732.1 coordinate 1,423,378, forward strand.
CCTGTATGTCCCTTCGGACTTTGTCTATGACCCTTGGAGTATTCTTTGGAAAAGACTTGTCCTTTCGAGAACCCGAGAAGCACCTTTAAAGACCAAATCGGGCTTTTGATGTCTCATTACTTGCAACTTAGGAAGTCACTCTGTAAGAACCCAAATTGGCTCTCCTCTGCTGACTGTTTCTTTTGAATGCAGTTGATTTGAATTTGTTTTGATTTTTGAATGTTTATGGATTTTTTTTGTGTTTTTGGTAATAATGAGCATTGATACAATTCTGAAATAAACTCCTATGCTTAAAATAATTCTGAAACAATAATATTACTGCTGGAAGTAATTTATGAGACTATCAAGGAAAATGTTTATTCTATTCTAATGCCAATATGCCTGAAAAAAACAATTCATTACAATGTGAGATAAAAACCTGATTTTTGTTGTCCCAGTGGATGAAAATCTGCAAACTGCAAATTTTTTTTTTTTTAACTGTTCACGCGGTACTATAGCACTCCGTACAGCGGCACTGTAGCAGTCCGTACGGCAGTACTGTAGCAATCCGTACGGCGTTACTATAGCAATCCGTACCGTACTTGTTAATCACCAAAAATTCTTCAATAAATCTGCAATAATTACTCGTGAATTTATTCTTCAATTCTGCACAATTAGATGCAAATAAGACCTCTGAATGAAGTCTTCCTGAAACCAAATATCACTGAATATTTCATCAGCTCAGATGGTGAACATTGAAGCAACTACGTCCTCCAATGGTCGCTGAAAACCCTAGTCTCCAGAGCAAACCCCTTTCAATTTCACAATGTCAAATAACAAAATAGCAATCAATGATACCTCTCCCAACTCAACGCCATATATCCTTTTTGCAAATCGTACCCTAATCCTCTTAATTACAATTTTGCTTGTAATTTCATTTAATTTCACTTTGAGTGTCAAAACGATTTTAATCATTAAATGGGCATTTAATTTTAATATTTCAATAGTCTGGTTCAAATAATTTAATTAAAAACATGACCCCGTCTAATGATGAGTTGACCCTCAAGTTAAGTGATTATAATATAAAGTCACTTTATAACTTTATTATTAAATCACTTAATAATAAATGCTAAGTTATTCAAACTTGTCTAACTCCATGAATACTTTGAATTTGGCTATGCCGTCTAAAACTGGAGCTCACCAGTTGACCACCCATATGACCGTGATGTCTGCTAGAAACAGCAGCGGTCCCATCTCCAACTGCTAAAAATAGCCTAACCAAGCCAAACTCAAAGCAAAACTCATTATAAACAAACTCTAGCAACCCAAAAGTGTACTCTGCTCTGTCCCCGGAAGATCTCCACGCCAAGGTGACCCTCTATCCAATCCTACTAGCCTACGAGGGTCTCTGATAGGCTAATCACAAGCTAGAGTGATGTCTCTAGCTAGAAAAGGACATCACACACTCGCTTCCAGAAACCCGATTTGGACTGCCCATGACCAATTCAGGGCTTTTGGAGCTTCTTACTTCAGGTTTCTCATTACTGATTACTCGTGAAGTGAAAAAGTTGTGTTGCCTCAGAAACCCGAAGTTGTCCCCTTTGGAAAACCCAAAGACTTCTATTCAAGACCATTTCGGATCCTTAACACCTTGTTACTTACTACTTCGGAGTTTTGTAACTCTGCAACTTATAAAGCCATTTAAGTCATGCACTGCCAAGAATCCGAAGTCTTCTAAAGTCTCGCCATTTCCTACTTGAAAGTCTATCTTCTCATACTTATGCAAACAATGGTATGTGGGCCAAGAAATGACCAACAGTGACCTTTGATTGTTCAATATGTCATCAAGAATTCCATTGCTCTTTTCAAACTTTTGACATTTTTTTAATTTGACTATGAACTATTCCAAATCTAACTTCAATGAACCGATCTCAGATTTGTACTCATTGCACTCTCCTTTCTTGGACTTCAAACTTGCATTTGCTTCTTCTAACTAAGCCTTGAGATTGTTGATGACCTCCTCAGCTTCCTTGGCACTCTTAGTTATCTTAGTTTCCAAGATACATATTTGTTCTTCATGACTTTTGACTAGAGACTTCAACTTTTGGTTTTTCTTTCTTTGACTCTTCAATTCATCCAAAGCACTACTAAATTCTGCCTCAAGATCAACCTCGGCTTCTTCTTCATCCACTTCATCCTCCATGAAGACTTGTTCTTTTGAACTATTCTTATCTTTAACTTCAATGGCCATGAACAAAGTTTCATCACTTCTATGGTTTGAACTGCAGTCATTACTGTCTAAGATATTTTTATCACTAACTTCAAAAGTGTTGCTATCTTCTTTAGAATATAGACTCTTTTTGTTATTGAAGAACTTTTTCTTAAAGTCATCTTGCTTGAAATTTTTCTTGCTCTTGTCATACTTGTTAGACTTCTTATTCTCTTCACCATGTTCTTCATCATGATCATATTTTTCTTTTTTATGACACTTGGCAGCAAAATGACCAATCCTGCCACAATTGAAACATTTGAATAATAACTTGCCTTTGTACCTACCTGAACCTTTTCTCAGTTTCCTCACAAATAAGGCTTCGGCTTTGTCTTCATCAACATCAATGTCACTGTCAGTTTCAACCTTTTTGATTTGTGTTTTCTTTGCAACCTTGAAGGCTACTTCCCTTTTGGAAGATCTTCCATCATCAGTACTCATCTCATAGGCAGTAAGAATTCCATGAAGCTCATCCATTTGTAACTTGTCTAAGTCTTTTACTTCTTCCACTGCTGACACCTTTGAGTCAAATCTTGGGGTCAAGGATCTTAGAACCTTTTGAACAACAGTTGACTCATTAATCTTTTCTCTAAGACCTCTGATTATGTTGACTACTTCATCAACTCTAAGAAGATATGCTGCAATATTCTCTTCTTCCTTCATCTTTAGACTTCAAACTGTCTTCTATAGGTCTAAAGCTTTGCTAATTTTATCTTGGTGTCACCTTCATAGATGAGTTGTAACTTGTCCCAAATTGCCTTCGCTGACTCACATTACATCACCTTGACAAACTCAGATTCTGTCAATCCACATAAAATAGCATTCATAGCCTTTGAATTGTTCTCACTTGTTTTCTTTCCTGCAATGTCAGTTGGAGGAGTTTGAGGGATAGTATACCCATCTACAACTGACTGCCAAATGTCAAACCCGAGAGCCATCAAATAGGTCTTCATCCTAATGCTCCAAAAGGTATCATTGGTTCCAATGAAGAAGGGGGCCTTGTTTGTTGAAAACCCTTCTTGTACTTGATGACTAGACATTGTACTTCTTAGGCTCTACCTTCCAGCTGTCGAACCTGACCTTGAAGGACCTGCTCTGATACCAATTGTTGGAAGCACAGCCACTAAGAAGGGGGGATGAATCAATGACCTCTTAAAACTTTCTTCAAATTCTTTAGTTCATTAGTCAAACATCAATGCAAAATCCATAGAGCAATCAAACCACAACAAAGAATATAAAGACATAACACATGATATAGGTGGGAAACCCTTAAAGGGAATAAAACCCACATTCATCACTGCATGGACTACATGTCCTAAATCAGATATGCAATGAGTCAAAAAGATTGTTGAGCACCAATTTAGCTTGAGGCACCAACCCCAAATAGTAAAGCACCAACTTGACTAAAAGATTCAGCAAGCACCAACTAGCTAAGAAGCACCAACTCTTTGATTTGTAAACACCAATCTACAGGAGGCTTCAACCCCCTTTGCCAAGCACCAACTCAACTGTTTCAGATCATCCACCTTTCTCAATTGCTTCTATCAACAAATGATGGTATAATTCTGCTTTCTCTGTTTATCGATCTCAGATTCATTCTGTTGTTTTTTTGCTTATCAATCAAATAGACACATTAGGCTCTCTTTCTCTGCTCTTTATTTTCAAACACTCTGTCCTCTTTGCCTTCTCTACTCATCTATTTTATCTAATTATGTATACTCTAGGGTTAATCTTGCTATGAATCATTCGATGTTTTCATACTCATGCCTCTCTGGCCATCTATTCCTCAATGGACCTTGGTTCTGCTCCTTAGCGATGTTATATATATAATCCTCTTCTTCCCACTTTAAAAAGACAATTTGATCTTGCTTATAT